>CAXKWD010000002.1:61096712-61696712 GCA_964059195.1 Ectobius pallidus
AAGCAGAATTTGAAACATGCCGGGATTATTTTTCCTTTTTTTGCCCTTGTTTTCTTTTCTTCTTGAACAGATACAATGATTTCTTAAAATAAATAAATAAATAAAATATAAAATAAGCCTATCGTGTCCCATGTAGGGCAAAGGCCTCCTAAGAAGGGTTTAGCTCCTCTTATCTAGCACGGCGAGCTACTCCGCGCTAGTGAAGTTGTTCGTGATTTTGAGCGTCATGTACACTTGAACTTTAACACTTGGTCTTGAGCACTTAGTCTTGCGTATTGTCTCGTGCGAAAATAAAACTGGAAATACTGCCCAGAAAAGGAAATTACGAAGCTCCAGTTAAGATACGAATGTTTTTTTCCTGCAACATTAGTATTTGATATTCCCTTTCCAAACCAGAAACATGAATGCCATACAACATTACGCTCCGTAAAAACGCATGATAAGAATTGATTTAACTTAGCTCATTTTTGTAACGGACACACAGTTCAGATGAAACTAAAGCAAATTTTAATTAATTATTTTATGAATTGGAATGCTTGACGACCCAGCAGACAAAGGAAGGAAGAGCGAGTCTGCGCAACCGGTTCCGCGGGCTGACCCACTTCTTGACAGAATCCATCACTCCTGTGATAAGTCATCGTCAGGCACCTTAACTTCCTATTAACATAACTTTCGGCGCCAATCTCATCGTGACGAAACCAATACTACATTCCTAGCCTTGCAGCTATACTAAGCGAGGAACCACTTCCGAAACAACTGCATCGGTTATCGTGACCGTTTATAAGGGAACTGAGAATAATTAATAAATAATTTACTGTTACTTTTATTTCCCATTGCTTATTCTAGTGTTAGGGATATAAAGTTAAAAGCTGTCCTTTGAATCGCGTATTGCTGACCAGAACTACAGTGAAACCTGAACATTTGAAGAGACTGGCGAAGATAATGGACGAGAAATAGAAAAAAATAAACCTATTCAAATAAAGAAAGAGAAATGTAAGACATATGAAATAAAGACAGATGAATTAAGATAGATCTGACACTGAAAGAAAGATAGAGGAATGACAGAAGAAAGAAAGAAACAAACAAAGACAAACAAGCCAACAAAGGGAAAATATATGACAAATATAAAGATGAACAAATTTAATAACAGACCCAAGACTGAAAGAAAGAAACATAGGAAGAAAGAAAGAATGATTAAAACAAAGAGATAACATAAGACAAGAGATATAAAGATTGACGAACTTAAGAATAGCTTTAAGACTAAATGAAAAGAGAAAATCGGAAGAAAAAAGAAACATAACAACGAAGAAAGAACAAAATAAAGAATACATAAAAGCAAGTTAGGAAAAGTAACAAAGAGAACACGTAAGGAAAAAAGAAACGAAAGAGAACACATAAGTCAAAAGCTATAAAGATTGACGAATTTAATAGTAACAGACCTAAAGGAAGAGAACAAAAGAAACATAGGAATAAATAAATAAATGAAGAGGAAAAGTATAAAAGAGAAAGCAATGACATCTCACGAATTAATAACAGGCATAAGGGAACGTGAAACCATTTTTTCTGTTAATATACCGGTACTGTCATATTCATATTTGACAAAAATTTGTTTCCTTTAGCTAAGTGAAATTGTTGTAACACTTGCAGCCTAGTCGTTGGTATCAGGCGTTTTACACAACCAAGGGAAGAACTTGCATAAATTCAAATCTATTGACTTATTGAGCATTTACTATTACAATTCTTACAATTTCAATTTCTATACACCTATATAAAACACACTTAGTATACTTAATAAATACAATCAAATATAACATTTAAAGGCAATACATACAAAATCAATGTTAATGTAGCTAATCCTAAGTTATAATTACAATTTATTAAATAATAATTATAATTATTACCTCGGAATGAGCATTGCTTGTGATCGGAGGTGTATGTTAATAACAATGAAAACCGGGAGAAAAAAGTGGACGTGCAAATGAATTACATAAAGATAAGAGATTTCGAGCTTAGGATTAAAACATAAAATCTAATAATACTGTATATTAGGACTAAAATGGTAAAGCTAAAATTAGAATAGTTCAATAATGACAGTTACTACATTTTAGACTAATAGCAATTAAAGTCTGTTAACTGTTAGAGGTTAATAAATCATTCTCATAACAGACAAGAATGTCACGAAAAAGATTGTAATAAATGTTTTAGACTTTACGTGAAAAAGTGCACGTAGGGTTCATTCCCACAGTTGCGAAATAACCTGAAGCAGTAATGTTGCCATTTGAACTGCATTTCCTGTCCTCGTGTTGCCATGACAATGTGCACTTTCCTTTGTTCTTCTGATTAGCATCTGCGATGACACAGTCTAACCTTGCATATCCATGTTCACGGATCAGCCTTTCAAACGAGTACAGCCACAAAGTACGCAATCCTCCTGAATATATATTTTTCTATTTTAACTTTGTTTAAACGAGTTTACAAGAACGAAGGTCAGAGTAAATTTATATGACTTTGGTTATAAAGAAGTGTCTCATATACGACTTGTAAA
The DNA here is from genome assembly GCA_964059195.1 of Ectobius pallidus. Taxonomy (NCBI): domain Eukaryota; kingdom Metazoa; phylum Arthropoda; class Insecta; order Blattodea; family Ectobiidae; genus Ectobius; species Ectobius pallidus. The sequence continues at coordinate 61,099,258 of CAXKWD010000002.1, forward strand.
TATACAAGAGACAAGACCACCCCGCCAATAACTTGGATTTGGTTAATGATGGTAACAACATCGATCTCTTTGGTTAGAGTTTCTAACTTTTTATTTCCCAAATTGATCATCAGTTTTGTGGTTATATCCCGAAAATGTATAGCATATAGGCCTATCGTGCCAGAAACTGCACAGCATTTATTGGCGGGCACATGTTCAATGAAGCCTATAGCAACGTCAAGGAAAATAAAATACTAGTATACCTTACAACTATATTGCTAAAACAACTTATTATTATAAGATTCATTAAATTGTAGAGAGAAATGGCTGTTAAAACACTCCTGATTGTTCTCTTTAAATTACTAAATAGTCATATTGTTTACATTTTCTGGGAGATTAGTGAATACATTTCATGAAATCAACCTTATAACCAAGACATTTCTTCCCAAGAGGTTTGTTTTTTCGCTTTTTCCCCGATTATCTTTTTAATTTTCAAATTATTGGCTTTTTCTTCGCCTTCTCAATTATTATGCAATTTATTTTGTTTTAAAACTGTAAGATAATGTATAAGCTTATATAAAATAATACACTTCAGTATAATGTATATATAATGTATTCAGTATAATGTATATACTGATCTTGGTAGGCTGTATCTTCTGGTAACCTCGAAAGGGCAGGTATAATCTTTATTTTCTCTCTAGGCCTACACTTATACACTCTGATATATTCAAACAAGTTTTTCTTTACATGGGTAACACAATTAGGCCTAAAAAATATACGTGAATGGGCAAGAATACAAAGTTTTATAAAAAGTGGTTTACAGTGTGTTCTCAGAGGAACTTGTCATATTATCCCAACTGCTGCCCTCTTTTGCAATGGTCATTATTTTCTATGATTAATAAGAAACATTTAAACAACATAAAGCAGATATTTGTCTTCAAGATGTATTCAAATTGCGAAATTAGTCCCGATTGTCTATTGAGGCTGAGTGCATTTCTCAGAGCTGTATGGAGGTTCTGGGATCAAATACGGGCCACTGGCTCCAAATACAGATATTTTACTATCCGGAGGGGCGACATGAAACACTATACTGATGAATATGATGAACTGTATCCAAATTTCTTAATATAGTTTTTGTTTAACCATACTATGAACGCTTATTACATGCGACGTAGCAGTATAAATATATCCATTAAAGTACAGAATTCCATTATAACACTATTGTGGTATCGATTAATATCAAATATGGAACAATTCTGAAGCCTTGAAAGCAGCAAATCTAACTGCATAATAAACAACCTATATTTAAAATAAAATCAATTCTGTTCGTGTTAATTTTAATATTATACTAACCAAAACTGAGTTCATTTCATGTTTTAAAGTCCGCTGGTTTAAGGTTAAAACGCAAGAGGAGCTTCGAGTTCCCCGCACGCCATCACCTGCCAAATTTCGCAAAACATGAGAACGACGAGAGCTGATTGCCGAGGTCAGCCTCTGGTTTGTTTGATGAATGTAAAAAGTTTAAAAACATTTGATAATGGCCGAACAAAATTAGTCATATGCTGCTTGTCTATAATAATACTTAAGATATGCCTATTAGTACGAAAATTACTAAACTCGCTCTGCGTTTCATAAACAACATATTCTTGTCTTAAATAAAACCCATTCATTATAATTTAGGCTCGTGCACAACGTACTATTAGAAAATATGAAATGCAAATGAAACTGTAGCTACTGACTGAACTGCTTCATGGTTTCAAAATAAAATACCTAATCTCTCTGAGTAATTTCCTATGTCTTGTTTTATTCTAGATATTATTGATCCCGAGTCACCTGGGTTCACGCCCGACCGCCAGATGGTGGTGGCGTGAAGGGGTAGAAAAGAGAAAAGAGAGGAGAGGACAGAACAGGAGAAGAGAGAAGTGGATTGTGGCACACACCACTTGGTATGGACTTGATATACCGGTTTGCGACCACATTTTTTCGCCGTCTTTCCTGTATACGTTTGGGTCACCCCGAATAAGCGCATCTGCAGTGCACAGGTTATCTGATTTATTACTACCATTGTGTTTCTCACCTAGTACCATCCACACTATACATACACCGTTATAATTCACTATTCTTACGTGACGAAACCTCATTACAATAAATTATTAAGTCTGGTTCTGGTTACGAAGTGTCCCACCTACTATATTAAGTACCAAATACGGGTAAATGTAGGCTTAACTATTGTATTTACACTTCTCTCGATACCTAACTGGTCGAGCGAAACGAGGTCCTGTTTTAAATCGATCGTTCTATATTTCGTCTGTTCGTCGATTTGCAGTCACTGCCAAATGCATTGTTTGATTTTATCCCAATGTGGCATAATTGTTCTTTGAAGTCATTAAAAACAACGTAGGTGTATGGATTTTTATTTTTTGGTTCCGTTTCAAAATGGTGGCAGTTTTAATGTTTCCGTTTCATGTAGTGTTCACTTTTTTCAACGATATTAGCCATACAATTCTTCTGGAAACAATGTTGTCTTCACTACACTGGCAAAACCGTGCGAAGAAGAGCTGATCTTCGATTTTTCGACGCGAGGTCTACATTTACTGAATTACTAGTAGTTATTAGATCTACATTATAAATATTGTGACGTACGAATTATTGAAATTACGAATTTTTGTGAAACTTCTTCATGGCTATCAGCCTACAAATGAAATTGCTTTTGGTTCCTCACATTTTTGGATATTGCAATAATTACAAAGATGACGAATATTTGCCATGAATCGCTAGCAAAAGAATGTTTATTAGTTCCGTCGCCAAAGAGACGTCTTTTACAAATTCATGGCGAGAATTTGTACTTTCATTGTACATCTTGATATAACTTACTATGCCACCAAGTTAAATCTGCACGGCAATAGGGGAAGTGTTTTAGCGCTAGTGTCGTCCAGCTACCACTATACGGAAGGGATGTAGGGGAAGCAGGTGGCGAAAGATCATAACATGGTTGCCAGATTATTCATTTGGACAGTGACTGTCTTAGGTGTCAGGTCATTTAAAAACACGGTAATTCTCAGCGCCCCTCTTCCAGCCAAATAACCCAACACAGTGGACAGGAAGTGGCAGCGTGGCGGCGGGGGTGGAAGAAGGGACAGCTCATTTTCTCCAGTTGGGACAGGGTTGCCAGATTATTCATTTTAACGGCGATTGCTGAAGTAGAGAGGTCATTTAAAAACACAGGAATTCTCAGCCCTCCTCTTGTAGCCAAATGACTGAACTCAGTGAATAGGAAGTGGCAACGTCAAAGGAGGGAGATCGAGACGGAAGGCACATTCCTAACATATTTTCTGCATGCAGAGATAACTTGGTGGCGTAGTACTTTTGCTGGTTTTAGTTTTGCTTCACATCTTACTTCTTGGGCAAGCGAATTTATTATCTCTTATGGTTTGCTTGGATATTAGCCATTTTAAATAATCCTATGAAAGCAAGGTGGCACTGATGCAAACGCAATCCACTGCATTAGTGATCAAAGGAGTTATTGAGAGTTTTATGTTTTGAAAATATAAATTAAGGAGTTAAATTCTCCTATTAACTTATACTCATTACAAGTCACTATTAAAATAATAATAATAATAATAATAATAATAATAATAATAATAATAATAAAAGAAATAAAACATTTTTGATTTTCATATATTCTATTCTTAATTTTCTTGGGAGATATTTTAATGGTATTAATTCTATTCTGCAACTTCGGCGCAAACGCCCCGTGAAACGTGTTTTCTTGGAGTTATCTCGATTTCTATTTTTGATGATCACTACACTTTCTCTATAGGCCTGTGTGTACGCGAGGAAGTAGCATAGCAGTGAGTTAATTTGCTTTTTAGCTCATTGGTTACTGCTGTCATTCTTTAATGTGGAATTTGCACAGCAGTTTCCAAAATGCCCAAGGGCGCTCACTAATGTGTGTCATTTGAGTTATGTAAGAGTGAGTTATAATATTAATCAGATCAGACTGAGAGCCCTGTATCTGAAATGGAAATTTCCAGTGCCACAATTTATACAATTATTAAAACATTAACTCCTCGCCTCGAATATTAAATTAATTGTCGCAACATGTAAACAAGACGACCGTACTTTCATGCCCGAAATTAGTTACGTGAAACCTGTTAATAAAACCTGTGATACAAAAAAACACTTTGAATGCCCCAGAGGTACTATGAATTCCCACCGAATAATTTTAACACTTTTTTAAGCCTCACAGAAAGTAACTAGGCTTAAAGGCCTACAGGGAAAGCGAATACTGAGTTTTTGAAGCTTGAAAAAAAAATTGACAACCGGAAAAGCGGAAGAGCTTAAGCTTAATTTGAGGATTTTAAAAATTCCATTTTATAATGTATGTTTTTATATATAAATTTGTCGTTTCTCATCAGAGTCATCACAACACTGGCTAGATTTTTTAAGTTTTTTTCATTATTTTGGGAGTTACAGCCATAAATGTGAAAGTATGAGCTTACTTTGCTGCGTAGCCTACCGGCATGCCCCTCATGAACTAAGTTCCAGTTTCCCATTTATTTAATTTCAAGAACTCCAGGTACATACAACCTTTATCCTAATACTTCGCTTTAAATACCTCACACTTCTACTGCTATCCAGGAAGAGGAATCCAGTAATATCAATGGGTAGGCTCCAGTTTATGCAGCAGGAAGTTTCTCGTCCCATTCTGCGTACTATAGGTATCACTCATTGTCCTAAGTTATATTTTTAAAACTGTTTTCTTTATAACTCAATTGCATGGTAATGAGACGAAATTTTGCACGGAAGTGGCTTTACTATTAAACAATAATTATTTTTTACCTGAAGTCCTTTATAATTGTTTCATATTATATAGGGATGGGTCGATACCAGATTTTCTCGATACTCGATACCGATACATTATTTTTTCCTCGATACTTCGATACTCGGTACCTTCAACATTTCCAGTTTCAATAAATAGGTACATTAAAAATTAAAATATGAGAGAACTGTGTAATACCAACTAAATGAATCAAGTCTGCATATTTAATGAGACAAAATTTAATATCATCGGTAGCCTATAATTATTTTTAAACTTTACATTAAAACTAAAATTAGTTTTTTAAACAGTCCACTTACAAGTTTTTGTTAAAAAATACTAGCATTCTCACTTAATTGCAGAATTCCAGAATTACAAAAGTATCGATATAGTATCGAGCGAGTTTTCTGAAGTATCGTTCGATGCCGACACCATCCAAGTATCGAGAGTATCGAGGACCCATCCCTAATATTATATCTTACTTAAATTTAAAATAGCTTATAATAATGATAATAGTAATAATAATAATAATATAATCACCAGAAAACTTAATGAACGTAATACCTTTTAGTGCTAAAGCCTGTAACGAAAAAAGAAATTGGGCATCAAAGAATTCCTATGATAACGTGAAATATTTAAATGGTTAGTGAATAACTGCGATTGCTTGCAGTTTTAGCGACAGTTATTTGAGTGAAATTAAGGTCACATTTAAGTAAAAGGTTAGAACTAGCGTTATTAAAATAGCAACGCATAGCCTGCAAGATAGGTTTAGATTCTATACCCGAAACTGGATGTTTAATAAATCTTTATTAACATATTAGCGCTAGAAAATGTATTTGTATGGTCTTTGTGGGAAAACCAGTTTAAATCCAATGTTTTAAAAACAAGGCAGGCAGGCATGGCATGAAATTACTGTACTTTGCATTCCGGTCCCGGCTCGCTCCCTTGCAGATCGCTTGCCGATCATCTTCCCATTGTGCCCCGCGCTCATACTATTCACAACGCTCACCTTAAATATGTGAGGGGTGACAAAACTTTTTCCTACTGCTCAATAATTAAACATGTTAGTGATCAGGACTATTTATATTTGTTTTGTTTGTTACATTTTAAGATGGTAAAGTGATTATATGGACTATTTATGTTTAAGAATTATTTTAAATAGTTCGTTACGATATTATTCATTTTTAATAACGTAATAAAACAATAAAACGAGCTAAAATTTAGCTATCTTCTGTATAGTTCATTAAATTAGATAGCTAACAGAAACCAAACAAAGCAACAGAGCAAAGAAACATAAAATTCTTCCGCATGAACAGTGATAAAAAAGAAAAATGAAGCACCTAATAGTATGTGGGTACAATAAGGCTTACAAATGTTCTTACATGCAATAGGTGTTATTTATTTCTTATAAAACTTTTTTCTGGCATGTCTGTACGTTATTTACCCATAACTTACTAAATATCTAAGATAAAAAAATATCCCGGAAAGATATTAAAATCGAGCTGAAGTTCGTAGATCTTTGGCATGTTAAGAAACTCAAATCTAAAGAGCCTCTGAGCAAAAATATTCGGGGTTTAACTGTCATTTTAATGTACAATTACGGCTCAGGAATCGTTGGAATCATTTGTACTTCAATTGGATAATGTAGAAATTTATGCTGCTTTTCGGAGACCTAGTTCTAGTGCTCTTATGGGGTAAGGTCAACATATTTTAGAACATCTTAAAATTATATTTACTTGTGATTGGATAAAGTTAATGTTAAATAATTTCCTAATTAGTTTTATATTCAACTATAAACTAAAACTACAGGAGAACATGTAATTAAAATTGAACGTAAGGTCTTACTTGATTCTTAAAATGTCATAAAGTTGACCGAGAGTGCTTCCTTACTCCCTCAAAACCTACAGTATAGTAAAGAGCCGTAAACGTAACGGAACTGTGAAGCTTTCTATTTTGTTTAACCCTTGAAGAGAATTTCCATGTTTATTTTTCTAACACATGCATTGATGGCTCCCTAAGAGCTTCTCATCCCCTTGAGAAGAACACAAAGCCGACCACATCAGGGTCAAATAATGGCCTTAATGACGAAGGAACTGGTTTCAGAGGGATGGATAGGGGTAAGCGTGTGACATCATCCTCTTGTGCCTCATACTAGTGTCAAAGTTAAAAATCTCCCCAAAAAGCTTTAAAGAGCTTCCTGACATAGTTTCTGTGAGAATTTACCCTGCGGTTCTCAGTAATCCCATGTATTGGAAACCCGTCCGAAATACAAAGGATAAAAGGATCTGTAACTGTCAGAGGGAATCCTTGTTTGTGTGAAAGTTCATTGCACTTACATCTTCCCTAAATATTAGATAACCTATCAGGAGAAAAATATTTTACAGGTTTTAAAAGGCTGTCTACTACCAGTTGTGGATCTTGTCTACAATACAATGCTGAGAGTAATACGATGAAGTACAACACATTTAAAAACGACTTATTGAAATTTAACTGGTTGCATTGGTCCCTTCTCTTCAGGTTTTGGTTTTTTCTCCTTGTCAATGAGTTTAAGTTATAGCCTACGTCAAGGACTATTAATAATCAGGGTCGGCTTTTTGGTTATTAATGATAAACGCTAAATATAAAAGAGGGGTGCAGCAAGAAGTACATGGGCGATTTACCACAAATATGAATGATTTATGGCTGTAAATTTGTTGCGAATTTTCGCAAAAATTGACGGTTCCTTAAAAAATCATTTTTACGCTAAAAACGAAAAATTGACGGTTCCTTCAAAAATCATTTTTACGATAAAAACGAAAAATGGAATTTAAAAAAATGTTTTAAGATAATGGTTGTAAATGAATGAGAATTAATTTGGAAAAGTATGTTAACCAGATAGTACAATTACAATGTTATAAACCTTTCTCTCACATACTGAATGCATGAGACTATTGCATTACAGTACTCTCATAAACATTTTTTATGTAGCCAGATCGTTCCCCGAAATGCTAAGTAATGAAAACAAAGGGCTCAATATTTTAACAAGAGTTAAGTCTATCCTTTAAGAACATGAGTCACATCAATGTTATTTCTCTTGCGGCCGTTTGAGTTTATTTCTTTTATGTAAATATGATTTACTGGCATGTTTTCTCCCTGGGAAAAATCTTATTGACAGTGTCCCATGGAATCAATTTTATCCATATGACTAAACACAAATAAACAGGCCTTGAATTATTGTACACCATAAAAATTAAAAAGGATAATATAAACATGCCTACTGACAATCTGTGTTTCTTTGTTAGAAACTAGGAGGTGCCCGTGGCTTCGCCACGATAATTCTTTTAAAAATTAAGAGTATAATAATTATTAAAGCATTATATTTATTAACACTTGCACGCGAATCATTCATAAACTAAGCCATTCATAATTAATGAAACAGCTAAAATTCCTGCTTTAGAGTACATTCCACGACATGAAAGCGCCCCCTGGGAAAACTATATCAGAATCGATTATGCAGTTCCAAAGAACCTGTGAACACATAATACGTATTGTTTCTCAGCTGTTTATTGACATGAATATGATGTGAATTTTATTTTATCAATTCAGTGTAATTTTCAGAAATTATATAATGTTTCAAGGGAAGGAATGGTTTGTTTGGATTATTATTATCAGCGATATTTCAAGAGATAAAACCATCAATATTTTACAGCTGTTGCCCCCGGCTTCGCCCGCCATTATTCATTGACTCCAGGATTTTTAAGAAAATTACACTGGTAGATTATTAAAAATGTTTGTGGTTCAGAGCTATGAAAATTGTAAGTAAAAATAAAATTAGAATATTTGCTCATTGTGTTCATTTCACTTAGGCCTTATCATAGGCGTAACCAGGCCGACCATATGGGGGGGTTATAAGGGAATACCCCCCAGGGAGAGGGGGGTCCGGGGGTCCTCCCCCGGAAAATTTAAAAAATTAAGATGCAAAATAACGAGTTTTAAGCTTCCGGGGGCCCTCCCCCGAAAAATTTTAAAAGTTAAGAAGCAAAATAACGAGTTTTAAGCTTCCGGGGGCCCTCCCCCGAAAAATTTTTAAAAATTAAGACGCAAAATAACAAGTTTTAAGCTTCCGGGGTTCACCTCCGGAAAATTTAAAAAATTAAGACTCAAAATAACGAGTTTTAAGCTTCCGGGGGTTTCCCCCGGAAAATTTTAAAAATTAAGACGCAAAATAACGAGTTTTAAGCTTCCCACGCTTTATACTTGCATTAAGTAATTTATGGGCAGACTTAAAAAAAATTATACAATTTTCCTTTTTTTAATCAATGGGGGGGGGGGGGGGTTCAAACCCCCAAACCCCCCCCCCTCGGTACGCCTATGGGCCTTATATAATAAAGAAACGGGTTTCCTTCCTAATTTTGTAGTCGTCATGAAAGTTTAGACTGTGAGAGACGAACATCGCCGAGTATACCCGATGTCTCACGAAGCGGGCGAGCGGGCGAGCCTGAGCATACTCATTTATTTTCTTCTGTAACGATCTCATGATAGATTTCCACGCTCAAGCTACAGAATAGTTCTAAATAGAACTATAATAATACATTTTGTTAAATCCTCTAAACTTTAATATACAGAGTGTTAATGAATAACACCGAAATATTTTACTTGTGTATAGAGGGGACATTGACAAGCAAATTTTTTTCAGGAGATTTTTGCTCCATGGATTCAATTTTTCACGTTACAGCATAAAATCTCCCAGGGAATGGCCGCCACTGACTTCTAACCCTTGAAAAATCGCAAAACAAAAGAACGTCGTTGTTAACAATGGAGTTGTGAATAAAATAACTAATGCAGTGGCGGTCAGACATATGATTAGTCTGTAAATTTAGCAGATTATGGAAACACTAAATTATGATATAGCTACTGATGAATGCTTAAGAATCAGGTTTTTATCGATCACTAAGAAGGCATGGAGTCAATTCAATGAAAATTTTAACCCTATTTAGCTTCATTATTGACTTATGAGCACCAAACTGTAATGACTTTTAATACCCTGTAGATACACTTTTACGACACAGAGCAAAAATCTCCTGATAAAAGTTGCTTGTCTATGTCCCCTCTATACACAGGTGAAATATCTCGGTGTTATTCATTAACACCCCGTATAGAACCATAATAATACATTTCGTTAAATCCTGCAAATTTTTAATATATAGTAGCAACAAAATATATCCCAAAATGAATAAAGATTTTGCTTAAATGTTCCTTCCAGAACACGTCAACCTTATCACAAAATGTCAAATGTGTTTTAACTTTATGTCCAAGGTTTGTCTTTTTGTAATTTATTGTATGATAATTTCCCTTCAAGATAGCTTAGCTTGCGAATTCCTTCACGACTTTTCATCCAGACAGAAAACATTGATAACAAACTAGTCTGTATTTTTAATTCATTGGAACATAACAAGATTTTCTTGTTTTCATTTCACGATAACGGTGAACAAAGATAAATTTAATGTTTTCTTCCAGACATAAAACCGTGACAATGGCGTCTTTACTGATTTTCTTCGTTCACAATAGTCAATAGACAACCAAGGTCTACTATGTTCTAGTTATCACAAGCATATAGGTGAGTTTATGTCTATTCAACCAGACCGAACAACTGATAGCATATCAAAACTACGAACTCTCTGATATAAAAAATCATTCTTTAGGAATACAACTAGTTAAACAAGATTACGCTCATGTAAATTATTTTCTAGAAAGGCTTCCTGTTCTGTATGATGCGATGGACATGAGCTGATTGGGTTAATTAAAATTTTATCTAACAGGAACTGAAGTAATAATCACATGACATGTATGACCTTCATGATTATAAGCAGTCTAACTTCATTACATTCATACATTACACAAGAAAACACATGCCTCTGCTGCAATTGCGAATGTCCTTGATAAGGGCTGTCTAATTTCGAACGCTTCAATTTTGCATTACTGACATATCTATGCACTGTAGAACACGCAGTTTCCTAAGTTACGAAGTTTTGAAATATATCCCTCTTCTACTACTGAAGTCATTTCCCAGCCCGATTGGTTTTAAATATTGAATTTTAAAGGAAAATAACATGGCTAACATCCAATTACAGTAGCAGAAGCTCAATATTACAGTACGAATATTTCTGTCAGAATCATCCCACTAAGCTACAGAACAGACAATGTACAGAGAAATAACGGTTATTTAATTGTAATCATAATTGCTCATGGAAATCAACAATCAAGGTGTTCGGACTGGACGATAACCAGATGATATCCGTCGACCATAGGCGTAACCAGGTCGACCATATGGGGGGGTTATAACATCCGCGGGGGGGGGGGGGGAGAGGGGGGTCCTCCCCCGGAAAATTTAAAAAATTAAGATGCAAAATAACGAGTTTTAAGCTTCCGGGGATCCCCTCCCCGGAAAATTTTAAAAATTAAGACGCGAAATAACGACTTTTAAGCTTCCCACGCTATATAGGCCTACTTGTATTAAGTAATTTATGGGCAGACTTAAAAAACTATACAATTTTTCTTTTTTTAATCAATGGGGGGGGGGGGTACGCCTATGCCGTCGACCACAAGTGCCTGGAGTTTTACAGTAGAGAAAAAACCCTACCTAGGGACCTTGTCCCGACCGTAAATCGATACCGGGTTCGTTGAGGAGAGCTAACACATCCCTTAAGTCACAGCGGTTAATTAGCTGTTACTGAAGAAAAAATGAAATTATTTTCTTACCTATTAATGTTACTGATAAGAGAATACATAGCAGCATATTTACCTGGAAAGAAGAGAGAAATAATTAGCCTGATGAACAGTAATGGGCAAGATAAAGTACTATACAAAAAATTGGGTCAAATGCCAATACCACACCCTTACGCAGTATTAAACAATATGAAACTATAATGATAATAATAACAATGAAGACAATGACTGTAATAAAATTAATAATAATAATAATAAAAATAATCTTAGTAGCCTAATATTAACAATAATAATTAATCATTTTAATTGCAACAAACGTCCTTGCAGTTAAGGATCTAAGTTTGTGAGAATCTTATAAGTAAAAATGTATAGTACAACTTTAACACTAGCAATAATAATAATAATCAACTTTTCACTGTTAAAATATGACCTAGGTACTAACCTCGTTAATAACTATTTTAATATACATTATTTATAAAATAATACCAAATAGTAGACTACCAACAGTAGACTAAAGTAATTTATTAAAACGTTAACACTAAATACAGTATTGTAATAAGTAAGTACTAGGCTCTACTGTGCAGCACAAATGCTTAATGAATAAAGACGCTTTCACCTAATTAAAACTTACAACAAAAAACTTTAAATGTCTCTATTAAACCGTGAGATTATTAAAATGCTGAAACATTTGCCTTTTCAATGCATATTAAACAAGAGTAAGCAATCAGCCCCAGTCCTGAAATATGACGCAGTGGAGATCACAATATTTAAATTGGCACATGTCAAGCAGTTCGGTCGGTCATTGCTCTGAGGGATACCCCGACCTACAATTATTCCTCTGCCCTTTCCTTTCACAGGGTCAATATATCAACTCCGCCTCGCTTGGACTGATCAAGGTTTCTTCTTATTACCGCTACTGACCAGATGTCGCAATTTCAAGTCGTCTTTCAGTATTTCTTATGTACAATGAAAGCATTCTTATTCCAAAATGTGTTAAAGACTTTATCTAATCCCTCGATTTTATAAAACTTACTTGCTAATTACATCAGCCTCGTAAAGAACTAATAATTACAATTCTCAATCCAACAATTCAACTGGTGTGATAAAATTATAAAATTTAAAAACATATTTATCGTACATAGTATGTTTTTTAATATTGGTTTAGTAACAGGTAGGCCTAACTAATTGAATTAATTTAAATTATTATAGGCTCTGAAGATGGTTGAACAGCCATGGTTGAAGATGGTTGATGGTTGAATTATCCAGCCCGATAATGGCAATCATTGAATATATTATTAAGCTTTTACATTTTATGATGTTGTCACGGCTGTTCAATGTATGTTTTTTATTATATACTGTAATTGTAATTTTTTTTATATTTACGAAGTCCACCGCTGCGGCGAAGAAGATGCGCTCGCTCTTCTCACGCAGCGGACCTGGGTTCGATTCCTGATCGGAACACATTACTTACGTGGGGTTTAACGGAGTTTTGCCTCATAGGTAAGACAAATGTCAGGTAACTTTAGGTCCTTGTGATCCCCGGATTTTATCTGACCCTCATCAACATCTTCATCCCATTCGCGATTTGTTCAGAGCGAGTGTGCGACCGAATGCTGCGTTTCGTTCTATGTGTTCGTGTTGTCTCGAAGGTGGCCCCACCAATGGACGAACACCTATCCGGGAAGAACTTCCATGTCCTTCTCTTGTCTTGTCCAAAGATAATCCTTCTACCGACAGATCGCGGTCGGGCGGCGTTGGCCGCATAAACGTCCCTACAAAGGGAGATGTTAAACTATAATTAAGTTGATGTAACCAGCAAGTGAGCTTTATAGATTCAATGGATCCTATTACACACCAATTATACAGTACAATACCATCTCCATCTTAGGTAGAAAATGAAACTGATCACAATTAACAGCTAGAATTGAAGTGCTTCCTTATTTGCACAATTATTGAAGCCTTACCATATTAGGCCTACATCATCAACTTATGCACGGCGCTTTACGGCTCTACGGCATTTATCAATGCTCTGCCATAACACTGTCCTCGAGGGAACGAAATACAGTGCTATAAATGTTCATACAGGATCCAAGTGGAGATCCCTACAACAAGTAGTTTCGGCCATAGAATGCAGGGCATAATATGTCACTGATGGTTAATGGCAACAATAGTTTTTTTTTCTTCTTAGGGGAAATCTTTTACCCCTCTGTTGCCCCTAGCGCTAAAATACTTAATTACTTACTTACTCAATGGCAATAGACAATTCCTCAGCAAGTTATTATGGAACCCGAAGGTTCGTTGCCGCGCTTACCTGAGCCCGCCATTCAACCCTATTCTGTGCTAACTCCATCCAATCAACCCTCGAAAATCCTACTCCCCTTAAATCTATCCTAATATTGTCCTCCACCTACGTCTTGGCCTTCCAAGTGGTCTTTTTCCTTCGGGTCTCCCAGTCAATACTTTTGGGATGTTTCTTTCCTCCCCCATGCGCGCAACATGTCCAGCCCATTTCATCCTCCGTGATTTAATTACCCTTACTATATCCTTTATGAAGCTCGTCGTTTTGCACTGCTTTAAAAGAAGCGTTTCTCTATTATATGTTATTTGTTTCCCTTTGATCTGATTTTAAATACTGTATTTATATTTTATCTTAATATGCTTCATGTTTCGTTTAATTAAATTGGAGTGGTTTTCATAAATTCCATCGATATATCTAAAGAAATATTATTTACTTTTTAACTTAAAACTTGCGTTGTGACATAGTTTTCCCTCTCCTCAATAAGAAGCTTGATTCGCACACTGCCTGGAAGTTGAATCAAGGGCTTTCAGAGAAATTTAAAAGAGTACAACTTTTTTTGAGATAATGTGTTTGAGACTACTAGTAGCAGGGGTGGTGCCACACTTTCCCCTGCGCATGTGCTGTGTGGGGTGTCTGCGATCGAGCCGTCTGTTGGGGTAGGTTCAAGTGGATTTTGCGCACTCATCCCCGCAGATGTCGCGCTGGGAATTTACAGATGAAACAAAGGAAACCAGGAGAGCACAGATTTCAAGATGTTGGTATTTCTACTAGATAGCGGCCGGGCCCATATCCATGCTTCCCTGCAGTACAATATGAAAATGTTATCATCCAAGAGGACATGCAACTTAATTCCCCCCTCAAAATGTGTGTGTAGCCTATAGGTAGGACAGAATCTAAATTTTGTAAGAAAAACAAACCAAAATGTATAGAAATCCTACTAAAACGCAGCACTATTCCTGTAGTGGAAAAACAGTGGAAAAACTCTGGATGTCCGAATCCACCAAAGTATATACGAACACATGAATCACATGATTACTAAATACAATTTACATCAATATTATATAATTCTTTGGTAGCCTACCTACTACGTACAAAATATTTTCAAAGTTAAAAATATAAGGAATATTTTTGAAATTCTGCTACTCTATTTGTTAACTATACGTAGCAGAACATGCAGAAAAACTCAACTATAAGAATCACTGTAAAAATTGTAGATTTTAAATACTATATAACTTATATAGAAATGTACTAAAAGTGAAGGTTTTCAGAAGTCACTCAAATTTTAGAGGGTGCTGGATGAAATTTATATTTTCTTGCAATTTTTTATGATAAATGGTTCATTTCTTTCAAAAATATTCCTCCCAAATTATGTATATACTCTACACAATTAATTAATACATTGCGTTGTGTTTATTAATGCATTCTCCCATATTTCTAGGTACAATGGGTGTTTAATATATTTCAGGTTAGGCCTAGATATTATATTGTGATCTGATACGTAAGACATCAATAATTTCGACAGGGATTTACTTGGAATGTTATATATTTTTAAAAAAAACATACACCATGGGTCTATACTGCAATGACAAATTGTATATTTTGTGATTTCAAGATCTTTCCCTTCAACTGTCAGAAACATAGGCGTAACCAGGCCGACCATATGGGGGGGGGGGTTATTACATCCGCGGGGTCAGGGGGGTATGGAATATCCGGAAAAAATTCAGATGCAAAATAACGAGTTTTAAGCTTCCGGGGGCCTCTCCCGGAAAATTTTAAAAATTAAGACGCAAAATAACGAGTTTTAAGCTTCCGGGGATTTACCCCCGGAAAATTTAAAAAGTCAAGACGCAAAATAACGAGTTTTAAGCTTCCGGGGGTCATTCTCCGGAAAATTTTAAAAATTAAGACGCAAAATAACGAGTTATAAGCTTCCCACGCTTTATACTTGTATTAAGTAATTTATGGGCAGACTTAAAAAATTATACAATTTTCCTTTTTCTAATCAATGGGGGGGGGGGGTTCAAACCCCCAAACCCCCCCCCCTCGGTACGCCTATGGTCAGAAATAATAAATATTGCAAAGTATGTAGCTTACTTTTTTCAACATATCCTACGTTAATAAATTTTATTCCAATGAGGGACACATTTAATATTGTTGGGTTTTTCCAATAAGATAAGTGGGAGAGTATTTTAGAGTATTTAGGAGAGTTTAATTGCGTCATCCGGTCATGGAAACCACCATTAACGGCCGTGGGTGTCGTCATGCTGACCACATGCCCCCAATCCTGCCATCTGCCTGTGGTAGATGACGCAGCGGTCGGGTGGTAGGCCAAATCCCTCCAGGGATGTAGCGCCACGGAGTTTTTTTAATTGCGTCATGGGTCTATTCACATTTTACAACAATAATTTGAACAGTAGGTTTCTTCTTACTACAGATTCTTGAGCAGAAGAATAGTGTTGTTCATATTGTTATATCTTCTGATATTGTGCATGGAAAGCAAAAGAAACGCTCTGGAAGAGAAAAGATTCACATTAACTTCTACAAGTTAACCCTTTCAGAGCTTAATTTATATTAATATAAGCACGTGAATAAAATTCCTCATATTACAACACAAAGTATTTCCCTATAAATTTAATGAATTTGCTTTTATTCAATATTTTTGGTGACGTATATATACGCCAGTACCAGAGAAAAGGTTAACTCTGCAAATTTATGTAACTTCTACCATAGTTGACATAGCCAACAAAATACGACAAACATCAGTAAATACCCCCTAAGCAGTTTATATAGAAAAATGAATATGGCTGTTTAATTCCTCAAAGATAGTTCCTAACTTTTTTTTATTAAAATCGTTAGAGAAAAAAACTGGAAAAAAAAACTTTTCAAAGTATCGTCGATATTTTAGTAATAGAAATCAAGTTTTAACAAAACAACAACAAAATAATCCACCTTTCACCCATGACACACCGGACACATAGACACCATTCTAAGACTGTTTTCTGGTTCTAGGCGTCGTAAAACCCTTTTTTTTCCCAGTATCATCTCGATTTAGATTTGTTACGATCTCTATACTTTCTCTATACTATTATGAGAAAGAATAAAGGAGACGAAGTCTGGTGTACCCATTGTAGCATCTTTGATCTCGGGGACAGAAAGATAGATGATTGCACATCCAGGACAGAGATTTGAATGGAGGGGAGCTCAACGAATATATTATAGAGGGAGTTGGTAGGATTCAGGAATTCTAACATGGCAGGCCCCAACAGAATTGATTATACCCACTTTTCCCTCGCCCAGGAGCTGTGCAGTAATCATCTGAAAAACAACGCAAGCAAAAATGCTCTCCATTCCATTCCTGCTAACTCAGATATCGGTTTTCCACTGTTTCTCAGTTTGTAGGGATCAGAACAGTAGACTGCGAAAACCACAACGACTACCCATAAGATGGTTGCTCAATTCCAAAGCAGAATTGCGTATATTTGAAATATCGGTGTTATTTAATCCTTCGTAGACCAACTGGAGTATATTTCAGATCCTAGTGACATTTCTTTCTATAGCACTGAGCAAGTAGTTCCATTTGTATGATTATTTTTGTAGATGGATATTTTTTGTCTCTTCTATTTTAAGGCAATATTTTTTACAAAAGGAATGATTAACTTTACTCGCAATATACGTTACAGTTGACTGTTAATAATGTATTTGAATCTAATCAACGAAGTGAGCGGGAGGATGGAAAATAGAATGCTACATCAAAACTGTTTAATGATTACAGTATTCTTACACACAAAGTATTAGTCATAATTCTTTTAGTGTCTTCTTCAATACACACATTTAGACTTTTAAAATTAAGAAGTAAAACCTTTTCATTGATTAAACTATTGTAGAAAACCATTTAGAACACTGAAAATGTGCTTGAAATATAGAAAATATATTTTCATTCATTATGTTTTTCCATTAATTGCCCATAGAGTATGAAATAGGCATTAGACTTACGGAATACCATGTTACCTGAGAGCAACATTACCAATTCAGCAGGCATAAATTTTAATTTTGTTAAGATAAACAATCATACGCCTAGCGATGGAAAAAACTGTGAATTTTGAAGAAAATGCTGCAATAAGTCGATTCAAAGCTAGGAAAGTTTTCGACGAGCGGGCTACATTGACGCATTTTTTCCATGTTACAATAGGTCTAAACTAATAAAAGGGTTCTTGACATTAAAATTCCTTTGCCTTTGTCTGTTCTTCTGAATCGACTCTTGTTGAGTCAGAAACCCGTTAAGGATTACAGCGTACTTGACAACCCTTTGCTTAACGTACACACACTCTCACTCTCCCCCACAGTTTATCTCCTGCCAGACGGAAAATTGATGTGACGTCCAAATAAGTAATGCATCTGCCGGGATGTGATACCAGAGCATCCGGACTAACCGGTTAGAGACGAGGTTCAATCTAGGTGCTTCCAGTTGCAGATCCAGGGCACAGTGGAGGTGGGAGGAAGCAGTACGAACCGGTACAGAATCAAACTGCATAGCGTGCGCTTAAGAAACTGGATTTTCTCCCAAAAATCAGCAAAATCGGAATTATTTTATTTTATTTGAAAACTTTTTAGACTTATTTTTTTGTTTCAGAGGGACAGGCATTAATATTTTGAAACTACACGCTAACCAAACCTAGCCCGGAATGCATCTTTGGAGAAGATACCCAAAATGTCACACATATACTATTCGACTGTCCACTATTTCATAGTGAGAGATACGAACTTAGATTGCTGTTGGAATCTGTGGACTGCACACTTTCTAAGCCACTCACAGATGTTTTAGTAAACCGTAAATAATATAAATACTTTATATCATTTTTAAATACAATATTTCCAAAGATAAAATTGTACCAGTAGTTAAGTTCTATAGTTAGAAATGCATATCAGATACTGTATCAGCAACTAAGTTAACTATTAGCGTATGTTGTTAGCCATTTCATACACTATTTATAAATTTATATATTTGTTAAAACTAGACTTTAACCAAATAGTGTTAGTCATCTCATGTTAAATTGTTAGCCACCTCATGACTCAATACTCTTGTACATATATTACTTTAATATTTAGATATGTTAAGTGATTGTTAATACCTATAACCTTAATATACCTTCGGGTAAAATAAGGTTAAAACTTGGATAATAATAAAAACATTAAAAAACCAAACATGCTTAATTTGGGGCGTCTTTGGAAAAATATCATTTTAAGCAAGCTGTGTTATGATTAGGGACCGGATTTTTAGGTTTGAAGTTTAACTTAATAAAATTGACTTAAATTTGTGTAAACTTGCTTTAGGACAATATTATACAATTGAAGAAAGAAAGCATAAACAATCAAAAGAAGCAGTGAAAATAAGATTGCCTCACATTTCCTGGTTACAGTATATCTTTCAAGATTCTCACTGTGAAGTTCTTCCTGTTATCTCTTAGTTAATAGTTAATAGGCTACTGTATCCAGACACTACCCTTCTCAGGATTCAAATCCGATGCTTCTAATTTAGTGAGTAAAATACTTTATGGTTGATGTGGATAATTTGAAACTGATTATTTTCATTTCTTCGGTTGTTACGCATGCTAACCGCACAGCAGACCAACTAGGGACGAAAACTTCCCCCTTTTCTAGAAAGGTAAATAATACTTATGTGTTTCTGGCAGGTTTGACAAAATATTACTGTCGTGAAATTCAGGTCGTCGCCAATCCATTGCCGTAATAAATCGATTTAATTTGTTTCGGCATAATTAACACGTCTTCTTAAAACTCACAGTGGACCTCTCAGTATGAATAACAGGGAAGTACTAAAGGCAAACAAGCGCTTTAAAGCACATAAGTCTATATCCTTGTTCAGACACGGCAACAATGGTTATTCGTACGAATATTTTAAAAGGAATACGCCGGTACTCTTACACTTCCTCTCTTGATACTGTCCATCATGGACGACAATGGGTTGAACGAAACGCTGGTGGTATTAATTTCAACCCGACAAAAATTATTGTGTCTCCGCAAAATGTCGATTTCTCAACTGATAAACAAAAAAGACAAAAAAAGTAGCCTAAATTAGATATTTTAGGTTTTATGTCCCGTTTAGGTATATTTAGGTTTTTATACCCGATTTAGGTATTTTTAGGTGCCACAGAATTAATGTGGGTGAATCCTATGGACATGATTCGAAAAAGTATATGAGCGCTTTTTGTTTTGGAAGTAAGGAAAAAAATAGGTAAAAACCTAAGAATCCGGTCCCTAGTTATGATAAATACAAATCTGTACTTCACAGAAAGTATTATTAAGTATTATAATGTGGGGTACATAAAATCCCTCCTAATATAATTTAACAGAAGTAGAATGTTGCTGATTAAAAATAGCTATTTATGTATGAAGTACGCAAAATAAGGCTTTAGGGGACGAATCTAGAATTGCAGCCGAGGCGTGTATATGTGTGTACCGTATGTATGTATGTATGTATATATGTATGTATGTATGTATGTATGTATGTATGCATGCATGTATGTATGTATGTATGCATGCATGTATGTATGTATGTATGCATGTATGCATGTATGCATGTATATACAAAAATCCAATTCTATAGTTTGTCATGAAAGTGCTCCCAGGAAAAGTAACTTAGCATATTTTGCTCTTGCAGAATCTACTTCAACTTCTGTTTTTTCACTCGTCCTTCTGTATTAAGTAAAGATATGCCTCAAGAGTTTCCTAATTTTACTTCACATATTTAACTCCAAATTTCCCTTAATATATGTGTGCACTAAACGATGGGCACATATATAAAAATTAATTGTGTGGAAAGAGCTTATTAAGTATAACAACGTTTAACAATTTCTTGTAACTTTTCTCCTCCTGAGAAAATAAATTTTGCACAAATAGCATTTCTGTTATTTTTCTGTTGCATACAACGTGATTACTTATTTCACTTTCACATTTGTTTAAGTACTGTTAGACGAACAATTTTACCCACAACTTATATAAACGCCTGAAAAAGCAAGAGAAATATACTGTTTCCTTACGTGACGGTGTTAATTTTGTTTAAGGTATTTTATCTGTGGAGGAAATAACTTGTATGAAATGTCCCTGATAATCTACGATGCGATTTGGTCCGATATTATGAAACTTATACAGGGATTTCAGATTATTCTCTAATTCTCAATTTATACCATAATTCTGCCATAATCTGTACGGGAATCAAATGTTTCATAGCGTACGTTGCCGCAGGCCCAACATATTTTCTGGTTCAAAACTGGAATTTTTAGAGGCCACACTACTGCATTGCGTGCGAGTTTATTAGGGATATCTGTTCCCCATAAAATAGAATCGCGTTTGCCGGGGGGAGGGGTGGTAACCTACTTTACCGATCGATCTGAGTGAGCTCCATTAATTTGCTATGTGTCAGCCAAGTGTCGTCTAATTCTTTTTTATATCAGCTCTCCTACTGCTAGAAATGAGCGCTTCAGTCCCTTTCCTGAAGCCTCTTTCGGCGGACACTTATCAGCCGAACGTAAATAATAATTCAAGCAATAAACTACGTTGAAAAAAAAATAGTATACACAAATTATATAGTGAATTTGATAATTCAAAGGCACAAATAAATATGTAATGGTTTCTGATAATAAGTCGTTAATCTTCTTGCTAATCCACCAATTTGTTATAATATTTTAAATGAAAGGTTCATGAAAAATATTTTCTTTTGGTTTTCAAATTTTTTATGCAACATTCTTGAGTAATGTTTAACCTTACAATAAACTTTATATTTCAACGCGTTTTAATATTTCACACGTTCACATATTTTGATACTGCAAAAGAATTTGATTGTACTCTAGTTAAATTATATACATTTAAAATATATATATATATATAAATTACAGACTGCAAGGCGGTTTAATCACTCACTTAACTTTTAAATTAGAGTTAATAGAGTTAATTATTTATTTTATTAAAATACCTTAGATGTCAAAGGCAATCCAAAATGCTAATTTCTCCTACTTTCTAAAATGTTATTGTTTCGTTTACATTGTACACAGTAATAACATGCAATCCAGGAAGTTGTTTGCATATTTTGTGTAAGTCAAATAAATTTATTCGACAGCCCTATGATTTATAAAAACATGTTGTTTCTCTGGTTTTCTAGTCTATTTGGAATATCAGTACGGACTGAAAGCAAAAAGTTTGTATTGAGGTTGCGTAAAATGGAGTTGCTAGGCCTGCTTCATTAAATCGCAATGCCAGAGTTGGAGAAACAGGCCTAGCCGGTTTCAATGCTGACTTTATTCTCTTGTTTCATAATGGCGTATTCTTCAACTGACATGTTGTTATTGGAGAATGAAAATATAATATATCATATAACGCATAAAGGGGATAATATGAAGAATGTTAAGTAAGATATTAAAAAGTGCGAAGTGGGACCCCTTTCTTAAAGGCAGGTGGCTTTGTACTTATTATAATGACAGGATTATTGTTGGATTGTGTGAGACGAAAACGGTTGCAGTATCCAATTTCACTGCAATTCAGAATGTTCGTTCAAGAGTGATGGATCCAGCGTGCAGTTGTAATCTTTAACTGACATACGCCAGACCTGAGACCTCTCAAGAGGAAGATATTTTTATCCAAACTTACAAAGCATATTTAAAACCAAACCAGTTCAATTTTGCCGGCGGACTGAAGCTACAGTATTGCAGAAACTTTGGAAGTATGGTCTAAGGTTAATATAATTTTACATCCTACGTTCAACAAGATTCTTGCAAAAGAAAAAAAAAGTTTGTGTATCATTCATTAGGCTATATGAAATAATGCCTTTATTGTATCCATGAATAAAAACATAAATTGAATATTGGGGGAGAGGCGGGTTGGGAACGACCACAAGCACGTAGGCCACATATGCGGGCCCTTTCAATTGGATATGCGGTACTAATATTGGGTACAGTTGTTTTAACCGACCCCTCTCTTAACATTATTGTCAACTATTCCATCATTTTATTACTTGAAGGGTTTACAAAACCAAATTGCAAGTACGATCTCTATTCAGTAAATAAAACTAATTTTTAGTAATCTATAATTATATAGCACAAATAAAGACCTGGCAAATTACTGGACCTATTTAACCTAAACTGTTTTTTCGACATTAAAAATAAAAATAAAAATTTAACAAAATAAATAATAAAAACAGAATTCAAAATTACGTTAAAAAAAATCAAAAGAATGTTTTCAATTGGAAGTAGGAGCAAACAGTAAATGAACGTTGCTAAGTCTGGCTAGAGTCACATGAAAGCATAAGGCTTTACAATTAATAATTTAATTAAAATGTGAAATATTTCGGCCGACTGGTTTTATCTCAACGTAATAAGAAAAACATTATCTTTCGACCAGCCAAAAATAAATTAATGGGTATGACAATTCTACTCATTAAATTCCGTTCTGGAGACAAAGTGTTAATTCGATATTTCTGTATTCCATCAAAGGAGGAGTTACATAAGGGGGCAAGTAGACTAAGTTTTTGATATTGTACAGCCCGCTGCAATAAAACTGAACAAAAATTGGTGAAAATTTTATTTTAAATTTAACTGTTTATTCATAACCATGAAAAAGTTTTATTTTCTGTACTAATTCTGTAAAACCTAGTGAATAAACATAATACGCGAAATATGCCAAAATATGTAAACAAAATTCACAGCATGTTTCTGCTAACTTAGAGGCAGTAACCTATTATGACCATCATCTTCCCAATTGAACGATACGGGATGGTTTGGGCAGCCCTGCATGCAATCCCGCGCGCACTGCAGCATCCAGTTGGCGCTGAGATGACGTGCGTGGAATACATTGCAGCTTCTTTACTCCCCCAAAACTCGCCACGCAGGTCCATTGCAGATCATTGACTTCAAGGGTGAACAAACTTAGATCGCTAGGATGGTAGGTAATAATGAAGGCTTCTGGAAAACAATCCAAGTGCCACAAAGTACTGATTTCACCTTTTGCTATAGAATATTATGGAACAAGAAAAAGGGAATCCTTCGAGCAATTAACAAAGGTTTCAATAATTACTCATAGTGGCTTTATAAAAGCTAACCTTTATCTGCAACAACACGAAAAAAGTCTGTGTCGGAAATCACGTAAAGGTCCACAAACACCGACGTCATATATTTTCGTTAACAGTGTCTTGAGCTATTTATTTCAAGTATCAGAAAATACATGTGACCTACTTTTTTTAAATATTGAATGTGGGGAATATTTTTATATCATTTTGTTTTTGTTTATTTAAATTCAACCTCAGTTACTTATTTTAAAATCAGGTCACCTTATAACTTACAAAACGTTGCATAAAGTACCTACAAGTATACACCTTTGCCATAAACTGCAAATGATACTGTTAATTTAAGCATACGAGTTTTTGTACACAACTGGAATATCTGTTGTTTAATAGTGTAACAAAGGAATAAAATTGAAATTTTAGTAAAACTGATTGAATAGGCCTACATGCTCCAAACTTATCTGTCCATGATACTCAAAATTATTATTAAATGCAAAATCTGTTGTTCTTTATTCGAAAAATACAAAGTACCTCCTGCTGGTTTTTAGGCTTCTTCTAGAAGATGGTTTCAAATCTATAAAATACAGCCGATCACATTTGCTGCACAATATATAACAGTTAACATACACGACGTTATTTCCTTTGTTCTCTGTACATCAATAATCAATTCAAATGAAGAAAGTACTCAAAGAAGAGCAAGCCTACACAATTTAATTACATTATGACTTTGTAATTAGAAAATAACACTTCAGTTTTACTTATTACAATTTGTTATTTAGAACACGCAGCTATATATCAAAATATTTTTCTTGGCAGGGGTAACATACACGAGCACTGTTGCAGGCACAAATCACAGAGAATCACATGCAGGTGATACACTTAAATATTTGTGTGACTTAAATACACGTGAGGTCTTTGCGTATAATTTAAGAACATCTCCTACGACTTATTTCTTTGTAATTAATCGCAGTAGCCTTTTCCAAGGATTTCGCGAAAGGCCTCGTAACGAAATGCAACTGCACTAAATATTTATGTGTTTGTGTTCATACCACTGCAGTTGAAATTTGGCAAACCAACAATTTGATTTCCCAAGTGTGTGATGGTGTAATTATGTAGTTGTAACGCATTCCTTGTGCTAAGAGGCATTCAAAGGGTGTCATAGGCGTACCGAGGGAGGGTTTTGGGGGTTTGAATCCCCCCCCCCCCATTGATTAAAAAAAGGAAAATTGTATCATTTTTTAAAGTCTGCCCATAAATTAATTAATGCAAGTATAAAGCGTGGGAAGCCTAAAACTCGTTATTTTGCGTCTTAATTTGTAACATTTTCCAGGGGTGAGCCCCCGGAAGCTTAAAATTTATTTTGCATCTTAATTTTTAAAATTTTCCGGGGGGGCCCCCGGAAGCTTAAAACTCGTTATTTTGCATCTTAATTTTTAAAATTTTCCGGGGGATCCCCCGGAAGCTTAAAACTTGTTATTTTGCATCTTAATTTTTAAAATTTTCCGGGGGAGGGCCCCCGGAAGCTTAAAACTCGTTGTTTTGCATCTTAATTTTTAAAATTTTCCGGGTAGGGGGTATGGAATACCCCCTAGACCCCGCGGATGTTATAACCCCCCCCCCATATGGTCGGCCTGGTTACGCCTATGAAGGGTGTCAGGCTCTTCTAGACAGGTTAATTTCAGATATGAGACTGGAGACATGAGACTGGAAAGGATAAAGTATCTCAACATACGAAGACATCATGAAAGATGTATTGTATTTTATGTAAATTTAAAGTAAATTTTGTTGGTAATTATCCTACCAACTTAGCCTATTTTCAGTAGCGGTCAAGTGTTGTTTTCTTGATATTTCAAAGGCTTGTAGCTCCTCTATACCTTTGAGTCACATGATGATTTTGTTTTTATTTTAAAGTACACTATAAGGGCTTCTCATTCTGGCATTTTCAGATTTTTATCACCTGTCCCACATTACTTTTCGGGACCGAGAAAAAGCAAGATTTTAAATTTTTTTTGAAGTTCAAGCAAATTTTTCAGGGTGAAGGACCACACCAGTAACAGCTCAGATTTTTCCTACACATACTCCATAAGTGTAACAGGAAAAAAAAATTGGCCTGTTACTCCAAGTCCTTCATTGTTTTTTTAATGCCTAAACTTACGCAAAACAACAGTTCGTGAACGAAGACTAGAGCCCCAAAACCCTCTGTTTGGACTTAACTTAAATCTAATATAGTATGCACAAATGAATTGAATTGAATAAGTGCCCTTTAGGCGGGAGGCGGGGTGGGAACGCCCCTAAGCACCGAAGCCGCAGGCTTATTGTACCTACCTCCGGGATGGAATGAGTTGCGTGCCCATAGGCCGCCCAGGACTGCAGATCCCCCCGCAGGCCCCCACGGAGCTCCCCTACATCCAGCAAGCCTTACCATGCCACGTATGCGCCACCCCCTTCGGTCCCTCCAACCGGAGCCCCGCCAGGTCCGCGACACACACCACCAACAACCTCTTGACCACAAGCAGCGGGGAGGACGGGAGAGGCCCCCAAAGGGCGCTGACTGCCAAAGCAGGCCCGATACCGGAAGTGGAAACGGGATGATGATGAAAAGGGGGAAAGGTGAGATGAAGTGGAGAGTGTTGGTGGAATGAGAGGGGGAAACGGGAGAACCCCGAGAAAAACCCCCAAGGCACGGCTTCGTCCACCACGAATGACACACCCGCCGGCCCCGAGATTTGAACTCAGGACCGCTAGCATGCCAGGCTCACGCGCTACAGCATGAGCCACCGCGCCGGCGCACAAATGAAAGTCCATTCTTTAAGCTTTCCAATGAGCCCTATCTGACCATCCTACTGATTCAAATAGAAATTCTACAGCTTTCAGAAAATAAGTCTGAAATTACATTTTTTGCTTGTTCGTGTACTAAACAAATGCCGATATCTCAGGAGTAAAATTTCTTAGATATATAAAAGGATTTGTTTTGGGGTTCAGAAGATTGGTACATATCAGCTACCAAATTTCATCAAAATAAAAAATGGTGAGGCAAAGCCCTTTTGTTGATTTAATATGGAATGACCCCTCATTGTGAAATCATTCCGCAAAGTCAGCCCGGTCCTCGGGCGGTGGAGTGAGTCAAGGCTTTGATGTTTTAGAAATAACTATATAAGAGGAAAGAAAGAAAAAGCTATGCTACAAAAAACAGCGCGATGACTGCGGCAAAATGAGAACACTAATTAAAGAACATAGTAAAACAGAAAAGGGAAAGACGATGGAAAGAGAGAAAGTACAGTGTAGGAAGTATTACTGAAAATTATCTTCTAGAATAACTTGTAAGATGCAGATGTCAAACTCTTTCTGCAATTATTCTCGATCCAAAAAGCTGGACTCTCTCAGATTCCTTGCTCCTTGTGAGGTGCTCCATGTGATGCAATGGTTGCAATATGGTGAAGAGGAGTTCGTGGAAGATGCGTCAGAGCTGGCAGCACCGGAAGACGTAGAAGCAGATAGATCATGTTATTTATTACACGTGTGATCATATAGGTAGTGTTTTGTTTCCCACACCGCAAGGACGACTCCTGAACTTTCTCCCGAGATATAGCTCTCTGGCGGCCTTGTACGTGTTATCTAGCATACACTACATCGTAAACAAACTCTTCTGATCTGTTTTCATACACTTTAACGGTACTTCGAAAATGGCTTTGAACTCTACTCTAAAAATGTGGAGTTTTATGTTTTCCGGTTAGATAACGCGGCTGATGTTTTGTGGTATCCTTTCTTGTCAGACCAGTGAACTAAGAGGAGATGAAATTTACGACATAATTCACAATTATGATTGTCATGTTTTCAAAATCTTGCGTGCTATTATTATTGTTGTTGTTGATGTTCTCATTATTATTATTATTATTATTATTATTATTATTATTATTATTAAACGGACCACCACCATTATGATCTGCCTGAAGATTTTCCTTTCTACTGATCATTTCATTTTATGCATCCTTCTACAATAAACAGTTCAGAAGAGTCAACTATATTCTCTTTATCATGGAGTCCAAACTAGGTTAACCACAAAATTATAGGCCTGCCTTCAAAAAAATCGCAAAAAAAGGTTAGGCTACATATCACTATAGGCTACACAGAGCGCAATGATATTTCGAAGAAAATTTATCGAGAACGGTTGGCTACTGTGCTTCGAAAATGTATATTGTGCATTTTTAAGTTGAAGCATTTGATTACATTACTTAATCAGTTTGAGTAGAACATATTTGAAATCTGAATTTACTGAATTACTGTTAAAATATTATTTAAATTCCAAACACTAAAAATCTTATCTACCCAGAATGTTTAAGAATAAATTTCCATTCATTCACTCATCCTCAATCCACCAGAAGGTTCGACGAAATACAATTGTATACAATAGGCATTAATCCTTACAGATATCTAGTTTCCACGAATGTCAATCGTAATGAGTGAATGAAGATCATCACATTTTAAGATAAAGGATTGAGATTTTTGCGGAAAAGAATTTATAAGTCAGTAGCAGTGTGCAAATATTAAACGACAAAAAAGTAATCAACGAAGTTCTTTAATAATAAATGAGGTTAAAAGACAATTGTGAATAAAGAGTTATGTGTATTTTTAACATGAGGGATACATGTCATTTTGTCAATATTGCTTATTATACTAATATTAGTGTATACTTCAAGGCACCGTAATGCAACACGTGGGCGACGTGACCTTGAACTTCACAACGAAACTGAACGAGAGGCGCACACGCTGGCCAGATTACACAGGAGGAAGACGTCATCAGATCGCATTAAGAATGGCGCTCATAAGGCTTCTAGTTTTACAGACATCTTCACTACCACGGCTTCTCGGATCATGAGGATTTTCCAGCACAAAATGACATAATTAATCACTACCTCCTAGATTAAACCCAGTCGACTTGATTATCCAAATTGAGGAATCTTCGTTTAATCTCTACGTTTTAACGAGTGTCAAGATTAGTTGATTAAAAACGTAGCCTATAGCATTATCTACAGTAACCAGCTTGCAGTTTCTTTTAATTCCATACTGGAATCAAACGGATGAGAATAGGCATAACAGTTCAAGTTTATGAATCTTCTATGTCTCCCAGGAATCCAGCCAGCCACTGCCCTCATTATGATTGCTGGTACTG
The DNA here is from genome assembly GCA_964059195.1 of Ectobius pallidus. Taxonomy (NCBI): domain Eukaryota; kingdom Metazoa; phylum Arthropoda; class Insecta; order Blattodea; family Ectobiidae; genus Ectobius; species Ectobius pallidus. The sequence continues at coordinate 61,128,296 of CAXKWD010000002.1, forward strand.
TAATTGCCCTTAGTCTACTGCGTGAAGTAAATAGGCTCTAGGCCCGTAAAGAAGTGGAAGAAGAGATAAAACATGTAAGAGAAGATATTTTCAATAGTGATTAGTGATTTCATTGGTGATTATTATCTTCCCTCTTTCACGCAAAAGAATCTCTGAGAGGAATGGAACCAAATATTAGTATTATTAATTCTATTTCCATCCAATAAATCCGCCTACGTATCACTATGAAATGTAAAGAGTACAAAGTTGGCTTTCACGAAAACAAATGAATCACTCTCTAATTTGCATGTATCAATGAACTTTTTTAAAAAGAAAACTATGAGAGAGAAAAATGAACTCTATTTCAGTCTGTCCTTTCTGACCTTTGAGATAACAACAGTAATAAAGTCCATATTCAGGATATCCATTACTTTTGAAGTTGTTGAAAATACTTTCCTGTGAACTGATGGCTATTCCCAGTAAATTTAAGGAGCTGTCAGAAATTTGGAATGTCCGGAGGAGATAGTTGCGACAGTTCATTCCAACGGAGCACACAGTTACACAACGAAGTGTTCCAAGAACACTTGATGTCCAAAATGTCACACAATCAATGAAGGTCTCTGTGTTCTGAATGCAATTAAATGAAGATTTGTGGAAGATCGAGGAATGGGGAAGAGATTCACAAAAATAAAATCGTATATAAGGAATTACTAGGTCTACTACTGTTTTGATTTAGATCAGGGCTGTCCAACTGCAAGTGCCCCAAGGGCCGCTTTAAAAAATGCTGTTCGGAGGGTCGCATTATAAAATACTTTGTATGCAACTTTATCAGTGAGTTTTAATAGGTATGGTATAGGCCTACAAAGAAAAAACGCCTTTGTATTATTATTTAAATTTATTCAGAAAATATCAAATTGCAGAAAAATTAGTGGGAAATTTGAGGATGTTGGTTTTGCACTAACTAATGCATCAATATTAACTTTAATATTATTTTGTCGTCGATAAATGAAGCAACTGAGTAAGTGACTTATCAGAGAGGGAACGTCTATATTTTGACTTTATAAATTTTGTATTTGAGGGTAATTATACATTTAGAGGCCCACTCTGCGGGCCCAAAAAAAGTGAGGTCGCGGGCCGCCCGCGGGCTTCGTGTTGGAGAGCCCTGCTTTAGATATATCTGTGTATGGAAATCGCAAAATTTTTACGAAGTAATGAAAATATTCTGTTAAATAATATAATAGTTGTTAACAAAAAATGTGGCATTATTTCTCCAAAGTATTAGCCTAATGCTGAAAATGAAAAAGAGAACGTTCTTATGACCCATTGTTTGTCTAAAATAAACAACGTAAAATCCTCAACTCTGTGCTAGAGAGAATTACAAAACACGCAAAAAAAATCGTAAATAGTAGCCCATAACTATGTAGGCCTATATCATAAACGATGCCCCACCCTTAAAAATAACAGCAATTTTATGAACAAGTAGCATAGATAATATGAAACTGCATAATATGAAACTCTCTGGCTCAATTTTCAAGGAACCGATGATTTCGGGAATCAATGTCATCATTGGAAATAAGACTCAGGCCGGAAGCAGTCAATCACAAACATCAAACGCCTCAGTAGATGATTTAGCGTGTCCACAGAGTACAGAATAAATACTGCTACGTGATTCCAAATATGATGATGTCGCCATATCTTCAAATATATGAATTGGAAGCATATGCCCGTCAAAAGATCGATTTGAAATGTATGAAGAGAGCACAGATGTTCTCTATTAAGACATCTTTTGGCTGAGTGCTAGATTGCTACGATTGTGAAGCAAAACTAGGTGATAGTTCAACGAGAAAGTTATAGTTGACAAAGTTTAAGTTAGCTATAACATCTTTTTTGTACACTAAACCACACTCACTACACACATTTTAACTTTATATTTTGTATTATATTGTCCGAATCTCGCTTGTAAAGATAATAAATCGTAACTGGATATGGGCCGAAGATTTTTTTATTTAATTATTTTAAAAATACATAAATACAAAAATAATATATATGATCCTCAAACCCGGAAAGAGCAGGAGCTAGTGCTCGAGGCAGTTCCATGCTAAGCCTATATTTTCATGTTTTACATTATTGAAAAATAATCTTAACGTAAAATTACCTTAAAACTAAATATACAAAATACTGTGAAAGAGTATTGGGGGAAAAGACAAAAGCTGAGAGTAATGGCATGACTCAACTGATATAAAAGTAATTATAATAATGAAAAATAAATCATTATGATAGTAATAGGTACCAAAAGATAAACCTATTTTAAAAGGAATGGAAATCTAAATTATAGGAGTTTTTAAATTTTAGATTTAAAGACTTCATAATTAAAGGTATTCTCAGGTTCGCGAGCGACCCCTGGTGATCCCGTAAGGGGATATTCATAGTGGATTTGTTACCGGGGTGCGCCAGTCCCCTACCTACTTAAACCTAAGGAAACACTTGGCTAAAAGTGGATGTAATTTGATGACGTACTTGATTTCTTTGGAAATAGCAACAGCACATTTTCTATATCAAAATGTAAATAATTAGTGTAATAGAGTATAAAATATTCTTAAGACGTGCTCTATTCTTAAGATGACAAGTATAGCAGTACATGTCAACCCAGATATAAACGTTCCGACGTAATGTAATTTTATTAGACATTTCCAATAAGCGGACTGCCTGATGCATATGACAATCAGTGAGATGCAATTTTCTTCTCTCATCTTAGTTGTTCTAGCAATTTCCTACACTTGTTATACATCAATTTGTTTTACACTTCAGTAAGTCGAATACTGGTATTGGCAGTTTCTACTCATGTGTCCAGAACGCTAGGTTGGATGACGTCAATTTATACTCGCGTCTGAATTCCATGGGCAAGCATATTTTGCTATTGCTTTAACAATTGGGCATTGCCCTAATTTGCATTCCGCTTGTACTTCCAAGTGGATTTACGGAGAGATTTCGATTTTTAAACTATTGGTCCTTAGGGGTTAAAATGAGGACTTATCCACTCAGATTATTTCCTCGCGAAACGCTAGACAGCTTTTTAGCACATTTTTAGGACTTGGAACGTTTAAGAGTTGATTTCAAAGGAATAATGAAAATGAACATCACATTCACACTCTGATCCCCAAAAACACAGGACAGAATATTTTTACTGCCAACAAAGAATTAAAAATATTCCAACCGCTCTGCTTTTTTTTTTTTTTTTTTTTTTTTTTTTTTTTTTTTTTTTTTTTTTTTTTTTTTTTTTTAATGGTTTGGGTTTATGATGAATTTCGGTCAAAGCTTGAGGTTATGTAAAGAGAAGGTCTGAAAATATAAATAATACGATATGAAAATGCTTGCCTAGAATTTCCTCATGGTTTTCTTTAGCATCAGTGTAAAATTTTGTAAAACGGAATCTAGGGTTGAATATACATCATTAAATTGGAGTGGAAAAGGGATAGTATGTTCGTAGCCTAGACTTTTCCTCTGTTCTACTTTGGTCTTAACAATGTAGATTTGATATCATACGGAATGATAACAGGGTAGGGGGTAATCTGTTAAATTTTAATGCTACCTATGCTTTATTTCCCGACTGAAAACGGTATGTGTGTGCAAAATTTCATGCAAATCGGTCAAAGCATATAGATTTCTGTAGATAACAAACAACATTCAAACGTAGGCCTAGGTAAATATATACATAGGCTTGTTTGTATACACATATACCCATCCACACACTTTCAACTTTATATAATATCATTATTACATTATTATTAAATTTATACTGGCTATGTAAACTCCAAAAAGCCTTCTTTTTCCACCAAGCCAAGACCAAAAATATAAGCTCGTATACATATATTCATCTACGGCAATACACATATACACACACGATATTGTGTACGCGAAACTAAAGGGACTTGTGACCATGTTCAGCCATGTGTGAAATTAGCTACTTACTTGGTGTTTTATAGCACAACGAACATGTAACGGAAAATATCAAGAACAAGAATAGAACAAAATCTAAACTATTAGTTCGAGAGACACGACAATAACTTCGGAAAAAGAAACCTTTAGCAAAAAAGCTAAAATAGATAAAGAAAAAAGCTTTAGCAAAATGCTAAAATACAAATTTATTGCTAAAAGTTAGTTTTAATATTTTTTAATGTAGGTTCAAAATAGTTAAAATAAAATATTACAAATAACAAACTGAACTATAAAGCAAATTATTTTTTTTTTTTCCAAATCACTTTGGTGTGGAATTTAACACTTTTCTCTGTTTCAAAATGGCCCACTTCTCAAAAGCCTTGCTAAAATTATAGGTTTTTCTTTCGGGGCCTTCAATTTTCATCATTAAGAAGTTATTAACATTACACAAATTTCCTTTCGCATTTTTGCGAAAGTGGCTACAATTTCTTTCGCATTCTGAAGTTTACTTTCACAATTCGCAAAAAAATGCGATCGTAGCTTAAACCCTGGCTTTAAGGCTGTTCAGTCTGAAAGATATGATTCTGAGCCAGTACCATTGCGCTAATTGATGTCTCATGGCTTGGAGTGACTACTGTGTTATTGGGATTGGCCACGAGAAGCTACTATTTTTTTATTAACACTCTCCAAAATATCTTTCTGAGAGGTTAGGACAGAGTAGTAGGCTATATTTTCGTCTTGTAAGTAATTGAAAGCTCTTGAATTCTGGGGCACAATGTATTGCATCTCGAGAACTAAATCTTCGGACCCCTGTGAGCCGAACCAAGTAACAATTGCAGTTCCTTGCTTCAGCGGAATCTCGGGAGGACGTCAAGCACGTACAAAAGTTGTGAAAGGTTACTCTAGTAACGAGGCAACTCCTAAGCCCACTCTGTTGTTTCCCAAGTTTAGGACTTGGAGTGCCTTGGGAGGCAGTCGTCATGATTATTGTGGGACTCGTAACTTGTAAGGTCTCCTTAGCTTTACAATGGCGTAATCACTGCAGTCAAGCACTTTCAGAAATACCACAAATTAAAATTCCTCTTCTGGAGGAGGATTTCAGAATAGAACTTTTCATACATTGCAGTTATGGTTTTGAAAAACCCCAAAAGCTCTTATTTGTAATTCAAGAAATATGAGACTACAGAAACAAAATGTCAGCAGAGACCGGCATCTGAAAAAATACATCTTAGGGGAAACAAAATTAATACATATAGCTAGGTAGGTCTATACCACGCAAGGGAAGTCTAATATAATATAATAAGCAGTTACGTTATTGCACTACGATTCATATAGGCTAATTATAGAAGCTCATTATAACGTTTTAACAACAGAACTATCTTCTATAAATCTATATGGAAAGATTACCGGTACTAAATTATTTGGGATTATTCTTGGTCACATTAATATGTTACGTTGATCCACTTTTTAGTGTTGAAATAGTACGAAATTTTCAGACTCTAAATAAAACGTTAGTGTGAAGGTTTACCAATAGTCTTATTTCTTACATAAGGATGCCTATTTACTTCACACAATTTACCATCAATAAAGTAAGAACCTTGCCTTTTATACGTTTGCTTATATGATTATTGTCATGTTTCAACGTCGATGCTCCTTTCAATTAAAAACCTCACATCAGTATTAACATTTTGATATATAAAGTACACTTAGATAACAGTACATTATGCAACGATCCTATAATGGCAGTTATGAAGACAAGGGTAGGCTATGTGTATGCAAATTTATTTTGAATTACAATAGGGCCTCCTATAAGTCTGATGTAGTTACAGGTCAACCTATGTTTTATAATTCAAATAAAACCATGGCAAAATTTAGGTTTAGCTGATAAACCGAGAAACACTGAAGGTTTTATTAGAATCTAATCCAATATTGTATTTGTGGACAATCTAATTTAAAAACTTTAAGGCACATTAAAACCAAACTTAAGCAATGCCTTTACACGCAAGAGTTTGTACAATATAAATGAGCTCAAAGTGTATTTTTTCATTATACATTGTATGTAATTACATTTAGGCCTATTCTTTCACAAAACTTGTAAATAATTTCTATTAATTTTTTTTAAGTCCCCAGAGACTATTGAAATTTTATCAGAATCCAAAGAATTTCACAGCAAATATCATTCTACACTAACTTCATATACTTTTAGACGCTAGCAACTTTATATCGGTTAACATCTGGACAGCATTCTACCCAATAATAGGCTGCGTTCAGATTCTTGTTCTAAATTAAAAATAACGCGTTTCTCTCCTAGGAGCTTATTTCTCATCCTTTGAGGGCCTTGACCTGAATGTTTAAGGTCGGGAACGGCTGTTCTTATCGTTGAATCTCAAATCTGTAGGAGTAACCGCTCTTCCGGTATTAACCTGGAGATCAATATTGGCTGGCAAGTTGTTATAACGATGGACCTGGTTGTTTCACAACCGGTTCTTGCCTCAGTTCACATCGCTCGTTTTAATAACTCCTGCAAGCGCTTCTAGTCCAACTTCTGCCATGATCAAATAATTTGCGAACTCGACAGTCTTTTAGCAAGTGTATTAAATAACAATAATATAATTGTCCGCTTTAGAGCTACCTAATTTAAAAAAAAAATCGGGTGCGTGGAACGCCACGCGACAGAAGTGAAACTTGGATTTTCAATTTTGGATTATTGGATTTTTTCAATTTTGGAATATTCAACTTTTTAAATTTTTGGTTTATAGACTTTTTAAGTTGTGATTTTAAATTTTTTAAATTTTGGATCTTTGAATTTTTAAATTTTGGAATTTTTAATTTTTTAATTTTAGGATCTTTAATTTTTGTTTTTTTTTTATTTTTAGATTTTGGATTTTTAATGTCGGTTTTTTTTATTTATTAAATTTTGGACTTTTGGATTTTTTATTTTTAAAAATTTGGATTTTTGGATGTTTGAATTTTGGATCTCTGAATTTTTAATTTTTTGGATTTTTGAATTTTGGATTTTCGACTTTTTAATTTTGGATTTTTAAATTTTTTTTTTATTTTGGATTTTGGTTTTCAATTTTGGAATTTTGGATTTTTAATTTTTTTTAATTTCATTGAGTTGATTGTTTTCTTTTCAGTCCGTCACAGCCCCGCTACTTTCGTGACTTTTTTCTTCATAACGCAACTTTGGGTTAGCTCTCGATTTACTCCTAGCGCGCCTAAATAAGTTTCACTTCAAAAAGTGGTTTATGTTGAAACATATCACTAATACACAACAGCCAAACCTCCGTCAGTGCCTGACTGTATGTTCGTCCTAAATCGACGCTTGGTAAATAACGAACTTATGGACTATTAATATAAATTCGATGGACAAAAAGCACAGCGAGACAAAAGGATTTGGATGCTGTGTCACTTAGGCCAGTTTTGGAGAAAACAGACGATACATGCAACATAATTGAAAGTACACTTTAAACATTAATTTGACCGAACATACTCGGAAGCCTTGCACCATGTACTGTACCAGGGCAGTAGCAAGAGGGAGGGGGAGAAGCTTTTGCAATTTGATGCACTTTAGGTGTTGCGCACGATAAAGGGGTTAAAAACCAACCATAATTAACAGTTGAACTCCCCTTCAGTCGTGATTGCTCCTCTGTAATTTTACTAATCCCAAATCCATGCAACAACCAACCCATAGCCTGCAAGGGAGGGAGAATTGATGGGAAACAGAGCACATGAGCAGGGAGGCGATGATGTAGATAGAAACCAAAAATAATTATGCCTATAATGTTTAAATTAATCAATAAAAGGAAGAGGAAAAATGGGACACAAAAAGCAGAATTATTCAGAAAAAGGGAACAGAAGAAATATAAAATACCAGGAGTAATAAGCTGTGGCTTACGAAGAAAGGAAAAAAAAAATCACAGAGATGTAAATCGTATTAAAACTAAAATGAAAAATACGGCGAAAAAAAAGAAAGAAAAGGGAGTTAAAATGAAGTCAGTTAGACCTAAATAAGATTAAACGCAACAGAATATACATGTATTCCATAACGTTTACATGCTTCTTGACATCGATGACCATTAGGCCTTTTTTATTACGCAAATTTATTTAAATTCAAGGTTCCATTTCAGCATTCGCTTTTGCGGATACAAATCCTACATGTTTCGACACGATCGCCTTGCTAGATACGGCTAAAACAAGAATAAAGATCACCAGAGAGAAGGTTAAGAGAAACAGCGAAAAGGAACAAGTGAAAATAAGAAGAAAACGATAGGGATGAAGAAAATCAGCAACAGAAATGAAGAGGAAGATCGAGAGAGAATGAAATACCGTATAACGAAAATACTGTAACGTAAATACTGTACGACGAGATCAGAATAAATAAAAAATAACATGTTAAAAATTGAATGGAAAGCTAAAATATAGATAGCTAAGTGAAAAAAACGTGTTGTTGCAAAGATTTTTCAATAGAAATCATACTGTGTATGAAAGAAAGATAACTAGGCCTACTTCCAGTCACAATCATACCTGTCGAAGAATTGTTTCCTATTACGTGGCAAGTGCATTTCAAGTAGTGAATTTGGTCCAAGCGGCTTTGAACACATGTCCACTTTCAATTCCGCTTCTAATTCAAGTCCAATGAAAGTCAAATTTTCTAAAACATAGTATCGGGAGTAAATATGTGGTTAAAATAAAGGTAGAGAAACAAAGAGGCAACGAGATGACTATAACCAATTCACAAACAGACAAACAGAAGACAGACACACTCTGACGGTCAAGCTGACAGGCATAAGGAAACAAAGATGCACATAGCTGGATGGCTGGAATGTAGGCAAGTACAGACAAAAAATCAGTTGGTATCTTCCTTAAATATTGTATAGGGAAAACAGTATAAATATTTTTTTCAATAATTGTGTAAATCTATGAAACTAATAAAAGTTTTAAAATATTTTTTGCACTCCTTAGCTAGTAAGTGTTTCTTACGACAGTTGTTTACATGGCTCGTAACTTGACATTACCACACGCAATCTTGTTGCTAGGGGCGACGGGCGGAAAGTGAATTGTTGCTAGGGGCGACGGGCGGAAAGTGAATTGTTGCTAGGGGCGACGGGCGGAAAGTTACTTTACCGCCCGCAAATGCTTATTTGCGAGCAGAAATGACCAAGGCCTCCCCGCTTTATAAATATTCGGTTGCCATAAACAATAACAAATGCGAATCCCTTTCTGAAATAAGCACCATTCTTCAAGTCTGTATTTACATAATATTTTCAGGTAATATCACAATTAATATAATTAAATTGATATAAGTAACCGTCGTGCAAAAAATAGCATGCAACACACGGACCGTAAAGGCATTTACGGGTCTCGAAAACTTAAAAACCCTCGGCTCGGCTGCGCCTCGGGTTTTCAATCTGTTTCCTCGACCCGTAAACGTGCCTTTCCGCCCTTGTGTCGCAATATACTATTTTGCACTCCTTAACTAGTAAGTGTTACTTACGAAAGTTGTTTACATGGATCGTAACTTGACATTACCACACGCAATATTGTTGCTAGGGGCGACGGGCAGAAAGTGACTTGTTGCTAGGGGCGACGGGCGGAAAGTTACTTTACCGCCCGCAAATGCTTATTTGCGAGCAGAAATGACCAAGGCCTCCCCGCTTTATAAATATACGGTTGCCATAAACAATAACAAATGCGAATCCCTTTCTGAAATAAGCACCATTCTTCAAGACTGTATATATATAATACTAGCATGTGCCCGCGGCTTCGCCCGCGATAATTATTTCAAAAATTAAAAATTAAGAGCATAATAGTTAAATCATTATATTTATTAACACCTAAATCACATGGACTACATACCACGATTAGATAGCGTCGCCTGGTAAAAGCGACCTCAGATTCGATTCCCTTGGCCCAGAATACCCCTGTACAGTGAGTTTCGTCCAAATCGAACAATGTTTGACCATATTTAGGCCTATCCCTCTTCCGTGTAGGTTGAAAATTTCATATGTCTACGGGCCTTGACATTCTAAACAAATGAATCGACCAGCGTGGGCTTACAACAATCTAGCGATCGCGATGCTTTTATTACCACGGTATGACAAAAATAGCCAAAGCCAACTGCAATTGATTTGACATTGAAATGTATTACTGAAATCTGATGCTTCGACAGCGCTAAAATCACGTTTTCTGCCAGTTTTTCACTCACAACTCGCGAACGAAAGCTAAAATTAAAAATCCGGCTTCGATGCGCATTCGCCCACCTTTCAGACCATCTATGTTTAAAATTTCAGATCTCTGCGTTCAGTAGTTTTCGCTGGGCATCGTGGACAGACAGACAAACACGTCCTTTTACTATTTTAAGATAGCATGTGCCCGCGGCTTCGCCCCCGATAATTATTTCAAAAATTAAAAATTAAGAGCATAATAGTTAAATCATTATATTAACACCTAAATCATGTGGACTATATATCACGATTAGATAGCGTCACCTGGTAAAAGCGACCTCAGATTCGAGTTCCTTGGCCCAGAAAACCCCAGTATAGTGAGTTTCGTCCAAATCGAACAACGTTTGACCATATTTAGGATAATATTGATTATCCCTATAATAATAATAATAATAATAATAATAATAATAATAATAATAATAATAATAATAATAATAATAATAATAATCCTCTTCGGTGTAAGTTGAAAATTTCATATTATGTTTGCGTGCCTTGACATTAAAAACAAATGAATCGACCAGCGTGAGCTACAACATTCAAAAAATCGCGATGCTTTTATGTCGAAGGAATGACAAAAATAGCCAAAGCCTAGTGTAATTGATTTGTATTACTGAAAACTCATGCTTCGAAAACTCAATAAACACACGTTTTCTGCCCGTTTTTCACTCATAACTCTCGAAGGAAAGCGAAAATTAAAATTCCGGCTTCGAGGTGCACATTCCGACCCTTTAGTCCATCTATGTTTAAAATTTCAGATCTCTGCGTTCAGTAGATTTCGCTGGGCATCGCGGACAGACAGACAGACAGACACTTCCTTTTATTAATATAGATTTTCAGGTAATATCACAATTAATATAATTAAATTGATATAAGTAACCGTCGTGCAAAAAATAGCATGCAACACACGGACCGTAAATGCATTTACGGGTGTGATTCTTAACTAAAAGCATGTTTCAAGCAATTTTGAAACATGTTAGTATTTTTTTTTTAATCATTTAACTTTTTCGCGATTTCGCGTATCTTGAACACAGATCTAGGCCTACTATTTGCGAATGCAACTGGAAATGGAGATAGAGAGGTGAAGCTACAGGAAAATTGAGACGGGAAAGGATATAAGTGGAGGAAAAGGAACATACAGAAAGAAAAATGTATGCAAGCAAGAATATAAAGAGAGTGAAGAATCGCACGGGTTGGGGAGGCATGAACATCTCCTGGGATTTCCCCCACCACACCCACAGGACGATAAAAATCTTGATGCTGTGAACTGAACAAAGAGACCGGCAATAAATCGGACAGTGTGCGACCATCCCCATTGTGATTCTGTGCAGACACAGGAGGGGTTGGGGTGGTTTGTGTGTGACGAAGTCACTGGGTCAGCCAATCGATATGGATGCAATACTCTGTGCGCCTGCTCTGTCAACCCCGCAAGTACAGTCTGTCGCAGCGAATCTGCAACTCTCCGTTACATACAACCCTTTGTTCTCTTCATGAAGTAAGCTATGCATATTTTATTACCTGTAAAAATGTTTCTCCGCTTCAAAGGGTTCAGTATGTGCTTTTCCAAATGCCACCGTAAGTTAATTAACCGAAAAAAAGTCTAATTTCTTTATTAACTATTTCTATTTTTGGGAATTAATAGAAACCACTTTGTCTGTCAAGTGCTCCTTAAATAATTAAACGAGAGAAATATTGACATAATTTTAATATAAAAGATAGCTTTTATCCCGACTTACACGAGAAATAGGGGTAAAAACAGGAACACCACCTTGAAACAGGAAGTAGTGTTAGGTCATAAGAGACTGACACAAACTTGACAGAGATGGTGGTGATGGGAAATGGAGCCAGTCTCTCGGTCTTTCGAAAAAAAATTATGGTGCCATACCCCTGCTTCTATTCAAGAAATTTGTCTATGGGGACTTGCAGCCGCTGTTCTTCTAGAATTTCGTGTGTAAAGGTAGAACCTCAAACCCCTGCTTTATTTCAATAATAGACTTATACAAGTATTGGTCAATACATGAAACCAATAAGAAACTATACGAAAATTGCTGTTGCAAGCACTGATACGAGAACCAATAAAATGGTTCATCTGAGTGAGCCAGTGTGTGAAGGATAAGAAACCATGGCCCGAAAAACAAGTCTGATGCAACTACCGACGTACGGTCTTCGGTAACAAATGGGGAAGCGTATTAACCGGAGACGGTAGTAAAATGACAAGCAGGGTCTATGGCTATGTCTCGTGGGACGCTTTCGCTACTGCAGTCATGTGTGGCTCTCATGGTTTGGAGACCCCTTGCCTAACTCAAATCAGCACTGAAAAAGCTCTAGAGCAGTGGTTCCCAAACTTTTCAGTCCGCGGACCCCTTGAAAAAAAAATAAAAATTTCGCGGACCCCCTCTGGGTTTGGAAGGAAAAAAAAAAAAATACTTTGATTCAGATGTATTAAATTCAATAGACAAAATAATACTATCAATGGTAACAAACAGAGTTTACTCCTTAATGTGAACAGTGAAGCTGGTTTAGAAGATATGTAATTTGAGAAAATTACGGGATATCCTATTTCTTCTTAAACCGCCTGCGGACCCCCTGAAACACCATCGCGGACCCCCACTTTGGGAAACACTGCTCTACAGTGTAGAGCAAGGAATATCCTGATTTTAGAAAGCTTTTTGTTCAAATAAGGTGGAACTTTGCAGAATTCAGGTAACGGGTGGATTCTTCAAAGAAGGGAAGACTTTAAAAGGAAAAAGGGAGGGAATCCCCTGCTGTTGTGCAAGATTAGCAAATATATGATAGCCAAGGACGTGTATTCGCCCATTGAGAGTGAAAGCATTGTATGTTTTTGGGGAGAACTGAAGGTATGAATAGGGGAGCGTTTTTTGCACGTGGGGTGGGGTAGCGCACCCTCGCAGACTGGTCACCAGACGGGTGGCGTCTAGACGGACAGACAGACCTTACTTTCACCCTTTCTACCTCAGTCTCTTCCACAGGAGCCTGGCTGGCCCCGCCCACTTATCGACCCGCAGCGGGTGGGTCCTATTGGCGCTCATAGCGCTGGGGTGACTGCGGTGGCACTTCGTGGTCCGTGACCCAAGCTGTGCACTATACAGTATTTTATGTAAAATGTCCTGCTAACGCTAGTGCAGGAAATCTAGACTCAAAGAGGACTGTGCATCATCAATAAATAGTAATAAAATACTTGAATAAAACTAGACAAACAAAGATATCTATACAAATTAGGGACGGGTCGATACCAGATTTTCTCGATACTCGATACCGATACATGATTTTTTCCTCGATACTCGATACTTCTATACTCGATACCGTCAACATTTCCAGTTTCAATAAATAGGTACACTAAAAATTAAAAGTTGCGAGAACTGTGTAATACCAACTAAATTAATTAAGTGTGCATATTTAATGAGACAAAATTTAATATCATCAGTAGCCTATAATTATTTTTAAACTCTACATTAAAACTAAAATTAGTTTTTGAAACAGTCCACTTACAAGTTTTTGTTCACAAATTACAATGGGATTTGGACAGTCAGCTTGGTTGTTATTGAAACGTTTGGCAGGAAACGAAACAATTAAAAATCTCTCCGGGAGAAATAGAAGTATTTATTGTATTTAGTAGACTACTAAAAGCAGAAAGAGATACCGCATTTCCTTAAATTGCAGAATTACCCAAGTATCGAAAAAGTACCGAGCGAGTTTTCTGAAGTATCGCTCGATGCCGATACCATGCAAGTATCGAGAGTAGCGAAGAATCAAAAGTATCGAGGACCCATCCCTAATACAAATTAAATAAATTTTTAAATCAATACAGCCCTCGACATGTAGGTTATTTGGCAACTATCTTAGCACGACTAAAACATTTAAGAAATAGACTTAGATATTTAAAACATGTACTTTTGAAATTACAGACGAATGACGTACTCGCGAAATACTTTACAGTCTCTAAGAAAGTTCAAAGGCATTAATTCTTTTATTATGACTTTAATGGTGAAAACTCGTATTAAACAAAAAAGAACGAAACGCTGCAAAGAACAAATAAATAGCACGATTTCCATAACACCTATGACAGCACTGAGGCAAGCTGAAAGCAGTAGAAATTTTACTTCAGGTCGGTTGAAAGCTAATTTAAACGTTCAATTTAAATAAAACAAACCTTTTAAAAAATCGAAATAGTTTAACCGCATACATGAAATATTGCTTGGATTTTCAAATAAAAACAAAAACAAAATAAACAAGAACAAGCGGTAGTACAATATTGGCAAAAAAGAGGGAGTGAGATCACAGCAACGGATCTATATCATCCATGATTTCATACCATACATCATGCTCTATTAAAATGACATCACTATATCAAAGTATAGGTTGATGCGCAAGGTAAGATTTAAAATTACCATCTCACACGACACATGAGTTGATATTACATCACGTAATTGGATGGGTTCGTTCCCAGTGAAGCCATCTTTATTTTAATCTCAAAATCTCAAGAATATTAAAGGAATAAACTGACTAGACTGTTCTTAAGACGGTCTTATGGTAAATATTACAAAATTTCAAAATATGATATAATCATCCGCCATCACAGCGATGAATCCCAGAAAAATTATCGCTGTGGTCTTAGGCTGAATTCCATACGTGTTAATTTGCACACTTGCTTCTTCCATTCGGAATCGACATCAGATATTTAGTTTCCACGCTACTTTTAGACCGAGTGTGTGCTTTTTTGGATGTAAGTACACGTCCTAAGCAGACTCGATGGTAGCCATTTTAAATAAGCATGTTCTTGTACCTGACCAAAACTCCAGTATAGTATTCGTACAAGAGGAGTGAAAGACGGTATGATTTCAATTAGGGATGGGTCGATATCAGATTTTCTCGATACTCGATACTCGATACCGATACATGATTTTTCCCTCGATACTCGATACTTGATACTCGATACCGTCAACATTTCCAGTTTCAATAAATAGGTACATTAAAAATTAAAAGTTGAGAGAACTGTGTAATACCAACTAAATTAATTAAATGTGCATATTTAATTAGATAATTTAATATCATCAGTAGCCTGTAATTATTTTTAAACTCTATATTAAAACTATAATTAGTTTTTGAAACAGTTGTTGTAAAAAAATACTAACATTCTCACTTAATTGCAGAATTACCAAAGTATCGAAAAAGTACCGAGCGAGTTTTCTGAAGTATCGCTCGATGCCGATACCATGCAAGTATCGAGAGTATCGAAGTATCGAGGACCCATCCCTAATATACTACTCAAAGAATGTGGACTTCCGATCTCATCTAACGTCTAACAAAGTACAACATGGCTCAAGAAATGAATTGCTTTTTTTCTGCATGTAGGCTACCTTTCCACATGTCACAATATGATGGCATTTCAGAGTTCAAAGATGTAGATTAAGATACGCAGGATAAACAGCAAAACTGCAAACTCTGAAAGCAGCGAGGCAACACGTTTTCCCTTCGAATCTCCCCCTGAACTCTAAATGGTACCCGTTTTCATGGGACGTGACTATTCTGAAGCCAAAGCTACGTGCCACGCGTACCAAACGCCCCAGCCCGAAAATAAACTACAAAACTTGTGTATACTCCGCTTTTCCTTTTTAAAGGAAAAAGTACTTTCTTTTGTGGCTTTTAAAGATTCTAGTCTCGAATGCAAGCTGAAATATTGCTTCAAGCTTTCCGATACCGATACAGTTACTTACTTTTATGGAACCTGGTAGCAGTACCTATCAAAGAATAAAATCTATAGTGTTTTGCAGATGACAAGCCTTTTCTTCCTTCTCCTGCTTAGATACGCGGTCCAATCAGAGACGGCGAGACGGAGGGAAGACTCTTACTGCAAGCGGCAGTACTTTAGCCCGTACACGTGATTGGCGGTGAAGGAAAAGGCTTCTCATATGAAAAATACTGTAGAATGCTCTCTTATACGAGAAGCATAAATAATTCCCAAATGCTGGACCTATAAAACTGAATGGTATTTCGTTGTTGGTCGAAATGTTTAACCGTGACTATTAAAGTAAGAGGCTAACAAATCAAAGATGGGTTAAAAACGAAAAGAAGTTAACAAAGCAAACGAGGCGGGAAAAAATAATAGTCTACACGCCCTGAGTAGACAGAGAATACAAAATAATATATCTATCAATGTTAATATTAACTAGCTGAATGAACTACAGGAAGAAACAATAATTTACACTATTTTTACCTTTTTTTGTTTGCTTATTTCTTTATTTCAAGTAACTTTAAGTTTGTGAACACGTGAGAATGGGTGTGATTAATTATTAATTAGCTCAAAATCTTTTTTTTCTTCTTTCTTCTTTTCTTTCGATGGAGAACTACAATATCTAAATTTGAAGAAGATAAAACAGTATTTCAGATATCAGTCGTGTAGGTATACATTACTGACCAGGACTCTTCTTGGTATTTATTTCTGCTATAGATAGAGCGACCCTAGGGTCATGGTGCGTCCAGGTGGATTCAATTAATAGAGAATTGCAACGACTTTGCCGGGATCAACACTAAGTCATAAGCTGCAATTTGTAGTAAACTCCACGAACTAAATGACAATATGGTGTGTATATATATATATATATATGTGTGTGTGTGTGTGTATATATAAGAATATCGTAACTAGGCCTACAGATGCTGTTGCTTTTTTCTAGGTCGCCTTATCCTACAAGACTGTTCTTGATACTGATTTCTGTTTCGTCCTAGCCTACCTTTAAGTTGTTTGGTATATGGTTACTTAACGACGGGGATGTACTGCAACTTAGGCCTGTGACAGTCGCCAGTGTGCCGGAATTTTGTCCCGCAGGAGTTCTTTTACATGCCAGTAACTCTACTGACATGGGCCTATCACATTTATGCACACATAAATGCAATCGCCCTGGGCCGGGATCGAACCCACAACCTTGGACATAGAAAGCAAGTGCGATACTAACTAGGCCGACGCCTACCTAGACCAAGGTACCTTAATACTTGACATCCAGTATTTTCTCTACCAATACCTAGGTAGTGTAGGTAGCGAAGAAAATGAAACTATAAGGATATTGCAAGTTATAGCTAATGATGACAATTTCATGGTTTACTACTTACGACATGAGCCTACTGCCAACAAAATTGCTACTAGGAGGAAGTAGGTCATTGGTGCGCGCACTCCCCGTACGAGAACTGGAGATATCGATTCTCGAAACTTGACCGTATTACGTCATAAGTTCACCCTATCAAGAGCAAGACGTGCCCTCGCTACAGTTAAGTGGAGTGTTAATATGTACTTACAATCATCGACCTCTTAACACCTTAATTCTCAGCAACACTCACCTGCAAAAGAAAAAATAAATTTAAATACCGTTCAGTACAAAAATTTCAACTTAATTAAATAAATGTTATTATCAGGGCCCGGATTCTGATGACCTAAAATTGTTTAAAAAATTACCTATAAAATGACCCTAAATTTTAAAGAAAATGACTTAATAATTGCAAAGAATGACCTAAAAACTGATATTTTATTTATAAAAATTATTATTGTTCACACAAAGATATAGACTAATTTGTACATAATTCTAAAAACTGTAAATGTAGAAAGGATATTGTAGGTCTAAAAACTTCGCTCTTGATTGGAACATTTGAGAAGAAATATAAGAAAACTGTTTTTAAAGTGTATTTATTCTACAAAAATGTTGCATTATAGTAACCTAGTCATTTATTTAAAGTAAATGCATGAAAATGACAAAATAAGAAAGCAAATGACACGGAAATGACAAAATAATGACGTAAAATTGAAATAAATGCCCTAAATATATATAATTTTGCATACAATGACAAAAATGACCTAATAAAAATGCATTTCTATAATCTAGAGGCCATAATTAGGATTTATCTACAAGTTGGCAATGTCTAGGCAGTATCAGTATAAAGATGACATGTCATTAGAATCCGGGCCCTGGTTATTATATTTCATACCAATATGTATTTCATACGGTAAGCTATTTACATCTAATCTGATTTTTACAGATTAATAGTCAGTTACGTATTCCTAAAATAGTTTATTCTACAACGCGTCAATGTTCATAGTGCCAGTACAGTAAAATCGTACACCACTCCCGCATAGGCTACCAGAGTACACAATTCATTAAACTGTTGATAGCCTGTATTGAGTAGGCCTACCATGTAAAATAATGCCTTACAATTTTTTACACTCATAAAATAAGCATTATTGATTGACGTGATTTATAGCTTTATCTTTTTTTCCTGTTAATTATAACATGCAAGGCTACCAGATGGAACACCAGAGTTAAACTCTAATGGAAATAAGCATGGTAAAAAGCAGCGTAAATGTAATATATTTTGTTTACGTAAACATAATAAATCTTAAAAAAATCACCTTTCACACTCTATGAAGCTTATGTGAGGTTTAACTGGTAGTCTTAGATATGAAAGAAATTGAATTTGAAAGGAATAGCTTCCACATTGCACACACAGCCTATGTGACATTTACACATGATGGTTTCGAAACAAATAACAGGAATAAGAACTTTAAAAATAAAACAGTTCCTCTAGAGAAGAATAATTCTGGGTTGTCCCCATAACGCTCGCAGCATTACCACGTTGTATAGCAATACCTATACGCTGCCGAAGATAATCTGTGGCGCGGGGATCGTGCGTAATGCTCTTCAAGATGTTCCCAATGTCTTTCACTAAATCTTTGGCTTCTGCACACCAAGGGCCAAAGGTTTCCACTGCGAACACTGTAAATAAGTAGTTATTGGTGATACCCCGGTATTTATGCTGTTTTAGCTTAACTGCTGCTTCTGCAGCGGAACCGGCAAGTTTGGATGTCATTGATAAGTGGGATATTAGATATTATAATTAAGAAGAAAGAGTTTAAAGCCATTTTACAATGTGCAAGGAGACGTCTAATGAATAAATATTATTATGATTCAAGGGCTAAAAGAAGGATAGCATAATAAAAATCATTTTACTACGAGTTTCATACACAATTTTTAGACAGTCTCAATATTTATAGACAAATTATAGATTAGGCCTATTAATCAATTTAGATTATTCTTGTTTTCTACAGAATTTTCATAGGCTATAGCCTATCAATATTACAAGATGAAATGATAATTCCTTGGATGGAGAAAGTAGGAATAGAATCTATAGGCCTATGTGTATATATATATATATATATATATATATATATATATATATATATATATACATATAATTTACATATATACATATAATTTACAACAGTTGACTGTAAAGGGAGAATTTATGATGCAGGAAAACAAAGTTGGTCATCCTGGAGTGTTATAATCTTATAACACTCAGTGGCATAACTTTCTCCCTTAAATCATTATCATCTACTAATAAAAGTGCTTCTTTTACCTTTGACTGTTCAAAAAATATATTAATTCTGTTTTGTTATTTTTAGTAGCACTTAATTTTTCGGTGATTACGGTATTGTATAAAAAGGATTTTACTAAACCATCTCTACATGTTCACTTGGTTTCATTAACTTTTTCACCACTACTAACGTGTACATGCGTAGCTTTGAAAATTATAAAAGCAGATTTATAAGCTTAATAGTGAAAAAGCTTCATGTAAAAAAAAAGAAGTATTTTTATACACGAGTTAGGAGTGTCATTCACGGAATTCAGTTCTTTTATTAAAATTGGACCACACTCTGCAGAAAGGAATTAATCCACATTATTTTTAAAAGAGAATTAAGCATTTAAAGTTAAACAAAAAGTCCCGCGGACCTTTTCAGTGTGTTTTTGTTTGCTCCATAGATGGCATACAAATAGAACAGTAGGGTTGGTTAGTTTGCACAACATAGGTATTAGGCAAACGTGCCTAAGTTCGGAATATCTTTTTATTTTATTTTATTTACTGCAAAATCAGGAACAGTAATGGCAAAAAAAAAAAAAAATGTATAAAATAGAAGAGATGACGCCCTCTTTGATGAATAAGATGAAATATTTCCACTACTGTTCCAATTTTGCAATAAATAAAATAAAAAAATATACTGCGAAATTAGGCATGTTTACTATATAGTTCAGTAGCAATAATTTAGCATCTACGCCGGTTTTTTTTTAATTTGAGGGTTGGTTCCTTTCTGCAGAATGTGGTCCAATTTTCATCATCAGATTCAAACTATGCCCACTGATGATTTCACTCCTTGATTGCTTGTATTAATTATTAGAAAAATTCAGCTCTGAAAGGATTCATTCAGTCTATTTTTGCTTTTCAGGTAACAGGTGTCTCTGGGATAAAACAGTTGCACAAATTGGTACAACCCACATTAATTGTGCATGTAGCCGGTGTGCGCTGATTATGGAGCAATGACGTGCTTAATAGAGGTGGTCCAGTATATTTTATTCATGACAGGGTACAAGTTTCATTTAGTGGAAACCCGTGTCTACGGGGTGGCAGGACCTGTACAAATTCCCTGTCAGTTACGCAGCACGTTAACTATGGTGTATGATATCACAGCCCTTGCTGGAAAAATGTACTCTAATATACAGTTAAATGCACCTTTGAACCATCGCTCATGGCTCACAAAGCACTAATTCACGACCCTTGAAAGTAGCCTTATAAGAATCATGTGTCACAGAACGCGTGGGAAGGTTACGAAATAATTACAGGACATATTAAATTGCAGTAGTCATTCTCTAGAAAAATAATATTGACACCTCCGTATAATGCTGATGTATTAGAAAAATACAGCCAGGTAAGTTACAGGAAGTGAGCAATATGCGCATTAAATTATTAACTTCAATAGCATAATGGCTATAGTGGTTGCCATCTATAAGAAAATCCTCTCTGGGTAATTACTCAGATATAATAAAGGAGGGGTGAAATTGCCAGCCCCTAAGAACCATCTATGAATGTAAATCAAATGGCTTTATAGGAATGTCAAAAAGGAGGATCGCTTAGTGCTTCAGTGAGTGAAAACAATCCGACAGTCATTTATTTGGTATCTGAATTTTCGAAATAATTCTTTTGACCAAAACCTCATAGCTATTTTTTAAATCTTTTTACATCATAAATAATTTAGGAATATTATTATACCGTTCAGGGGATGCGTCTCACGCAGCGGGCCCGGGTTCGATTCCTGGTCGGGACAAGTTACCTAGGTGAGGTTTTTTCCGGGGTTTTCCCTCACCTATGAGACAAATGTCAGGTAACTTTAGGCCCTTGTGGTCCCCGGATATCATCTGGCCGTCATTATCATCTTCATCCTCATCCTCGCCTTGTTCTGAGTGAGTGTGTGTGTGAATGGTGTGTATCGTCCTATGTGTTCGTGTTGTCTCGGAGGTGGCCCCGGCATTGGGCTGATCACTCATCCGGGGCGGCCCTCCATGTCCTTGTCTGGTCAAAAAAGTATGTATGTGATCCAAAGGTAATCCCTCTCCCGACAGGTCGCGGCCCTGTAAGGCCCGGGCGGCTTGGGTCGCTTAAATCCTAACAGGTAGAGGTAAAACTACGAAAAAGAAAGAAAGAAGATTATACCGTTCGTTTACAGACAAGTCGTTCAGGAAGACAAGTAGTGTATCCACATAAAGTAAATTAAAAAGGAACGTCCATAAATACTCATTTCTTCGCAGCACTCTTCTTCAGAAAGCTACTTACAGGTTTTTCTCAGTTCCTTATACTCGCAAATATACAGGCCTAATACCCTGCAAAATAAGAGAATAACGTTCATTAATTTTTTATTTTCTAAATAAAAGTTAATTTTTTTTCTGAATTAAGGTAATAATTCAATCTTCTGAGGTTTTCATATTTATGTTTACTTGAATCCATGTTACATATAAATCATTTTTGCTTATTGGGGAAGAGACATAGGAATTCTGCAGACTTTCTGCAGTAGATTATAAACCCTACCACGTAAAATCAAAGTCATACTCAACCCCATTTTTTCTCTGGAGTGAACCCCGCTTTGGCTCGAAATGAAAGTTGCTGAATTTTTACTTAAGGTAAAAGAGTGAACCGCACTTAAGAGTGCAAAAATATTTAGCAAAACTTGATTCCCACCTAGAGCACTGATGACTTGTTATCAAAATCATCATGTGTATGTTTGCTGTACCAAACCCATGCTGTTTAGGTTTGTTATATGGTTACATTACATGGATTGAACGCTGCTGGGGCTTGTTACATTTCCGTATTAACCGACATCACAGAGTCTGACATGAGGCCTTGTTACGGAATAAATTAGAGCTGATGAAAAGGGAATATCTGATTTTATGTGAGGGGACTGTCACTCAAGCTGTGTGACACATTCCCAGCTTTTAATTTAACTTTTATGTGTTACTGCAGTCATCATGAAAGGCGTTACAATGCATTAATTGCACTGTTACAACCCTTCTTATGTCACCGGTTGTGTCGCATGAAATATTGCTGGACGAGCCTGTAATAACAGGGGAGAAGAAGTGGCATGCCATTAATTTTCTCTTCCAGCCGTGATTGATTTTTACATAGTTAATAGCGCTTCCACTGTGAACCAGGCCAATTATTGATGGGCAGTGATTTGAGCGAGAACGATAGGTCCATAATTTACTTTTTATTTTCCGTCTTTAATTACATTTTTTCAGTACACATGATTTCGAAACGACTTAATATTTGTAATTATGAAATATTCTTAATATTCTTTTTTTTCTTTTCTCTTTCGTAGCTTTACCTCTCCCTTATAGGGGCCTATTATGCGGCCCGCGCCGCCTGGGCCTTAACGGGCCACGACCTGTCGAGAGAGGAATGAACTATGGATCACAACACAGACAGTCATACTTTTTTGACCAGACAAGGACATGGAGGGCCTCCCCGGATGAGTGATCAGCCCAATGCCACCTACGAGACACACCATTAACACACACACACACACACACACACACACTCACTCCGAACAAGGCGAGGATGGGGATGAAGATAATGACGGCCACATGATATCCGGGGACCACAAGGGCCTAAAGTTACATGACATTTGTCTCACAGGTGAGGGGGAAACCCCGCAAAACCAACTTGTCCCGACCAGGAATCGAACCCGGGCCCGCTGCGTGAGAGGAGCGAATGCATCCCCTGAGCCACAGCGGTGGACCTTAATATTCTTAATACTTAATATTTATTAGGAATGTTAGTATTTTATCGAACTGGAAAATGGAATTCTGAATTGGATTATGGATTAAATTAATCCCACATCTGAAAGGAAACAAAAATAACTTGAGAAAAGCAAACATAGAGGAGATTAAATAAGAGGTTAATATATTCATATTATCTTCCATATAATTGTTGTTATAATCATTGTTATGCTGATGTTTTAAACTGTTTGTTTTGTTGTTGGGTGTTGTAGCTGTAGCTGTTCTTTTTCTCACACAAGTGGATTTTGTAATATAAAGGATACCTCGGATAAGCAGGAGTATAACCGAGATTTTTACAACAATATTATACCAAACAATATAGTGTAGATCTACAGTACAGAAGAAGTTATTTCTTCATGTTATTAAGAAGTTTATTTCTTCATGGTCATTTGTATTACTTTATCTTCTCTTGTTTCCCATTTAGTGAGCCATGTATTTGATCTTATGATATTGTACTGTTTTATTCTTTAGCAATATCTGTTTTCGATTCATATTACCAAGCTACTTATTTCGTTTACTTGTCACATAATACAGGCTTAAATTTATCAGTTTCTCCAACCCACTTAACGGGCACTTATACAATAGGAAATAATAATACGCAAAAATACTTATTTATACAAATACCTATTTAATTCAGAGTTCGTATCACGTGTCAGGTTCTGTAGGAATACCAGCGTAGGCCATGTAACTATTGATGTATGTCTGTTTACTATTCTAGAGTGATAGGGAAAAAGGGAATAAGTCAAAAAACCAAAGTTTCAGGAGAGAAGAAAAATAATTTATTTCCAAAGCATTGTAACAATATTTAGTTCAGCCCATTTAGATATTTTACATAGTATAATATACTCTTTTTAAATATCTGGGTAGTTTGAACAACAAATTGTAACAATGCTGTGGAAATAAATGTTTTTTTGTCTCTCCTGAAACTTTGGTTTCTTGACTTATTCGCTTTTTCCCTATCACTCTAGTATTGTTGCTGAGTTATGACTTCTGTTAATTTCAACTGCTAACCATTGTTTTGGTGCAGAATGGCAAAATAATATGAACGGTACTAGAGGATTAAAAAATGTATTTATTGAGTAACAGTAATGAGATTTAATTTTATAACTTTCATATAGGCTAAGTAAAGAGTGCTGTGTACAGTAGATCTCGCACCCGAAACATGTAAGATCTGTTTCCAGGAGAACCCTTTGGCTAGAATAGTTGAAAAAAAGATGAACACTACATGGAATTGAAACATTAAAACGGCCATCAACTTGAAATGGAATAAAACATTTAAATCCTTACACATAAGTCGAGGAAGATTCATGCCACACTGGAAGAAAATCGAACAACGCGTTTGGTCATGACTAGGGGGGCGGATTTCTGTGACATGTCATATTTTTTCCCTTTGCATTATTTCAGGTTTCCGACTAATTTAAACCCGATTCCAATCATCCTGGTGAAAATTGAACGGCCTTTATTGTGCATATAACTGCATATTTAGGAAGTTTTCAACTATTGTAGCATATTTAGTATGAACAAGCATATTTAGGTCATATTTTGGCATATTTGTGTGCATATTAAAGAAATTTTGAAGTTTCATATCATATTTTGTAAATTTTCCATTATAATGATACTTTTTTAGAATTTACAGATATTTTAAGTAATTAACATTATATTTTAATAAAATGAATTGTAATGAAACGTAAGTGGTAAGTCATATTTTAAATTTTATTGGTCATATTTTAATGATTCTTAGGTCATAAATGGATGCATATATCCTATTTTTTAGGTCATAGAAATCCGCCCCCTACCATGACCAACAAATTTACAGAAACAGACGAACTGCCTTGTTCTTTGCACCTGTATTAAAGATAATTTTTCTCGCCTAATCTTATAGTACAGGATACTAATCAAAAAGATCGTGGGTGCACACAGATAGGCCTAAGCAGTGGCACTGCAACTAGATCACAGTGCAGCAGGTGCTGAAGTGCAGAGATCAATATGGCAATGGCAATAGCTGGGAGTAATAAATAGTACTAGCGTCACGTTCTGCAATTATAATCAGCTGTGTAATGACAGTTCAAAATACCCCTCCCTCATAACTGAATTACTATCTCATAATTTATTAATAAAAAGTATATGACATACAGTATGAGATTACTAAACAGTATTGATTTCACAAGTCAATTTATTGAGCAAATAATGATGAGCTGTGATTTCCGAGGAAACAATTGCCGTACTAAGTATACAATGTCTTCGAATGTAAGTAAATCTAGAAAGCTATCTGGATGGGGTTTTCTTCAACTGTGAAACGTATGTCGGGAAACTTCAAGTAGCTGCGGTCTGCGGATATCATCTGGTCATCATCTTGTTCGGAATGAGTGTGTGTACGACTGGTGTGTCTCGCTTTTGTGTTTGTGTTGTCTCGGAAGTGGCCGCGGCATTGGACTGATTACCCATCCGCGGAGGTCCTCCATGCCCTTATCTGATCAAAAAAGTATGATAATCCCTTTCCCGACAGGTTGCGGTCCAGTGAGGTTCGGGTGGCGTGAGACGCATAAAGTCTCTACAACTGGAGAGGTTAAAAGAGAAAGAAGAGGATTGACATCCAGGCATAGTTTTTTTTTGTTTTTTTTGTTTTGTTTCTGGAGTACAATTCCAAATAAAGGTGATAATTCCGTGCCACCTATCTCAGCCAATGGCCAATGTGATATTTTAACATAATTATCTATTTCGTAGTCATGGCAGTAGTCATAGTCACTTAGTCCAATCTCATAAAACCTAAAAAGTGCTAAATAAGACGTGAGAAACTAAAATGGCTAAAACAGCTTTTCAAGTAAAATACGATAAAATAACAACAATAATATAATAAATAATCTAAAATTTGCTTTTTAAATATCTTCCTACGTTTTGCAATTGTTGCCAGTATGTCATTTTGTAAGATAAAATATGGTATTGGGTTTTTAATTTTGTAATTTTGTAACCCCATTGTCCCGGTAAAGGAAATTTTAAGTGAAGCGAAATCCCCGGTTTCTTTAAAAACAAATTAAAGAGATTCTTAAGAAGCTTACTCTTGCAGCTGTCTTTTCACAGAAATATGCCAAAAAAGTATTTTAAAAATTGACTGATTAATTGAAAAACGTTCCTGTTTAAGTAAAAAATAAAATAAATGGATATATTTTTTCAATGTGTTTATTATACTTATTAAAGTGAAACTAAAAAATCGACTGGAAATGGTAAAATAATAAAATAAAACTATTTTAATATGTTTATAAAAACCCAAAAATCCGAGCCCTATACTTATTATTACATTATTAGCCTGTATGATTATTACATAGGTTAATAATATTATAATTATTATTTTTTCAAATGTCAGCACCAGCGTTACTATGACGCACGCAGTCCGCATATAGGTATGTAAATAAAACAGTCATATTAAAATAACCATGCATGTAGGCCTACAGATTTTGAAACCGAATTCCCGTTCATAATTAGCTTACTCTGCTGTTGCTGTACAATTTTTCCAATCGCGGATGTTAATTTAATCATTGTTAATGCTGTTAACAAGATTAATATCGATATCCCTTTTAATTAAAACTAATTTCGAGCGGAGCTGCAATATAATTACATTATTTAGTCCTCGATAACCTCGATTCACTGGTCATTACATTATTCTTGTTACAGGTTTGTACAGGATGTCCCACAAGTTAATAGCCAGTTGGTAGGTTACTACAGGCCATGTTTACTTACTTTTCAGGGCAGAGATTTTGAGGTCAATATTTGACAGAGACGAGTACATTTTGCTAAGGCATGAGACTTTCACATATTATATGGGAATATGTTTGCAAGAAGAATAAATAGCGCCACATTAATGAACGAGACTTCAAATAATAATCTTTAGTCTCCTACTTAATTTTCTACAAAAAAATGCTTTGACGAAAGTAGCATTTGGTGCATTTGAGATTTGACAAACGTTAGCCCACTGCTAGATAATAGTCAACAAACACACTTCTCCACTTTCAATTGGCTTTCCCGTTTTCCCTTGGCTACCAGTCCTAAAAAATAAAATCAAAGAATAAAGAGAATACACTAACATGATTATTTTTCCGAAACTACTCAAGTTACCATACTCAATCTCGTTAGTAAATTTCAAACAAGTTGTTTGTTTGTCACACTGCTTAGTGACAAAAAATTAACATTAGCTTATTCTAACTGTTGAAAACCATTGCAGAAACAAACCTACGGTTACTCTTATTTAACGACGGTTATATGCAGCGTCTCCCCGCCCTCCCCCAATCTTGCCGTCTGACTATGGTAGGATTGTAGGCCTAGTCCCTCAAGAGACGTAGAGCCATGAAGTATAGTTCTAGTTTTTCATCACTGTATATTTATTATAAATCTTGAAGGTCAACTGAAGAGCACATTTGGTCCAAAACCAATAGAATTTCAGAGGAAAGGAAAGTTTCAGGAATGAATAGTGATGAATATTTCGTATTGTACCTAATCTGTAAAGAAAGCTATAAATTCAAAGGTGCTCGTAACTGTAGTAAAAGTGCCAGATTTTCTAGAGTCCATCACTTTTTTGTGGTGGTTTTAACTTCATTCAATTTAGCAAGTAATACCTATGATTGGATGTATTAATTTTATTTACATGCCATCTGAAAAACTAAAAAATCAAACTCAATAATGTTATGACAATTTTTTTAATATATTTTTTTAAAGAATAATGTGGTCGGGTGTGGGTTGAAGTGGCTACCACTAAACTGTATGTACAATTTAATATAGGCCAACCACAGTGAATTTATACAATAAACCTATTAGATAAGTGTTTATAATCGTACAAGAACTTACTGATGTAGGAAGTGTAAAAGTGCAGTTGATAAAGAAATAAATGCAAATGTCCGGGCAAAGCTGCCGGCTCCACGCAGTCTCTAGCCAAAATACGCGCGGTGGCTGCGGCCATGACAATGCTGTGATTACGTAATCCCTCTATCTCACACCTGCACAACATCTGTGTCCTAAATATAACCGTCTTCAATTCTTATAAATAATTTGGATGCTCCAAAATAATACATACCTATGCCAAAAACATACAGTCAAAAAATAAGAACTTTTCTATTACTTCATGATTTTTTTTTTATTTACGCACGTAATATTCGATAATTAAATCAAACCAGAACAATTTTAGAATTTATTCATTATCACATGTCCCGGCCGTACTAGGCACAGCAGAAATTAGGGTAAGCGGATATCTATTATAATGTAGGCCTAAATGTTTCTAATTTACGAAAGCAAAGTGGAATTAACCTTTTCAGAGCTAAATCTATATTTTGATTTAAGAATTCATCAATAGCAGAAACAGCAATAAAGCGTTAGCGTTTTTAAACATCCAAAATAATGCTGTGACCTAAACATCACACTAACCGTACTACGAAGCCAATGGGTTGTAGTGATGGGATAATAAAGTTAGTTCTTGCAACCCTCAAGTATAGGCTCATCCTTGTTTCAGTCCTACGGAAGTTAATTTCACTAAATTTAAATTACGATAACATGTTATAACTCAATTCACCATGACAACATGTCCTACTCTATGCCCATGAGAGTGTAAAGTTTTCGTCACTACATGGCCGTGCATGTATGTACACATGATATACTGTACTCTGGAGAACAAGCGAGGAAACATTCATTTCCCCGTAAGTGACAAAAACAGTCTAACCTAATGAAGCAATACTTCATTGCAAAGTCAAGAACTACTGTAGTACTTCACAGCAGCACCTGCTGAAAAGCATTCTTCTAGTTTCTCAAAATGATAGGAATAGCCGATAAAACTAAGTAAAATGGCAATCTTATCAATTTCTACATGCAGATTTTTACAAATAAGAACATTAACTGGTTTTGAAGAATATGTAAGAGCAGTTATATAGGTTTGTTCGCAAAGCAGTCAGAAACCAGGAACAAATCGTTCGCGCATGTGCTCTTTCTCCACACGCGTTCGCAAAGCGAGAATCCGTGATTCTGATTTCAATCTTCTGTTCGCAAAGCTCTCACGGACAGTTTCTGTACTATAAGAGAAATTTGCAGGCTCTACCATGAATTGTTATCAGAGACATGCGCAGTAACCTATTTTCACGCGCCTGACTCCTCCCTCCAAATCCTTGCTCCAGATTTATAAGCATAGGCTACTAATATGTATGAATAATGGAAGATAATTAAAAGTTTCCCAAAATATAGTTTATATTGCTGATGTATATTGCATGTATAACATGTTAAAGGGAAATATATATTTTATTTGCATATCATATCGATTAAACGCAGAAACTATCGATTCCAAATTCTTCTAACCGTTCGCAAAGTGCAAATCACGGGTAAGTTACAGACTGGACATGCGCAGTACAACCAATTCTCAAGCAGTCACGGATTTGCTTTGCGAACAAACCTATAATAATTCCTTTATTGCAACCAATGGTCATATTATGATGAATGGAGCAACGGTGGAATGATACTTAACAGAGGAAACAGGAGCACTCCGAGAAAACCTGTCCCGACCCAATTTTGTCCACCACAAATTCCACATGGATCCACCGAGAATCGATCCCGGGTCCCAGAGAGCTGTTATATAATACCTACATAATTCTAAGAATAAAATGCTCACAAGCACTTCGTTCTGTTGGTCTCTGAGAAAATTATGATGATCGCATCACGTTCAGAAATTTGTCATTCAAGTTTAAAATAAATATAGCAGTAGTCGTTTCATCAATCAGTTTTAAGGTTTGATAAAATTTAATGCACTAATCTATTAATAGAAATATTGCAGTCTATGTTGTAGGTAATCATAATTAATCAAGCATAGGAGGAGGTGCGTTTCAAACCGTATAAGTCCACCCACGGAAGAAAATGAGATTTATATGATATCGTATAGATAGATATATAAGCAATCATGAACCACAGATTATTGTCTCTGTTGGACACTACATGAGAATATTATAGGAGAAAAATTCCTCCGGCACTGGGACTTGAACCCAGGACCTTTGGCTTTTCGCGCCAATGCTCTACCAACTGTGTTAAGCACAGCACAGCACCAGATAGAACCTCTCTCCTATGACTAATTGCCCTAATGGTCTACCTCACAGACAGACAAGTTATGTCATAATATGCAGTACTGTGAGGCACACTAAGTAGTGATTTTTGTGACCGGGCTCCCACTGTTATTGTACAGTTAACATTCAAGATAGATATATAAGCAATCATGTACCACAGATTATTGTCTCTGTTGGACACTACATGAGAATATTATAGGAGAAAAATTCCTCCGGCACTGGGACTTGAACCCAGGACCTTTGGCTATTCGCGCCAATGCTCTACCAACTGTGCTAAGCCGGAGCTCAATTCACAGCACCAGATAGAACCTCTCTCCTATGACTAATTGCCCTAATGGTCTAGGAGAGAGGTTCTATCTGGTGCTGTGAATTGAGCTCCGGCTTAGCACAGTTGGTAGAGCATTGGCGCGAATAGCCAAAGGTCCTGGGTTCAAGTCCCAGTGCCGGAGGAATTTTTCTCCTATAATATTCTGATATCGTATAGTTCCGACTTCGGAGTATGCTTTATCATCCTGTGAAGTCTGTTTTCGTCTAACTTAATTAAATCCCCTTCAAAATAATTGCATAAAACTATGTGTTCTTACATCCCTTAGTTTATATTTAAACAGTTTTTCTTGTCTCCTGAAAAATTTATAAAAGTTGACTTAACAGGGTTTGAAATTTACTTCCTCACATGTTTGTTTGCTTGTTTGTATGAACTTAATGAAATGTTACGGTTAACCTCTTTAGCATAATAAATCTTTAAAACAACCCACTGGCAATATCTCACTTTGAAGGACTACAGCACTAAAATTGGCGAAAATAAATAACGTCCTTCAAGCCTCAAGACACCATGGTCGACCTAGGATTATACTATTATTTTTATTCAACTACAGGTTACTAACATATTGGTTTAGCTAAATAGGATGCACACAATATGGATAAAAGTTACATTTATACAGTAGATAAACAGCCTAAATACGTATAATGATAATGTATCATTATAATGATACATTTTAATAAACAGTTCTATCGATATTGAATTGTTGCACACATCAAGTTGTGCTGTGCATGTGCATCAAAAATAAAAGCTGTCTTTTCATAACACACATTTTCTCATTCCTGACATATTCCGTTTCTAGTGCTATTTTAACAGTAATAATGTAAGACGGGGGAAATGTAGATAAGTTAAATTTAACTTGAAACTGGGCCACGGCTGATATAATTCATTCTTTTGCCACTATAAATTTGGCACAGATGTGGGATAAGGATTTTTACATTCTGATTTATATATCACACACCAATACTCATGACGCGATTTTTTTATATAGGCCTACTTGGACAAACGGCTACGCAATAAAAAAAATCCCTTTAGGCAAGCCTACAGGCTGAGGTAGATTTCGAAGTGCTTTTGGTTTAATTTATTTCTTCTTCTTTAGCCTTGGCATGACAAACCCGCAATAATAACTGCAAAAAAGAGGAAAGAGCACTATTTCAAACATTCAAATCTCGCCTTATATGAGAGCTATCGAGAAACTAGTTATTGATTTACAGAGTACTCATCAAGAGCTTTTCAACGATACCCCACAAGACGTAGTTTCAAAAATTTCGAATTTCCATCCCCCCATCCCCACTCGTACCCCCAAAACCCCCGAATCGTTGGTGTCACTGTGAACTCCATAGGGAGTACTCTAATTTATTCAAACAAAGTTTCCCTCTATTAAGGAACTTGTCCGAACTACTGGGCCTAGAAATAACATAATAAAATTTGGTTAAAATATCTTGAAAATTACGGCTGCTAGCGTATAAAGATATTTTTTTTTCTTCAAAATCTACCTAAAAGGTGGCATTTTGTATGGAACGAATATAGGTTTAACACATATAAATATTTATTTCTTCTGCCTAGAAGTACAGGAGATCACTCGGACCCAGCATACTAACATAATTGTAAATTAAAGAAAGATTCAGAATTGAATTGTATAATACAAAATTAACGCTTCAAGCTATCAGATCAGAAGATCCTTTACAAAATAATTTTCAGAAGTACAAGTGGCGGTGCAAGATTCTTAGCGAATCTTTAATCATGTTCATTAATAATTTTTCTACAACTTTTCGACTGAACAGGAAACGTAGCAGAATTTGACACACATACTGGTCTATATAACATTACAGAACCTTATAACCTCGTACACAAGTACAGTATTGACTTATAGGCCTATATTAAAAAATCTTATGTGAACTCATAACTTCCTCTGCCCAAAGAAAAGTTAGTCTCTTAATATAATATATTATGTATGACATTCTCTTCATGTAAATTGGTTGCAAAAATGAAGAGAATGTTGTTCCAACATCACATCGCATCCCCGAAGGATACATAACCCAAATGAAATCTTATTAATACATCCTCGTGATTTTCTCTGCTTAGCTTCACATTCTGATACAGAACAAGAAACCGTATTACAAAGAGCGCGGATTTAGATTGGGTAACTTATAACTACACTTCAGATAATTTTTCGAAAAAAAGTTTCAAATAAAAGTTTTAGCTCTTAGAATAAGGACTACATTTATAAAATATAAAGAAAATAGTCAGAGTTGTTTTCGAGAAAATAGCGAAAAACGAAATTTTCTTCGTGTAAAGTCCCCTTAAAAATAAGAGAAAGTTGTCGCCGATCTCAGTAGGTACCTAAGCCAAATACAAAATGTTGTTTTCATACGAATTTCCGTTCTGGAGTTAGGCTGTTCACAGACACACACAGACATGTTTCTGAAAATAGTATTTTTGGATTAGAGGGCCCTCAAAACGTGTATTTATGTTAAAAACTCAACTTCGAATTTGGGGGTCAAAACAATACTTCCCTACCTATAGTACCTGTGGTACGAGCAGAGGAAGTAAAAATGTGAATACAGAGTTCCTTCACATTACATGGTGAGCTATGATAAAACTGTTTTTATTAGGGCATATAGGCCTAGGCTTTTATACAATACGTTAGTTTTTGTATATTGTCAATAACTAAAATGTAAGATTCGACGTTTTCATTTCGATCTTTTGTAATATTGGTTTGAAGGGTTATGAGTAGGGATGGGTCCTCGATACTTTCGATACCTCGATACTCTCGATACTTGCATGGTATCGGCATCGAACGATTCTTCAGAAAACTCGCTCGATACTTTTTCGATACTTTTGTAATTCTGCAATTAAGTGAGAATGCTAATATTTTTTAACAAGAACTTGTAAGTGGACTGTTTAGAAAACTAATTTTAGTTTTAATGTAGAGTTTAAAAATAGAGTTTAGAGTAGAGTTTAAAAATAATTATAAATTGTCTCATTAAATATACAGACTCAATTAATTTAGTTGGTATTACACAGTTCTCTCAAATTTTAATTTTTAATGTACCTATTTATTGAAACTGGAAACGTTGAAGGTATCGAGTATCGAAGTATCGAGTATCGAAGAAAAAATCATGTATCGGTATCGAGTTTCGAGAAAATCTGGTATCGACCCATCCCTAGTTATGAGCCGTATCAGAATTATAAAAATGGAGCCATCCTGAATTATGTATGCTTATATCAATTCGTTTTACTTATCGCTTCCATGTATTACATAAATCACCCCGCTGGAATTCTCACAAATATTTAGGTGTGATATTAATCTCCTCAATAAATATTTGAATAGCTGTACGTATTACAAATTTCTCTTCGGAATTAATGTTTTGATAAGGAACGCAACCCAAGATTAATTCAGTCCTACATTCAAACTGTCAGACAAATATTTATGACATATATCAAGAACTAAGTTATTAATTACGTTCGTTTCCTCTACCTAAAAATAACTATCATCAATCCTCTTATAGCCACACTCTACGGAAGGATAGGAGTTACTGGTAACATAAACATCCAGTGGATATTCTCCGACAAGGCAGATTAAATTAAAAAAAAAAGAGTAATAGAAACAAAATTATTAATATTAATAATAATAATAATAATATTAATAAATCAGTTATAATAATAATAATAATAATAATAATAATAATAATAATAATAATAATAATAATAATACAGTACAGTTCTGCTAATCCGGATTAGATGGGATCGGACCCTGTTCGGATCACTGAAAGTCCCAATCAAAAGGGATTTGTCTTAAAATGCTTACGTACTGTAATACAGGTTTGAGATGGGTGAACCTATAAAAATCTAGCCCCCCCCCCCCATAGCTTTTCCTATTAATTTTAGTCTAAATATTGCTAGGCTATATATGTAGACCTAAGTTTTTAACCTACGAACTGACGTAGGATTAACAAAACAAAACATATTTGAAATTAAAATGAAAAATGTATTGCATTTGCAGTATTTATTCATCGTAACCAACTGAGGACGTCGAAAGTACTTATGTAAATACTGTCTTGATCTTATGTTGGAATATGCTAAGGGCAGAGTAAGTTATGAGTTACACATATGATTTTTCTAAAAACGAAATAAAAGTTATTGAATAAAACTTGGCACATTTGTAATTTATTCTGATGCGTTTGCTAATACTGACGGGATAAATTTAATGTGGGATCACCTCTTATGCAACACTCACTGAGTCATCTACAAAATGCCCTTACATCGATAACCTTTGGAAAATTCTATAAGTTAATAAAATGAACCAACCAATCGCAGGTTGACATCCATGAAATATCAATCGAGGTCGACTTTATGCTGCACCAATAAGAAGGGGTCAGTTTTTGTTCACTGGTCCGATGACCTCCTTTTTGTTCTAGACAGCTAGTTCGATTTAAGGTGCCCGTTTTCAACTCGCTACACATAGGCTGTTGGATAGCTTATAGCAATGATCCATAATCAGAGTAATTCAGTTAAACATAAATGAACGGCCTATCCCAATCACCCGGCTTTTATAAAGTGCAAAACACTTTTTTTAATAAAATGATACTAGAGTTGAAGTTCTTTTCTACTTTCAAAGATATTCTTCATAAAAGGTGTAAAAAAATAGTTATTTATTATACTTACGGGCTCGTTCCGTAAACATACTCGCACACAAAATAAAATCCAAATAGTCAGTCGTTAAAATTGTGAAATAATAATAACAATATTTATTGTAATGAATTATGAAGTGTGATAAGAATGCACAAAAGATAAACGAATTAAATAAATAAATAATACAGAAAAAAGAAATACAGAGGGAGAAATGAGTACGAAAAGCGAGAGAAATACTAGAGATTCTAGTTGGTCAATGCTTATAATTAGGGGGCGGATTTCTATCACCTAAAAAAATAGGATGTATGCATGCATTTATGACCTAAAAAAACATTGAAATATGACCAATAAAATTTAAAATATGACTTTACCACTTACACATTATGTATATATTTTTAAGTTTCATTACAATTAATTTTATTAAAATATAATTTTAATTACTTTAAATATCTGTAAATTCTCAAAAAGTATCAGTATAATGCAAAATTTAAAAAATATGATATGAAACTTCAAAATTTCTTTAATATGCACACAAATATGCCGAAAATATGATCTAACATGCATATTCATACTAAATATGCTACAATAGTTGAAAATTTCCTAAATATGCAGTTATATGTACAATAAAAGCCGTTCCATTTTCACCAGGATGCTTGGAATCGGGTTTAAATTCGTCGGAAACCTGAAATAATGCAAAGGGGAAAAATATGACATATCATAGGAATCCGCCCCCTACTTATCAAACTATAAATAAAATTCAGCTCTAAAAGAGTTAACAGAAAATCGTGGGTTCCCTGATCCAAATTTGTAGTACATACGCCTACATCGCGGGACTTTATCAAAATTAATGACTCTATTCTATTTATGTACTATATTCTTAAAGTACGTCAATACTTATTTAACTAGAAGTACTCTGGGACTGATTAGCCCAACTCTTCCTTCGGCAGCTGTTCGTACAACTCGATGACTTGTACAACAGCTGTTGAATGGCATCGTGCGACGAAGTTTCGACGAGTTTTGACTATATAAAAGTTAGTTTAAAGTTTAAACTGTCCTAAATTGAAAACTTCCTCCAACCCACTGGCACCTGCTGGTAATCAGGGAGACAGTTTGACCACTTAGTAACCACAACACTGTCACCACTTTCACGCATCAACATACTGTAAGAGCAGAGAAGAGACACACGTGTACAAGTATTGTTGAACACAGTACACTGTAGATAAGCTGTAGACCTCGTTATTACACTAGAATCCCACGCCAATCTTAAGCGACTTCTCATTCCATTTCCCTTAATTCATTTTAAGAGTGTTTATAACTTAAAACTGTGAAGTCCTCTTACAAAAATATATTATTTAACTTATGGCAGAAAGGAGGAGATAAAATAAAAATTAGACCTTTTATAAGTATAGAGGGAAGGAGGGGGAGAGAAGGAACAGCTACTTTAATGTAGCCGTAACCTTAAAGAGGATGAAAATTAGGTAAAGTGAGAGGTCTGTTGATTTACAAGAAAAAGGAAACAGGAAAATATAAAAATTGACAAAGCGTTAACAACTAAATAAATATGAAAAAATAAAACTTAAGCTCCATTGCGGGTACTAGCGACTGATAGCTTCGCCATATAGCTGCCTCTTATAAATTACTGGCATATCACAAATTGGGAGACATGCCGACAGCCACGATCAGTGGCGGACGCAGATTTTTTTTCGGGGGGGATTTGAATAGGTAGAAAGAATACAAAAAAAATTAATTAACTTTCATATATAATTAGTTTATAAAACTGGCCACTTAGAGTGCATATATAGCCTTTTTTCAAATTTCGAGGGGGGATATATCCTCCTATCCCCCCTCTGCGTCCGCCACTGGCCACGATCGTTAATGACAGCTTTCTTGACCCAGCTATTCAATTGTCTTTGTGCTGTTGAACCCGTTTCAGACCTTCATATCTCAGAAAAATGGGGGAAGTATCAGCGATCGAACACGAGCTTCCAGATAAGATGGCAGCAATGCTAACCACTGGATCACATAGGCAGTTGGGAATGATCGGTGGAAGCAGAAAGAGAGAGGGATGAAAATAGGAAATTGAAAAAGGAAGGTGGAAGAAGAGTGTGATAAGAATGCACAAAAGATAAACGAAATAAATAAATAAATAAATAAATAAATAATACAGAAAAAAGAAATAAAGAGGGGGAAATGAGTACGAAAAGCGAGAGAAATACTAGAAGAAAAGAAAATGAAAAAATGAAAACACAAAATAGAACATTATTGAGTTGCTGAGATAAAATAAATCCTTATGCAAAAGGTAGAATTAATTTATTTAATATCATGATGAACTGATTAAGAAGGATTTGAAGGCATGAACGAATAAATAAATAAATTTATGTAACTAAAATTTAGTGGAATTTCGACATAATGCAGAAACGAAATCCCAATAAGAATGATGAAGAAAACTGAAAGGAATGAGTTCAAGTGGGAGAAACAATAAAGAAACTGAGTGGAAAGAAGATTTTTCCGCTCACCTGAAGAGGCGTGCTGGGCACTAGTTTTAAATCATACACAGAGCATCTGTGGAGAATCAACGGACTTGGCACAGGCACAAGTAGGAAATGTTAAATACGAACACACTACTGATCCAATATTCATATCGCAGTTATTCAACTCTTCTAATATTGAGCTCTTGCCTGTATCTTACAGTAAATGTTTTGTAAAAGACTAGCAGGTGCACGCGGCTTCGCCCACGATAATTAATTTAAAAATGAAAAATTAAGAGTATAATAACTATTAACACTTGCACGCGAAACTAAACCATTAATAATTAATAAAAGAGCTAAAATTCTGGCTTCAGAGTACATTCCACGATTAGAAAGCGCCGCCTGGGAAAACGATCTCAGATTCGATTATGTAGTTCCAAAGCTAACTGTGAACGCTGATAATAAGTATTGTTTCTCAACCGTTTGTTGACAGATGAGATGTGAACTTAATTTGATAAATTTAGTGTAATTTTCAGAAATAATATAATTTTTCAAGGGAAGGAGTGGATTGTTCGGGTTTTTATAGTCCGCGGTACTTCCAGTGTTAAACTATCAATATATTATAGCTGGTGCCCGCGGCTTCGCCCGCCATTATTAATTGGCTCCAGGATTTTTAAGAAATTTACAATGGCAGTTTATTAAAAATGTTTGTGGTTCACAGCTTTGAAAATTGTAAGTAAAAATAAAATTAGAATATTTGTGCTTTGTGTTCATTTCACTTAGGCCTTATATAATAAAGAAACGGTTTTCCTAATTGAAAGTTTAGACTGCGAGAGACGAACATCGCCGAGTATACCCGATGTCTCACGAAGTGAGAGAGCAAGCGCGCTATTTAGGGCCGTTGAATCGTGTTAGAGTAGATTTAGTAATGGTCTGTATTTTCCAAAGCCTCATTGGATGTTTAGGTATGTGAATAAGAATATTTATATGAATATTTTGGATGGAATTACGGTATATAAAAATCAAACAAGTCCATACGGAAAGCTTGACATTCTTGGCAAAATATAAGTAAGTTACTAATAATCTCCACAGAAATAATTAATTGTTGGATAGGGCAATGGGCGGCTACATCAGCTGGGTCGTTAAGTGTGTAAATGACTCTAAAATACACAAAAAAAATAAAAGTATAGATAACTTACTTCCAAAATCTAAAAAATCCCAAGTTTGCTAATGCTAATATCATCATTAATTTCTGTGTACTAGCTTAGTATTCGCTTTAAAGTTCTTGCTGTCTAAATAAAAAAAAAGTGTGCGTGGAACGCCACGCGACAGAAGTGAAACTAGTTTTTATTTTTTCTATTTTTTATTGGATTTTTTCAATTTTGCATTATTGGACTTTTTGATATTGGGTTTTTGGAAAATTTAATTTAGGATTATGGAATTTTAAATTTTGGATCTCTGAATCTTTATTTTTTATTTTATAATTTTCGATCTTTGACGTTTTTATTTTTTGGATTTTTTAAATTTTGGATTTGTTAAATTTTGAATTTTTTGACTTTTAAATTTTGGATTTTAGTATTTTTTAAATTTTAGATTTCTTGATTTAAATTTTTAATTTTTTTAAATTTAGGATAGGCTATTTGGATTTTTTAATTTTTAATTTTTTCTTTTTTAAATTTTGGATTTTCTAAACTTTGGATCTTTGAATTTTTAAATTTTGGATCTTTGAATTTTTAAATTTTGAATCTTTGAATTTTTAAATTTAGGATATTTGAATATTTTATTTTTGGATTATCGATTTTTTAATTTTGGATTTTTAGATTTTTTAGATTTTTTCAATTTTGTATTTTCGATTTTTTATTTTTTTAAATTTTGGATCTTTGAGTTTTCTAATTTTGGATTTTTGGATTTTTTTAAATTTGATTCTTTGAATTTTTTAATTTTTTAATTTTTATTTTGATTTTTTTAAATTTGATCTTTGATTTTTTATTTTTTAAGCGCGGTAATGTACCTTCGGATTTCATAAAATTCCTTTAGCTTGCTAAGGAATTGTCTATTGCCATTGAGCAAGTAAGTGTTATTATTGTTGTTATTATTATTACTATTATTATTATTATTATCATTATTATTATTATTATTATTACTACTACTACTACTACTATTATTCCCATTTGCAGGTCCTCGTACTAGGTCTGAAAAATTTCCTTTCCATCACCTTCTATCGTTAGTTTTCCCTTTGAGTATATTATTTTGTCCTTTAAATCGTATAGTAGTTGATTACTCCTAATCATTAAGTTGACTGTTTTCTGTGCAGTCCGTTCCGTCACACCTCACTAATTTCGTGACGATTTTTGAGCGTGACATAAAACTCGATTTACCCCTACCGCGGCTAAAGAAGTTTCACTTCAAAAGTATTACTGTATAAATCTTTTCACTACTACTGATTTATATTTACAGCACGTCAAAATTTGTATGTAAGCAGATATATAAGTCTAACAGCATAAGGCGTTACTTATTTTGTGAAGATTATTATGCACGTGTTAAAAATGCCACCCATAGGAGCCATGCAATTTGCTAAAAACTTCCTCGTCGATTTCAAACTTAGAGCCCACTGATGAATTCACTTAATGATTGCTTATAGGAGTAAAATAAATTTATATCTGAAAGGTTAAACCAAACTGACAAGTTGCGATCTTTGGTACAGTAAAAAAAAAAATTGTGGGAACGACCAGATTTTAGTCAAGCTGTTCTTTGGTTCTATATACTGAACTTTTTATAATAATAAAAACATATCTACTTAGAAACAAATATTTAATGGTTTATAGTGTTAATTCACACTACGACACGTTTACTATTGAACCATGGAGACAATTGCAGTGATTGCTATACTGAAGCTACGTCATTCAAATAACGCACAAGAAAGGAAACAATTTCTAGAATATCAATTCCGGTAGCCTACATAGTACTATTTCCTGAAATTTTCTTAAGATATTCCATATGAGTATAATAAGTTCGAACTATTATTTTACGAAGAGTATAGACCAACGGGCCTAACACAAACCTTGAATTAAAATGTTTTCATGATCAAAACGCACCTCACTACAGACTTTCACGAAAGTGTCTAATCTACACCATTTCAACCTCAATTTCGGAAAAAGTAATTTCAATTTCGGAAAAAGTAATTTCAAATTCGGAAAAAGTAATTTCAATTTCGGAAAAAGTCATCTCAATTTCGGAAAAAGTAACTTCAATTTCGGAAATACGAGGGCTATTTTTTAAAGCATTCGATGGGGCATAAAATGAAAACCACAGTGAAAATCAAAACTGTTTTATTAGGAACATTTAGGTACACCTTCTAGCTACTTCTCTACACAATCTCGCTCCGATTGAGTCATTTGTCCTAGCGTGGTACCAACTTTACTATACCCTCTTCATAGCCCTCGCATTTCCGAAATTGAAGTTACTTTTTCCGAAATTGAAATTACCTTTTCCGAAATTGAAGTTACTTTTTCCGAAATTGGAATTACTTTTTCCGAAATTGGAATTACTTTTTCCGAAATTGGAATTACTTTTTTCCGAAATTGAAATTACTTTTGCCGAAATTGAGGTTGAAAAGGTGTAGACTAGAATTAGGCAGACTTTCATTTGGCGGGCTGCACGGTTGTAATTAAATCGCGAGTTGCCCGTTCTCCCTGTTTAGGGATCACATTCAGCGAAGCAGTGTTATTAAAACTTCATCAATACAATATACACTGAGTACACATCCCTGTTTCTTCGGTGAGTTATCATCTGCTGAGGCAAATTTCTATAGCACACCAATAGAGAGACCACCCAATCCGTAGCTACTCCTGCAAGAAATTTGTTTTCTGTGCTGTCGACAACTATGTTTTATTATCCAGTGTAAGCATTTCTGGACGAAAATCTTTCGAGCAGCGGAATGTAAATTGGTTTGCAGCACATTCTTGGAAGTGGATTTACTATATACGCCTATGACGTTAGTGTAATTACCATCTTCGTCAGCAAGTCCCCACACACTATATAAAGGCCTATTTCAGAAGAATATGCTGCTAAGTTGGCAACACGTTGTGCATTCTTCAGGTTTACTGATGATCTT
Source organism: Ectobius pallidus (assembly GCA_964059195.1). Taxonomy (NCBI): domain Eukaryota; kingdom Metazoa; phylum Arthropoda; class Insecta; order Blattodea; family Ectobiidae; genus Ectobius; species Ectobius pallidus. The sequence goes on from CAXKWD010000002.1 coordinate 61,170,219, forward strand.
GTATACCTTCACTGAACGTGACGCTTAAACAATGAGAGTGGGTACAAATCACAGATATTGCTTCCATTGTCAACATCTAAATTAAAATAAAATGGACAATGATGTCACCAATAATTATTTTATTTTATGCCTAGGTTTTTCGATGCATCTATACATCCCCAGGGCATCTTCCTTTGCAGACACAGATTTGTTAATAATTAGGGTCTAGGCATAAAATAAATTTAAAAGTTATGGTATCAACTATCTAATTTAGTTTATTGATCGCGTATGGAAGTACTTTTATTAGGTATGGAATTGTTTTATTTTTTGGAATCTCCCTGAAGAGGAGAATTTTCTCATTATAAATTTTTGTAAATTACTGCAAATTACTGTAGGACTATAACTTGGTTTTATAATTTACGAAAAATTATACTTATAACTTAGAATACTGTACATAGAATTGAAGAAAAAAATTACCTAAAAAACTAACAAAATTCAGAATTAAAATGAAATTTTCAATCCTCCAATAATTATTAAGAACATCTTACTCATGATTAGAACTTCCAAGCCTCTAAGCAGAAGGATTGACCTATTTTTTATCTAAAAACTGGTACTGGACGGTCTGCATGTTACAACAAAACATATTTCATTATCTGCTTCCATTTCAACTTAATGTTGTGTAGTTGATATTGGCACATGCTCTTCTTTCGAGTCTTCGGGTAAGGTATTTCAGGGATGATCCTTGCGAGAACAGTATAACTTATAAGCCTGGGACGTGTAGTAGCTCGAAGGGAAACATATAAAAGTCTCGAATACCCAAACATACGGAGATATGTTTATTTTGAATCGATCATTTTCCAATCAGTCTCTCTCACAGAGGAGTGGTTGGTGTATATTTTCACACGGGAGTGAAGGTTTTCGTAGAGGATAGTAGTTGCTCGCGCATTCCTCTGGCAAACACAGATCCCGGGCAAGGCTGGGGTTATTTCCTAGACCAGCTCACGGGCTATTTCGGGGACTCAGCGGGAGAACACTCTCTACCTACGATCCATTCACACTTACTACGGGAGGGTAATGCCACCTCATATTCCATGCCACCACCCATTCACTCCCACTACAAGGCTAATCCCTACCAGACAAGTGACTGATCAATACGTATTGCATTTACCTAGCCTAGACCTTTGGGAACACATTTCATAAAACTTCATCCTTTAACATGTAAACAATGGAACACTATTTTGGTTCTTGTAGCAATCGCAACCAATATAGGATACATTAATAAAAATCCCTTTAGGCAGGCGTACAGGCGGAGGTAGATTTCGAAGTGCTTTTAGTTTAATTTATTGTCGCTGCATAGCACTCATCTTCTTTAGCCTTGGCATGGTAAACCTGCAGTAATAAGAACTGAATTCGGTAAAGAGGAAGAGCCTACAATCATTTGTTTTGACAACAAGAATAGGATATAATATTCTGGGAGGCCGTGCGCAAGATCAGCAATGAATAAAATTAGCAAAGCCGCTAAACAAGACAAAATTATGATATTATAATAATTCTTTTAAGTGTTATTATTTTCAAACATTAAAATCTCGCGTCATATGAGAGCTATCAAGAAACTATTTATTGATTTGTAGAGTACTCATGAAGAGCTTTTCAACGATACCCCACAAGACGTGGTTTCAAAAGGTTCGAATTTTCATCCCCCACCCCTAACTCCACCCCCACCCTCACTCGAACCCCCGAATCGTTGGTGTCACTGTGAACTCCATAGGGAGTACTCTAATTTATTCAAACAAAGTTTCCCTCTATACTTCATAGGGGCCGAGATAAAAATGTTTTAAAATTTCAACCCCCTCCCCCGACCACCCCCTTGGGCCAATTTTGCTCATTAACGAACTTGTCCGAACTATTGGGCCTAGAAATAACATATTAAAATTTGGTTCAAATATCTTCAAAATTACGGCCGCTATCGTGTAAAGATATATATATATATATATATATCACAAAACAAATTTTTGAACGGGCGGTGGTTTCGTACTTAGGGGAGCATGAAACGTAAAGATATGAAAGAATTTTTCGAAAATCATGTCATGGTATCCATTGCAATAGGTAGATTTTTCTTCGAAATCTACCTAAAAATTATAATAGTATCATTTTCAATGAAACAGTATGGCTAAATTGTTCACCCGGTATTCAACCTTGACCCATGTGTTAAGAAGCATCTCTGGTTTGACATTGTTGACAGCAGCATGAATTCTTTCTTTCTGCTAAATTACCTACTGATGTCCTGTAGACCTCGTCCTTAACGAACCCCCACGGGAAAAAATAAGGTGGTGTTAGGTATGGGCAAAATGTGCGAACAATAATAGCAAAGAGTGATGGAACCCGGCCCAGGTCGATGGCATTTATATGTGCATAAATGTGACACAGGCCCATGTCAGTAGAATTACTGGCATATAAAAGAACTCATTCGGAACAAAATTCCGGCACACTGGCGACGGGCGCAGGCCTAAGTTGCAGTACATCCCCGTCGTTAAATAACTATACACCAACCAACCCAATCAAGGAATTAAGGCACAGAATATAGTTGCAACGTATCTAGGTACGTGGCTGCAGTAATTTCGCCTTCTCAGCAAAAAATAAATAAATAAATAAAAATCATATAAAATATCACAGATCCCACACGAAACTTTTTTTTGGGGGGGGGGAATCCCATGGTGTTCAATTACAACCCGTGATATATAGGATCATATATAAACATATATATATATGTTCAATTACAACCCGCGAATTCTCCGATACCCAGGTGAAACAATAGGTTTGTTCGCAAAGCAGTCACAAACCAGGAACACATCGTTCGCGCATGCGCTCTTTCTCCACACGCGTTCGCAAAGCGAGAATCCGTGATTCTGATTTTAATCTTCTGTTCGCAAAGCTCTCACGGACAGTTTCTGTACTATAAGAAAAATTTGCAGGCTCTACCATGAATTGTTATCAGAGACATGCGCAGTAACCTATTTTCACGCGCCTGACTCCTCCCTCCAATAACATTGCGCCAGATTTATAAGCATAGGCTACTTATATGTATGAATAATGGAAGATAATTAAAAGTTTCCCAAAATATAGTTTATATTGCCGATATATATTGCATGTATAATATGTTAAAGGGAAATATATTTTTTATTTGCATATCATATCGATTAAACGCAGAAACTATCGATTCCAAATTCTTGTAACCGTTCGCAAAGTGCAAATCACGGGTAAGTTACGGACTGGACATGCGCAGTACAACAAATTCTCAAGTAGTCACGGATCTGCTTTGCGAACAAACCTAATAAGAATAATGCTTATAATAATTCTCGTATGAAATGAACTGCGCATGCGCGCGATGCGGGACTCTTCTAAAATTAACAACATTGGATTAAAACTTCTCAAACTCTTTAAAATGGTACAAACCTTAATCCATTTGGATGCACAGTTTTGAAAATATAAATATTTATGTTATTATACTTATAAGCGGAACAATGCATACAATGGCTATGCAACAAAATCCTTAGTTTATCGTAATAGATTATTTCAATATAACAAGGATTACTGAATTATTAAAATTACGAACGTTTTCATCTTAATAATACACCTGACGTGGCACTCGTACTTCAAACAACCTGTCGAAATAAGCCAACTAGTAAGACAAAAACACCAAATGTTTTTGGTATAAACAGTTGGATACCATACTGAATTAGGTCAATCTTGAATGTCAATACATGTTATGTTTGGGCGTGAAATTAGTCTATTTTCGCTTGATTAACAGGGACGTTGTTGACAGAAGGAAGGAATGCCCATTACAGCAAACGTTTTAAGAACCGATGCCACGCGGGCTGTGGCTTCCACGTCTTGGGTGCTAATTGCAATATGTCAATAGCAAAATAAACATTAGTGTCACGTAGTGTACACATGGGACGCAGAGCACTTATTCCAAGTTGTAATGGTTAGGGTTTCCAAGTGTTGTTCTGCTTGCAAAGGCCATTCACTTTCCTTTTACTAGCATTTGTTAATGGCTCCCTTGCTTATCAATTTAATGCTCAGATATTATAATGCGTATTTAATGTTTTCTACAAAATATGAGGTGACATTCACATTACTGTGAGTTTATGTAATGGAGTGATATAATAGCCAGTGTATTATATACAATTAAATGCTGCAATTGCTGAGTATCCTGATTTTATAAAATAGTGTTAACCAATTTAAGATATAAATAAAAAAAACTACTTAATATTAATAATCAAATTTTATAATTTTTTGCCTTTCATTTGCTTCATCTTAATTTCTTCCACTTATTTATATTTATATTTCATATGGTAAATATAAGGATATTTGTAAAATGGAGTTCTATTTATAATATCCTAATTTAAATTTCTTTTGTAAAAAAATGTTTAGCTGTATACTGTACTTTATTTTATTTTTTTGTATATTCGTAAATTTCTCTGTTCTCTCTCATTAATAAGCATGATAATCGCGGCCCCCTAAACATGAATTTCTCTTCTGGAGGCTTTCAAAGAAACGCATAACGATATGTGATATTGTGGAATGTTTGATAACTTTGACTATTCAACTCATACGCCGAGTGTTTGATATTGACCAATAACGTTTAGCAATTTCTCAGATATAGACCAATCACGGCCGTTTATCTTGCAATATTCTTGTGGAATCGCGAGGATGGTGTTTTATCGTGATAAAACCGTCTGCTCGTTACTGGAGACGCAAGTATCAGTGTGCAGTCAGATGCTGCCACTACGCGGCACGAAAAAAGATTATTTTATACAACATAACTTGTTTAGAAATTGAAATAATAGAAATGTACATTGATTAAGAACACAATTTCGATTCGGTGCAAGCCAGTTCGTGTGTTTTTATTCTGTTCTGCTGTTAGCTTACCTGAATGAAGTTAACTATGTCTTATATGCTCATTTGGTAGCACTGATTACACCAAGGAAGCTCGAATCGATTCATGGATGGTTGAGTCACAGCATGCCGTGATCTCACAACTTTTAGTTTTGTTTTTATACAACGAAGCACGAAAGTAATTATTACTTGTATAATCCGTTACATTTCATTCATGGAATAGTCTTAATAAATCCAACTCGAGTTGACGAGTTGCATCAGATAAATTCGCTCCTGCTGCGCAGTCGCGAATCTATCGATAAACTCGTCAACTCTCGTGGGATTACCTATGATAATAAATTACAAGCATTATTAAAAATTATAAATTGTGGTCTTGTGAAATTCCTATCACATAGAAAATACTGTTCCAAGGCTTTATCTCTTTGAATACTGAATCTACATAGCCTAATAATTTAAGCATTCAAATAAAATCAGTGAATTAAAAGTATAAATTCAACACGAAATTTCACAGAAATAGCTCGTTTCTGTGAACGACAACTGTAATAATATTAAAATCCTCACATTTTAATGCAAATAATTATTTTATTAATCCAATAAGTATGCTTTTATGCAATTTAGATCGGAGGAAAGCAGCTGTATTTAACACTGCCAATACGAATCGTTTAGATGAATAATTACTGCTAATATCAGTCATCATTCATGAAAATTACTTATGTTATTATTGTATAGCATTACTTTTGCATTAAAAAAAAAGTTCTACAAGTTCATTGCAAGAGAGTTATATTAATTTATTCATTATTTTCATTTTTCATTGTACTTGGATTGCACTGGCATACTTTTACTACACGTGGGCCTAAAACTGCATTTCATCATAATAATATCGCATATAATTATTTAAATTTATGCGACTGAAAAATCACAAGTGGCTTAAGAGCAACACCCCCTATTTTCTTAAAAGGAGGTTAGGCGACATGCAGGAAGGGGACTGCGAGCCCCTGTCCTGGGCAATTCAAATAATTAGCTGACCTCTCTGCGACTGTAACCCGTTCCTGATTTATTATTTAGTATCAGTGATTGTGCACCATAATGTGCTCCACCACTAACTAAATCATATTTTTTAATGGATAAAGAAAACATATCTTAGTCAACTGAGAGTTGAAGGTACAGAAGAGGGAGTTAAGGTTCAACTCGAAAAGTTCATTACACAGTAAATGAAGTTAAAATAGGAACATTCGTCCAGACGAAGTACAAAGTTTGTTTATTTTTCTGCAGAATTCTCATTTTTGTTGTCTCTTTTTAATGGTTACGCGGTCAGAGTCCAGCAATTTCATTCGCGCTTCCGCAGGAATGATAACCTTGGCAACAGTGTGCATTTTTACAATGTGAAGTTACGAACGCAGAAGGCCGTGATAGACATAAAACATTTTGTTAACAAGACAAAGAGGGAAATTTCAATTAAACAGATTGGTCACGCCAAATTGAACTGCGGGGGCCATTTGCATGGGTCACACCTCGCAGACATACGCACGCGTGCGTATGTGTGCATGCGTATCAAAGCCTTCTTAATGACCTTTATAAAACATTTAACTTGTTTCCTTGGACCCATTAAATTCCATTGCCGCCATAAATTAAGAAATTGTCAGACAATGAGTTTGGAAGGGTCAATGGAGAACCTGGAGGGGACCAACTGAAGAAGGGGAGAAAATACTGTAAAGGAAGGGGACCTGTATTTATTTCGCATTAATGATCTCAGACATTGTGTTTTAGAGAAGTTTCTATTTCTAGTTTGGGAGACCACCACAACACATACTGTATGAAACTGTAAACAGATATTTTGAGAAAACGAGGATGGTGAATTCGATTACAATATTGTTAATTTCCTAATTTCAAAATATCGTTTTAACACAAAGATGGTATCACTAGTGATGAATGAAATATTTAATACCAATTCAGAGAGTTTACGTACATATAACAAGGGGACCAACTATAACTAAATAGAATTTTTAAATTTTTAACCTTTACAGAAAAATTGCCCTGATCCGGGAATAAATCTACCATACGTGTAATTATTCCAGCACTAAGCTTTACCCAGAAATTTTTCAATTTCTTCTCCTAGACCCCGCAAATCCCTAAAGTCTACGAACTATCTAGCTTATTTGTAGTGAACGCCCTCTATTTTTTTGGAGTGGCATATTCTATACTCCAACACCTCCCAGTAATTGAAAATTTTCTGAATGTTTGAGCAGCAGTTCGGAAACCGCTGATAATGTGCTAAAATGGTGCGAAACGGCCAAAGGTAATCCTAGTTTGCATTGTCAAGTGTTTAAGTATTATAAAAACTATGAAAATTTTCCTTTATGTCGGACACCTTTCAATATGTTCAGGAACCGCCCCTGAACCGGAATTGTTAGGCACGTATACAAAATCCTTCAAGTTAGGTCTTCCTGAGAGTGTGCAATCATACTCAAGAGGGAAAAATAATATTTCAGCTTGTTATAATACGTTCTTTCGTTTCATATTACAGGAATAGATTATCATGTATAGCTCAAGCTGAAATGTGTTCTGTATACGTATAAAAAATACAATAGCAGACTTTGTTTCTCTAAACATGATGAAAAAATTAAACATATTGTAAGCCTATATGAAAAGCAAGCCTCATGTCCTCCATGGTTCATGTGATATTTTACCGGGCCGTGAAATTGTTTTGTGATCATGCTGGGAACGAACGCTTCGTATATGGGACAAGTTAAATTGAAGTTTGTGTACAGTAAACAAGTGAATTTATCAACGCATAGCATCATGCAGTGTGCGTATCCAACACGCACAACAAAATGCTAAATTGTGAAAGCAGCAAGGACCAGTGACAATTAGTTCATTGCACCCAGCAAGCAAGCCATGATGAGAGCTTCCAGAATCGATAAAATGACATAGTTGCTCGATACAATTGCCGACAGGGGCAATTATCAACAGGCATTATGTATTGTAGAACCATAGAATAAGCTATTGTTAACGCCTGTTGTTTATATTCTATAGAAAACTAGCGGGATGGCAATGGTTAAATTGTAAATGACCGTCTATTTGTTGTTTAAAAAATAAAAAATCACATAATATGCTTGAAGAGGTCCAGGTAACACTGAAATAAACAAAACGAAACGGGAGCAAAACCAATATAACTGTTATAATGTTGTCAATTATTTTTATTTATTTATTTATTTATTAAAATCAAATTAAATTAAATTATCAAACAAAATTATGGTACATTGCATAACCTTATATTGTGAACTTCCTTTGACAGCCACCAGATCAGCAAAGCTCGTGTTTAGGGGCTGTAATATCATATATATTGTACAAGAGAGAACAGAGAAATATGTTTAAACATAAATACAGTAGTTGGAAGAAATTAAAATGAAATTCCTAGTAATATGCGATGCGGCTAAAAGTAGCAAACTATCTTCACAATATAGAAAATTTAATAACGGAAAAATTACTAATTCTTGCAGCTCTTTATTTCTATTCTTTATCGTAAGTTGAATCAACTTAACACTATAAATTCCGAAATCAACTTAACACTATAAATTCCGACCGCAAGAGGAATGAAGATATTAGAGAGGAATTGGGAAGTTTTGAACTATTGGAATATAGAAATAAGTTGATAACCTTATACACAGAATAATGTTTGTATATATATATATAAAGAACTTTTGGATGGCATAGGAAACGTTTGGTACACCAGTAGGCTAAAGCAGACACACTTAATGCTCGATGGATGATATAGGCCTAGTATTAATTATAATGAATAATAACTGCCTGACCTCCAAAACATTATATACATACACATACCCAAAACTGTACACAAGTTTTGAACAGAAAGAATTTTCCACAGTGTAAATTATGTAAACGCACTAGAATTCATTAGCATCTAGAAACCAGCATATCAATTAGGCCATATGAAAAATTAGTATTCTTCTTGCATACCCCCAGTAGACGACAGTGACACCAATGCTTATCTGTAATTTTTAATATTTCAGCAATCGTTTACACCGAATTCTCCAATACATTCTCTTTCTATGAAAGTGACCATTGATCTTCATAACCTAAATTAGTGATTAGTCTTGATCAGACTTTAGCGTATTGTTCGGGGGGGGGGGGAGCTTAACAGACTTCGTAAGCTCTGTCCAAAAAAATAGAGCATCAATTTGAATGTAATCTATGTTCTGCATACTGACAACTTCTCAAGGTACGGTCGGGTAGGCCTTGAGTTTTTTCCCCAACAACATTTTAAACATAGGCCTAGTATCGGGAAGACCTTGTCTGGCAAAGTTGAGTGAACCCAAGGCGTATAGTGAACCTACTCTTGGATACTAGGATTGTATCGATATTAGCCAAAAACTGGAGCATTTGATAATATAGACATTTCCAGGTAGGATCAAGCAGACCCTGGAGATGCTAACATTTTTAATTTCTAGGAAATTTTTCAATGTAGGATCAGGGAGGCCTTGGAAAGCAGAGTTGAGTGAACGGAGTGGTGGATACTATGCCTGTATTGACACCCGTGCCGTGCATATGTCACGTGTGTGAATGACAATAGAAAATGAGGCCACAATACATGCACGCACCATGCCCAATTCATTAGAGTACACAAGGTCGTCAGCTAGCACTCTGTTGTCCTTCCCATTTTGTTTTACTTTTTTCCTCTCCCGCTCTTCATTATCTCACACATGATGATGATGAATATTATTATTAGGCTGCCAGCGCTACGCAATTTTCTGGACAGTGAAATATAACACACATTTCACGTCAGGTTTTATCTACCATGATATAGTAATGCCACAATTATGTGCGTGTCTATTGTTCATACAGGTAAAGCATGGCGTGTTTAAATTCGATTTTCTTCTTTCACTGTATTTCTAAATACTGTACTCAGTAAAATACAATGAACGTTCCAATATTTAAATCATACATTTTTCCTAAAATAATTTGTTTACAATTAGAATATAATTTCTTTTCAACCTAATTTACATTTACCAATATTAATTTAATATTTAATTTCGACAAACTTTGCTTTTAGTCAATTCTGTCAAACTTTTCTTCCAATAATATTTCCCCAAAAATGAAATTCTGATAGGAATCCTTTTCTACTTGGTATTATTATGTGAAATTTACCAATATGGCTTCCCTACAAATTTAAAGAAAATATCGTTTTCACTGTAATATACATGAAGTGATTACGGGGGGGGGGGAGAGAAAATAGCAAGGGAACAAATATTTATTTATACTAAAACCCTATTTACTATTGTAAATGTGTTTTTATGAATTAATTGTTCTATAATTGGTTCTATCTTGTAAATTTATGTTAGCTCATGTTGTCATTACATTATAATAAAAAAGAATCCTACATTTTAGGTGATCCAGACAATTTTGTACCAAGTAATCCATTGGATAAAAGGTAACACATCCAGGCTGCAGTAGGATGCTTGCGTTGTGTGGAATGGATAAAAGATAACTACAGTATCTTATGAAGTAATGATACAGACATTAATTTATGTTAGAACAATTTTATAATGATAGCAGTAGTACCTGTATTTTTCAAATGAGAAGCCATTTCCTTCACCGCCAATCACGTGTACGAGCTAAAATCGCCGCTAGCAGGAAGAGTCTTCCCTCCGTCTCGCCATATCTGATTGGACCGCGTATCTAAGCAGGAGAATGAACAAACGGCTTGTCATCTGGCACAATGTATAGGTAGATGCTCCCCTTACATTTTATCAGAAATGGCGCCCTATTGACTGAGCGGTCTGGAAAAAGTTATCTTAAGATATATAATGCATATAGCCCTCAGATGAACTGCACCGTGCTACATCACAGAAGAGTTAGGACATATCATCCGACCGCTGTGTCACTTCCAACTTTTAATTTCCTCGGTAGATGGCAGGATAGGGGGCATGTGGTCAGCATGCAGACACTCAGGGCGACCGGAACCACTACTTCTTTATCAAGTTCTCCTCAGTTCTCCAAACAAAGCAGAGTACACTTCGTTCCAGAACTCTACCTCAGGAAAATCGGAAAATGTACCGGGGATCGGTACATTTCAACAATGTAAGATATATTAATAAACTTCATCTTGTATATGAGGGTCTATTTTATTATGATACTACATACGTTCAATCTGACATATTAACGTTTATACGTAATTAAATATATTTTTGTATTTTTAAAATTCTATATGCCAACAGGTTTTTCTAACCTAACTATCTTAATTAATACTTGACAATATAACAAAATACACGGTGATTAATAGTTCACTTCAATTTTCTATTTTTCTGTTCTTAATATCATAATTATATCACTTTTCATATATCTTATAAATAATGCACGATTTTTTATTACAGAGTGTCCACCAAGTAATGCTGAAGAAATTCCCGACTTATTCCCTGATTTGCATTGATCATTTCAAAAATTCCCGACCAAAATATGATTATAAAGCACTTTCTAATAACTGTATAAGAAAAATTATAGGATTATAACATACTTTAAATAAGACAAACTTTTAGTAACAAAAGTAATTGCAAACAATAATTACTTAGGCTATAACAGATACAAAAGTAAGGAATAGTAAAGTAAATTAAATATACCTTCATATAGGCCTATTATTGTCTTGAAGTATTTTTGATCCCATTTATTTGTTTCTTCAACAACTTAATTTGTGCATCTAGAGCAGCTGCAGCTTTTTCGGACTCTAAGAGCAGTTTTCTTTTCTTCTCTTCTAGATCTTATCTCCAGCTTTGCAATTTTTCGAATTTTCCCGGATATTTTAACAAATTCATTGACTTTTCCCTGATTTTCCCGACCATACGAAATTCCCGGCCTTTTCCCGGATTCCCGGATTTTCCCGACCAGTGGACACCCTGTATTAGTCTTTCGCTTCATTAGTTGATTAACTTTTATTGAGGGTTTAGGCTAAAAAAATTGTCTTACAACTCCTAATGTAAGATATGACTGCAACAAACATTTCTCCAGGCTACATAAACTCAATATTATGAAACTTCGCAAATCAGCGGATGAGCGGGAAGACTGAAACAGACAACTTGGGTTGGGTGTGGAAGAAGCTGCACAGATTCACTGCAGCAGGTGGTTTGCGCTGCAGATTATGTGTGTGTGTGTGTCTTTGAGCAGACCTTGAAGCTTCGTGTTTCGTTCGCATTTGCGGGATGGCAGTTCATTCCCCCGACACACGAGACCCGCCCGTCTAAATCGGCCAACACAATAGCTACTGTATATACCGGGGCGGCTAAAAATAATTATATGGAAGTCATAAATATATGCTAAAATGTTATATATAGACGCTCATAATTTTGCGAGAGCATGAACATAAATTTGGCGATTCTAAAAGAACCGGTTCCTTTCGACCGTCATCTTGAAATCCTCCGCACGTTCGTTAGATACCTTCGCAACCTACATGTGCATCATAGACTACTCCGGAACGATTGCTAATTATTTTTATCTTTATATTGATTGTCGCAAAAAATGAATTAGTAAGTCAGCAAAACTGAGATTGTAAGTTAACTGTAAAATTCGAGGGGGGGAAAAAGAGAGAGAATTTATCTCCTCTTGATCTAATTTTATCACAATTCGGTACAATTTATAACAACATCAACGAACTGCTGGGATTAACAAACAAGGTTCATATTTTTTTTTTTTAATTCTTTAACTATGTTTAATAGGTTTTCGTGTCTTACATGCCCTACTACAGTGGAACCAGAACAACTTGGGGATCCCCGCAAACATTTTCTTGGCAACCCCACAATAATTTTTAAGGCGTCAGAAAGCTGAAGGATAAATCACAGTTGTCCTACCAGTATTTCAAAATATTAAAAAAACACGTACTAATGTTCATCAATAATTTGAAAACAGTTACAACTGTTGAATAATCAGATAAACCTACTGTACTGAAAACTAAGGCATTAGATGATTCACTCGAAACTTTAAAAATGTATTTTGCAATAACGTCAAGGACCAAACTCTTACTCTAAAAATGCTTTATTCCCCATTTTACATGTACATACATAATTACACACACACACAAATATACAGGCACAAAAAAATACAGAACAAATTCAGTAGGCTTGGGCCTATATGGTTGCGCTCTGCTGATGCTTGGGATCAAACTCTACTGTCGGGCAAATTTAATAAAAAAAAATTAAAAAATGGGGTCAGCAATTATACTCCGCTACTGTTAAGTTAGTGCAAAAGGTCGTATGTAGAAATGGAGCTCCAATTTTAAACTGCAAAACATAACATAACTCTTAAAGCATTCAACTCATAAATAAAATTATAGGAACATATAGGAGCTCTCAGCATACCCCGTTACTAAATTTAATAGGGGTATGAAAAATTATCTGTAATTTATTGCTAGCTACCTCCTAGGTAGCCTATTTATGTTTTGTTTAAGTCTTTATTTAAAAAAAAAAATTGCATTTTAAATAAGTTACATAACTTTTTTGTTCTCTGCTCTTTCTCTACTCCTTTTTCATTTAGCTCTCTTGCACCCAAGGACGAGCAATCTTGCTCATTCGGGTGTATTTCTTAATACTGCATTTTATTTATATTACATTATGTACCAAAATTTTTAATTTTTTTGGTGTTTTATCTTTTTTCCATAGTAAAAATTGTTAACCTTGATTTAAAAACATACATTTTTCAATTTAAAAATGGAACTTAATTTCTACATACGAACTTTTTGCACTAACAGTAAGCGATTCAAATGCATGTAAATTTTAAAATTTACTGAGTTGCAAAAGCACGTCCACCCCCACCACCGAACCGCGGGTCTGAGGTTGGCCTTATCGCCGCCCCTATGAATATAGAATGGCATAGAAAATGAACTAAAAGCATGTTCAGTATTCTCACTAAGTTACTACCTTTGTATTTACTAATTTTCTTTGGGTGGAAAATAAGAAATTATATAGGCGGCACAAAAATAGGGCACTATGGGATTATAATTAAAAATATCTATTTAATCTATCGGTACGTGATCCAGTGCACGTTCATAACATTAAACAGAACACTCTTATCTTGCCCGGAGTGCGGAAGTCCATGTTTATATTTCTAAGCCTTGTAATTTCATTGTTAAAATATATTTTTTTTTTTACAACAGCCATCGTTGTATACAACTAATTATAACAGAACTTGCGTATAATTCAGCAAGCCGTGATTAATTTTCCTCGTGCCAAGTGCGCGTGGGCCTACAGAAATTCTGAAACTTTCAAGTGTTATTTTTAGTTGATAGGTTTAACTGACGAGATTAGAACAAAACTATCTTGCTCACAGAAATTCACAAACGTTGCATTTCTAGAGGCAATAATCCCGACTTCTTGTTCAGCACCGCACATTCCGAATGCAAAATGTAGCAATAAAAGTGTTAACACTTAATAAACTTGTAGAAATGTTTATATGATATTCAGAAACATCTGTTTTGGATGTGAGCTGCGGGAATGGTTGTTATTTTCCCCGTATGTTGGAGTTCTCAACAACGTTAAAATTAATCCCTTCAGAAGGCTCTAAAGGTCTAAGGAGACACTTAAGAATATATTTACACATAACCAAGTAATTTCAACTGAAGAAACAAAATGACAATAAAAACGAAAAACGTTTTTCTTACTTGAAGGTATCCAGTTTCGAACTACTTTTTCAGGAAACATAAATTCACTTATCTAGAAAGGCATTATTACTTTATCATTGTTTCGTTTTGTAAGGTTGATTAATCTAGCTTACGTCGACATATTCGTTGAAATCAAACAATAACAGTCATCGCTGATACACAGTGGAAAAACCTTCCCGCAGGGGATTATGAAATATCGGCATTAGTGTACCTAATTCACAAATCACAACTGCTTTGTATAGTTAAACTTGTTCGGTTTGAATTTTAATAGAAACCTAATGGCCGTTTCATTGTGCGGACAAATCATAGGCCAGTTAATATGGTTTTCAACACTAAAATTTAGCGAATGATATTTCTATCTGGTTAATAATTGACTAAACAAGTTATTCGTGAAGTATAAAAATAAATACCAAGCAGGGTCTAGTGGTTCAGGCGCTGCGTTACAGACCTGAAGATCACGGGTTCGATCCCCGATGAGGTCGTTGGAGTTTTTCAATGGCCTAATCCTTCTGGTGGCACTACGGTCCTGGGGTCAACTCAGCCTCTAACAGAACTGAGTACCAGGAGTAATCCTGGGGGGTCAAGGCGGCCAGTGCGTAAGGCTGACAACCTTACCACTTTCCCGTGCCGAATGTCTAAATTCTGGAAGCCTCATCTCCTGGAACCCTCTGGGCCTCCATGGCTTGTAATAAGGATCACTTTTTCTTTTACTTTTATTCCCTTCATAATGAAAGACATAATGAGCAGACACAGAATCTATGCCAATGGTCGATACGATGATCTACTGACAACTACTTAGATTTTATCAAGCCCTGCCTAGCAATTAATTAACTAGTTGGTATTAGTAAATTAACAGCATGCGTTATCAACTGACTGTCGAAATTATGACCATCACTCACTGCATTATAAATAATTTGTCTTGTGCATCGGAGGAAAAACATTTACAATATCACATGTATCTTATAGATCATGGAAGAAAAATCGAAACCGGGCGAGGTATTGGAGACAGAGTTGTGTGCTCGCTTTCGGGTGCCCCAGAGAATTTGACATGGATTCTTTAATGGATTCTATACATTGACTTATTCTCGCTTTATTTATTTGCGGTATATAACTAAAATTAAATACTAGTTCAAATGAACAGATTATGTAGGTAGGAGCAGAGAAATTAATCATAACGTACTACAGCATATTGTAAGCGAGGAAGGTTTTGCGTTCAATTGATGCATTTCAAAATTGACCGCCGCGCTCAATTGATGCATTCAGTTCGGGTAAAATTTTCTCTTGCGCTCAATTGATGAACTCCGTCAGCCTATACAGTCAATTTAGATTTTGTATTAAATCTCTATCCAAATTTGGTTTCAACTGAGAAGAAAGAAAGAAAGAAAGAAAGAAAGAAAGAAAGAAAGAAAGAAAGAAAGAAAAAAGAGACAACGTCGAGACAAATGAACATCTGTGTTGCATTGTCAACTCGTATATCCAAAATATTGAATATGAGGTATGACCTACATGCAGTTAAAGCGTAATACGAATAAAAAATTAAGTGGTCGAATTCGTACGAAGACACAAGTGGTCGTTTCCTTGGAAACCTCCCATGAGATATTACTAGATGCTGTAATTTACGGGGTCCGCACGCGCTGAGATGCACACATATAACAATAATAAAAAAAAACTGCTGCACTCTTTTTTTGCGCATGCGCGAGTGAAATGAATTCTATATAATTTGCAGAGAAATAAGAATAAAAGAAAAACCGGTCATGCGCATTACGGTTCATTGCACTGGGAGTAATGTAGAGGTCAAGGCAACTAGAGATGGGAATCTGTTACTTTTTTTGGAACAGTTACGTTACTGTTACAGTTACACGAAAGTAACTGTTATTTATAACCGTTACCTGTTACTTTTCTTGTATATTACGTAGTTAATCGTCAGATCACTTCCCACTTGTAGGGGAATGCCCTTTATCTCCCCCCCCCCCACAACGGTTATGGACGTAGCCAAGGCTGGGGCTCTAGGGAGGGACCCCCGAAATAAAAAACAGTTGTAAAATTAAGCTTTCAATTAGGGATGATAATCGATAGTTAAAATATCGAGGTTAAAATCGGAGATAACCATCGATATGACGATAATATCGGCCTGAAAACATCGATGCATTTAGACAAAAAACATCGATGTATATTTAAAAAGGGCCATGGTATCAGAAAATTAGGCAAAATTCATAAATAAACAGAAGAATTTCCATGAAAGCAATCGATGTAAAAAATCAATGTTTTGGGAAATTAAGCTCCAGTAAATAAAATTATATCGTAGAACCAAGGTAGCCTATTAATCTTTTTGTTACAAAAACATCCATGTCGGGGAGAAACATCGATGTAGCAAAAACATCAGTTGTTTTCCATCGATGTAAAAAACATCGATTATCGTCATGAAAATAAACTTTTTGGAATTTTCCTGTGGTTTACAGCCTAAAAGATATAAGTATACAAAATTTCTAGTTTCTAGCTCATGTGGAAGTGGGCAAGCATTCATGTCAGTGAGCGAGCCCTTTTTTCGGAGGTTTTTAGGGCTAAAAATATAAAAACTACTTTTTGGAATTTTCCTGTGGTTTACAGCCTAAAAGTTATACGTGTACCAAATTTAAAGTTTCTAGCTGTAATGTCAGTGAGCGAGCCCTTTTTCGGGGATTATAGTGCTAAAAATTTAAAAAAATACTTTTTTGGAATTTTCCTATAGTTTACAGCCTAAAAGCAATGTGTGTACCAAATTTAAAGTTTCTAGCTCATCTGGAAGTGGGCAAACAGTAATGTCAGTGAGCGAGCCCTTTTTCGGGGGTTATAGGGCTAAACATTTTTAAAAATTACTTTTTTTTGGAATTTTCCTATGGTTTACAGCCTAAAAGCTACATGTGTACCAAATTTCAATTTTCTAGCTCTTCTGAAAGTGGGCAAACAGTAATGTCAGTGAGCGAGCCCTATTTCGGGAGTTTTTAGAGCTAAAAATAAAAAAAAAACACTTTTTGGAATTTTCCTGTGGTTTACAGCCTAATAGCTATATGTGTACCAAATTTCAAGTTTCTAGCTCATCTCGAAGTGAGCGAGCCCTTTTTCGGAGGTTTTTAGGGCTAAAAATAAAAAAAAAATACTTTTTGGAATTCGCCTGTGGTTTAGAGCCTAAAAGCTATATGTGTACCAAATTGAAAGTTTCTAGCTCATCTGGATGTGGGCAAACGTTAATGTGAGTGAGAGAGCCCTTACTCGGGGGTTTTTGGGCTAGAAATTAAAAAAAAAACGTTTTGGGATTTTCCTGTGGTTTACAGCCTAAAAGCTATATGTGTACCAAATTTCAAGTTTCTAGCTCATCTGGAAGTGGGCAAACATTAATATCAGTGAGTCAGTCAGTCAGCCGTGTAGCTTTATATTATAGGGATTTTATTATTAGTAGTAAAATTATCAATATTATTTCGAATAATTTACTACAGTTATTGAATTCACATTTCATGCTATATACCCACATTCTAAGTTTAAATTGTCCAGTAAAGGCAATATCGTATTTTGATAAATTTTTAAGTGGTATGTAAAGCAAGAAATATATATGAGATCAGACAGCATGAATTCTATGCATGAACTCTTGACGCCCATTAATAATTAAAAAAATAACTTTTTAAATTTTTTTATTTTTTTTATTCTTATTTTTATGTAATTTTTATTTTTTAATATTTTTATTTTTTGTTTTTTATTATTTTTATTTTTTATTTATTTTTGTTTTAATTAAGAAAATAACTTTTTAATTTTTTTATTCTTTATTTATTTTTTATTCTTTTTTTGAAATTTTAATTTTTTAATATTTTTATTTTTATTTTTTGTTTTTTTATTATTTTAATTTTTTATTATTTTTTATTTTTTAATTATTTTTGTTTTTCAAATATTGGAAGTAACAGATGTAACGGAACGAGGCGAAAGTCACGGATAAAACACTTGTAACAGAAATATTAGAATTAACTGTAACAGGTCAGAGTAACTGGAGCAGGTGGAAATAACAGTAACGGGTCCAAATAACTGGAGCAGGTGGAAATAACAGTAACGGGTCCAAATAACTGGAGCAGGCGAGAGTATCAGTAACAGGTCAGAGTAACTGGAGCAGGTGGAAATAACAGTAACGGGTCCAAATAACTGGAGCAGGCGAGAGTATCAGTAACAGGTCAGATTAACTGGAGCAGGTGGAAATAACAGTAACGGGTCCGTGTAACTGGAGCAGGTGAAAATAATGTAACGGGTGTAACTCTCGACACGTTACTTTGTTCCAGACCAGTTACATTCGCTCGACACCGACAAATTTCTCAACGCAACTAATAATAACAATAATAATAAGTAAATAAATAAAATAAAAATAAAAATAAAAATAAAAGTATTAAAAAAAACCCTGAGAAAAAGGAGAGCTGCTGAGAAATTTGGAGAAACTATACAGAATTCTTATATATTTATATATATTTACACGCTAGCGGCCGTAATTTTGAAGATATTTGAACCAAATTTTATTATGTTATTTCTAGGCCCAATAGTTAATGAGCAAAATTAGCCCAAGGGGGGGTCGTGGGAGGGGGTTAAATTTTGAAAAAATTATATCTCGGCCCCTATGAAGTATAGAGAGAAACTTTGTTGGAATAAATTAGAGTACTCCCTATGGAGTTCACAGTGACAGTAACGATTCGGGGGTTTTAGGGGTACGAGTAGGGGTGGGGGATGGAAATTCGAAATTTTTGAAACCACGTCTTGTGGGGTATCGTTGAAAAGCTCTTGATGAGTACTCTACAAATCAATACCTAGTTTCTCGATAGCTCTCATATAAGGCAAGATTTGAATGTTTTAAACAAGTGCTCTTTCCTCTTTTTTGCAGTTATTATTGCGGGTTTATCATGCCAAGGCTAAAGAAGAAGAGAACTGCGCAGTGACAATAAATTAAACCAAAAGTACTTCGAAATCTACCTCAGCCTGTAGGCCTGCCTAAAGGGATTTTATTTCACTTCACACAAATGCAATTAATAGGAAATGATCAATCTCCGCCATTTCATGCAGATGTCTAAACTTAAATAGATGAATTTTCGCTTCTCATTGCAATGATTGCTCGATGGCGTAGTGGGTAAGATGAAGGTTGAATAGTAGGAAAGGGTAAAGAAGTGGTGAAGGGGGGGAGTCAGAATTTCCAATACTGCTAGTTGTTCCACCATTCACATCTAGATGTCTGGAGTGGGAAGAGCTAAAGGGACGACCTGATTTTCCCTCGTTTTTTAATAAAAAAAATCCCGGGGGAGGACCCCCATTTTTTGGATTTCCAAATAATAGCAAACTTTCGTCTGTGTCGGTCCCTCCTTTCAGTATTTTCTGGTTCCGCCTTTGGTTGAGACGAAAATAAGCTATCCTAGGAGGAGCTTTGGTAACCGTTACTTTTGATTTTTTGTAACAGGTCGTTACCGTTACATACATGTAACAGTTACAAAGTAACAGTTACAAGAAATATTCCCCATCTCTAAAGGCAACCAGTCGGGGCGTGTATTCCCACTAAACCACACTGCCTCCCCCACGGCAATGTCTGCTGTGTTCTGTCGCGTCCCACTTCAACATGCAGGACTAACACCTGCATTCTTGCAAATGTGCAAATACTTCGCAGGTACCATCCTGACTGCATTTTGCTATATTATTATTATTATTATTATTACTAGGGCTGAAAATCGATTAAAATTTCTAATGGAGTTAAAGCTTGACTTTAATCGATTAATCGTCTGATTAATCGACAAAAAGGTTGGTATTTTAAACGAAACCAAAGTGTACATGTAATATTGTTTTACACGTTTAATAACTACTACACTACAGATAATCAGAAGAAATCCTGAATTAATGAATACCATTATTGGTTAACTAGTGAAAAAATGTATACAAAATTTACATTTCCGATTATTTTTTCAGCCAAGACTTGAGACACACGAGTTTGTTGACATTTGAATGTTCAAGGCCAGAGAAGCGAGAAAGGAGTTTGGTCATTTGACCCATTTCTCGAAAAACGTTTTTTAGAATTCGACTAAACCGATTAATCGGAAAATGTAATTGATCGACGATTAAATGTTTAATCGATTAATCGGTACAGCCCTAATTATTACTAGTAAAATTATAGTAATATTATTATTGCTACTATTATTACTAGTCGATTTGTGAACAGTAGACCTCGCGTCAAAAAAAATTAAGATCTGCTCTTCATCTTGAAACGCAATAAAAAAAAAATCCTCACACATACGTCATTTTTAATAACCTCTAGGAATATTCACAACAAATTGGAAGAAAATGGAACAACGTGTTAAGTCATAATTGCATAACAAGTTTACAGATAAACAATTTGAAATGCCGGTAAACCAATAGAGTTACGTCAGAAATGTATTGGAACAAAGTTTTGGAACAGTCTTCAAATTTTTATACTTGTCCTGTGAACAGTAGACCTAGCGTGAAAAATTATTTAAAAAAACTAAGACCTGCTCTTTATTGCAGTCTTGAAAGGAATAGCCGATGTTGTCGTTAATTGTTAATTAAACATTGTTTCCAAGGGAATAGTTTGGTTAAAATCGTTGGAAGAAACTGTACACTTCATGTAACGGAACCGTTAAAACGATCGTTAGGTGTCTGTCTTTTAGGAGCATTTTAAAAATGTTTCCAAAAAATTACCGGTACGTACCGGCAGAAAAGAGCACTGGACTTAGGGGTACTTTCAATATAACACATCATTCTCATGCGCTTACGGGTACTTTCAATATAGGCCTAACACATCAATCTCATGCACTTAGGGGTACTTTCAATATAACACATCAATCTCATGCACTTTCTTTCACATTTTTATGTTGGTCAGCATGCGGAAATGGAAGTTACGGAAAGCTAAGGAAAATCCTTATGAAAAAGTATGCAGATACTGGTGAACGGCGTTAACTGAAGCGGATGGTCGTGACCCGATCATTATCAAGAGCTCTGGTGCGCTGTGATGAAGCGTACTTTCAAGTAGGCCGTGATCGCGAACTGCAGACCGGAGATTTGTAATTAATTCACAGCATGGACAAGCGGGGAGAGCACACGCTTCCCCGTCTTATTTGCTTTTCTCCTTAGTAAACTCACTTAAATACAATTACTGCTCGATGAAGTACCCCTAACCAGCCTACAATACAGGAGACAATATTTAAGGGGAATAGACTTCTCGTAAGTTGAGACCCCTTTTGTGTGAACCCTTCGAAATACACACACACACGAACGGTAATTGAATCTATGGCACTGCATGTGCGGAAAGGGCCTATCACCCGACAATAGCGTCTTCTCAATCTTTCATTTCAACACTAACTACAGGACCATAGTGGCTGGAACGACGGTGTTAATTAAAAGCGCAGATAACATCTATTTTTTTCATTAAAAGCTCAACATGTTTCATTTAATTAATTGTGTTCAGTTTTACACGCGCCTGTGTTGTCCTGCGATGTTAAAAACGTGTTTCCTTTCAAATCGTTCTTCACCGACAGAAGTAAGAGGTTTCACACATGAAAATCTGCGGATGACCTTCCTTACATACGGTATTAGCTGTGAATAAGATAAGATTTCTACGAAACTAATTTATTTTATTTTCATGAAATTTTTTTGCTTATTTTGTTTATAAATCCGGGCTCCTAATTATGACTGATCTTAGGTGGGCGGAGGGTCGGAAGCAGCTAATCAGAATGTTTGTTTCTGCGATTTTTAAAAATCGAATTATTAATTGCTAGTACACCGGTAGTTTTCTGCAGATCTGTACTTAATGTCACTATAAATAAGAATTATTCTACAAATTATTCGCTTCCTCAAGTGATGAGGGTTTTATTCTTTTATTCATTCCTATGGAAGGAAAAGAAAGCGAGAAATAGGTAAAACATATGTGACCTTTTTAAGCATTCTTAGGGTTCTTGCCAAATACAATACAAAATATACATTCTGGGTTGGGTGGCGCAGTCTGTATGGCGCAGGTTTCTGTTTCCAAAGTCGTGGGATCGATCCTGGGCCAGGCGCGTGTCAATAAATTTACAGGCATGTAGAAGAAGTGCGGGAGAAAATTCCAGCAAACCGGCGATGGTCATGGGCGTAAATAGTTCTATACTCCTGTCGTTAAATTATCATAAACAAAACTAACACGTTCACCATTCAGGCCTGTATATGTTTAAGACGGACGGAAATACTCGGAAATACGTAGATTAAATGTATAGATTAGTTTCTACTTCTAAAACAAAAATGTAATAGGCTAATTCATGCTATTTTAAAGCTTTCAGCTAGGGGTTCATACATAAGCTATGAAAATCGTATCTCATAACAATACTTTTAAAAAATACAGCTCAGTATTTCGACAACAGGAGAAATGGTATTTTAAAAGATAATTTACTCTTGGAGTTTCATATGTTTAATACACTGAATTCTAGAGGCGCCTGTATAACATTTAAACGCACAGCTGGACATAATGAGTTCACATAGTGTGTAAGAACTATGCGCTCAGACATATGAATAATACTGGACTCAGTCGAAGAAGATCTTTGCTGATTTAGCAAGTATTTTTCCTCTGAACTATTGCTCTCCGAGATAGACAAAAAGAAAGACGTTGGCACAGTGTTAAAAATAGTGCCACGTGTAGAACTATAAAAGCTATTTGTTGGAGAACATGCGCGCCCCGGCCATCATTGCCAGGAAACAACAAAACGACCACCACAGATAAGTTAATAGCGTGCTCTTACTGGTACAGAATATACATTATATTATGTAACTTCACAACTTACAATAATACAGGCAAAAAAAAGTAATGTAATCAGGTATAAATTTATAGCCTAGTGATTACTCTTACTAAAGTTGATATTTATTTATTGCAGTGCTGGTCTCCACCTTATACCCTCAAACATGTGTTTCATAAACAGAGGTGTAGTGGCAAATTTTCCAATGTAACGCTAAAAATTCACACACACACACACACATATATATATATATATATATTCTTAGTTCCTGCGTTTACTTGTTTCTCTTGTGCTTCTTCGCAAATTGTTCTTTAACTTGTCTCGCTATAAAAATAATTTAAATAAAAACTAACAAAAATTCTGTTTACCTAGTAATTTTATAACGACATACTAAAATATATAAGGTTTGTTCGCAAAGCAGTCAGAAACCAGGAACATATCGTTCGCGCATGCGCTCTTTCTCCACACGCGTTCGCAAAGCGAGAATCCGTGATTCTGATTTCAATCTTCTGTTCGCAAAAGCTCTCACGGACAGTTTCTGTACTATAAGAAAAGTTTGCAGGCTCTAGCATGAATTGTTATCAGAGACATGCGCAGTAACCTATTTTCACGCGCCTGACTCCTCCCTCCTATAACATTGAGCCAGATTTATAAACATAGGCTACTTATATGTATGAATAATGGAAGATAATTAAAAGTTTCCCAAAATATAGATTATATTGTCGATGTATAGTGCATTTATAACATGTCAAAGGGAAATATATATTTTATTTGCATATCATATCGATTAAACGCAGAAACTATCGATTCCAAATTCTTGTAAACGTTCACAAAGTGCAAATCACGGGTAAGTTACAGACTGGACATGCGCAGTACAACAAATTCTCAAGCGGTCACGGATTTGCTTTGCGAACAAACCTATAGTTTTGACAACATATTTCGAAACCTATCTACTAGGTAAACCTTAATGCAATAATTTTTAGAAAAACTGCATCTCCATCCCAAAAATAGATGCTGTATAAAGATAGTCCTCTGATTTCTTGAAACACTGGATTTCGTCAAATAAGATGTAAGAGGAAATCATTTTTATCGAAAAAGTATATATATATGCACACACACACACACGTGGAATACGTGGTGTAGTGGTTAGAATTTCTGTCTGTGGATCCGCCGCTACTGGTTCGATTCCCAGTACCTCGGATTTTTCCATTCATCCCCGTGACACCAACTGAAGGGCTACTTGATAAAGAAGTAACAGCTTCAGTCAAAAAAACCATCAGTAAAGACCTTGGTAGTCTGCATCCTGATGCCATGCCTATGATAGATGATGCAGATATATATATATATATATATATATATATAAAAGGCTTTGTCCTGACTGACTGAATGAATGACTGACTGACTGACAGGAATCAACGTACAGCCTAAACTATAACAGGTAGAGACTTGGAATTTTGACAGTACCTTCGTTTCATAATGTAGGTGCTCACTAAGAAAGGATTTTGAAAAATTCTGATTTTAACTGCCAAAAATTACATGTTTTTGAAAATACTTAACCCCTTTTTACACAGAATTATCCAAACAAATTCACAGAACATATTGTTGCCAGTTGTATCAGGTGGGTTTGGATTAAATGAAATGGATGTTTAACAAATTAGAGAAGGAATCATTATAATTCATATTATCTGTATTAATAAAAGGAATTGTCCTCGATGTCCAGCGAAATCTACTGAACGCAGAGATCTGAAATTTTAGACATAGGTGGGCTGAAGGGTCGGAAAATGCACCTCCAAGCCGGAATTTTAATTTTACTTTTCGTTCGTGAGTTATGAGTGAAAAACGGGCAAAAAACGTGCATTTTATGCGTTTTCAAAACATAAGTTTTCAGTTATACATTTCAATGTCAAATCAATTACAGTTGGCTTTGGCTATTTTTGTCATACCTTGAAAATAAAACTTTCGCGATCGCTTGAATGTTGTAAGCCCTAAATATGGTCAAACGTTGTTTTATTTTGACGAATCTCACTATACAGAGGTTTTCTGGGCCAAGAAACTCGAATCTGAGGTCGCTTTTACCAGACGATGCTATCTAATCGTGGTATGTAGTCCACGTGATTTAGGTGTTAATAAATATAATGATTTTACTATTATGCTCTTAATTTTTAATTTTTGAAATAATTATCGCGGGCGAAGCCGCGGGCACATGCTAGTATATATATATTATAGCTCGAAGTTAATTCCCAATAAAATTTGTAAGTTATATCGACAAAGCATAATATGCCTTTGCTGTACCTTAAGGTCTAATTCTAACATTTCACTTATATACCACGCTAATGGAGTATATGAAGAAACATTTTAGGAGGGCATCTGTCTACTAAATCCATCACATCGGTTCGAAATGTGGCGTTGTGACAGGAACTAAAGTAATTTGAATCACAATTTATGAGATAGCCAGCCTTTAAAGTGCAAAAACAGGAAACGTTAACAGCCGTAGTAGAAACAAAAGTTACGCTCCGTCACGCAATGCAAGAAAACTTTTTTCTCCTTTCTGTTCGAGTAACAAAAACCAGAGCCCAATTGATGCCTGTGAACCGTAATCAAGTGCAAATAATAAAGATTATGCCTTGCTAATTGCTTTCCCTATCTTCGTGACTGAACACATTTGTATAAAACCTTATTAAATTAATAGTGAACAATCGTTTTCTTCTGTGGTTCCAAATAAAGGGCAATTCAAATTAAATGATACTTGTTTTCTTCTATCAATTACTGTGATGATTCCTTCAAGCTGCCAATCCCATAATTATTACGAATAAAATTGCGTGCATCTCTACAAATCAAGACACGGAAAGAATTGTGCGTTACAGAGGCGATAGTCAGTTATTTACATCCATTTAGCTATTAGCTATCTGAATTTTTCTCACTCTATTGCTGGAAAATGAACAAGTACAATTTATAAACCATTTTATAGATTTCTTAAAACGCTGGAATTATTACCGATTAAAATAAAATGTCTTAGTGGACAAAAGGATAGCTTCCGTGTCCGAGGTTCACATCCCAGCCAATCCCCAGGAGAATCGTGTCTATTCTCTGATAAGACTTACTAGCACTACATGCAAAGACTACCACAAATATGCGATGAAGTGAGAACTCTACATTAGGACAAAGGAGAAGAAAAAAACCTTGTCATGTGAAGCCTCCATTTCTTGAGCTGGAATACAAATTTTTGGGGTAGGCTATCCAGATGAGATGAGATGAGATTATTATAGACCCTATATGATTAAGTAGCAGCCAAAATAAGGGGACCTTTCATAATAATATATTTGTAGCCTACTGAACGATTTTAGATTTTTAAAAATCACGCACTTCTGGTATGTTAATTAAAATATAACTAGAAAGCTGTAAACTGTAAAACCTATCTCTAGTAGACCGAGAGATTTCGGAAGTGGATATTTTATTTCGGGGAATTTCTATCGCTCATAGTCTACCTCAGAAAAATTCCGGGTACTGGGAACTGAACCCATAGCGGCGGATCCACAGACAGAAATTCTAACCACTAGGCTATACCACGAATTCAGTAGATCTACTATATAGGTTCAACTTTAAGAGAGACTGGAATAAAATTTTGTTTTACACACGTTTCACTTTTCTTCTGTCGCGTTTATAAGACACTTATTGAAACCTTTTTCTCTTGCCGTAAAAAGTATATTCTCCTTTCCACATACTACAACAGACGACGTTATTTTCGGGACATGCGTGACAACATAATCATAGATGTAGAGAAAGCTATCTAAATAGAAGGAAGTAATTTCTAGTAAGTGCAGTTCGACAGTGAAGAAAATTTAAGCCAATAGCACACTAGCAAATAAGTTCGATGTGACATTTCTGTAAAACTACATTTCTTCCAAATATTACACAGAAGAGAAATAACTGACTGCAATAACGTAAAAGCGACTGGCCTATTCTTACTCAATACATGCTATTGAATGGTATGCTCTCGAAGATGTCAATATTAGCCTACTCTTTTTTGTTATGTTTATGTCACATAATAGTACTAGGGCACGAAAAATACCACTTCCATACATAAATTTTCTTTCAGATGTTGGCGATAGAAATGAGGGTTGTAGCAAAACTACACATACACAAATACCCATTTCCACTGAAGATGAAGTAAAAACCTTAACTGACAAGGCAGAAAAGACCCTCGGCTAGACAAAACCGTTTTAGAACAATGGTATTAAGAACATGCGTAGTTCTGGACTTTATTTTGGGGGCCTTTCGATGGAAATTACTAAATTTTCAAAATATGAAGACAAATTTGGGATAGAAGAGTTTTGACATATCGCTTGTTGGACTTACCAGGCGTACGAATTTCCAAAAATGTGAACTTCCATAACTCACCTGCAAAGAAGGAATAATATCTATTAATATCAAGTGCACACTGACTATTAGTGGACTAAAACTAATACCATCAATGTACAATTATAATAATCTATCTGTAACAACTAGACCTGGGATTTTAAGGCAAATGCCTATTTTGTTCCTTATGAAATAACATGAAATTTTTTAAATATGTTGACATATCATGATATATCACTTATATTTATAGAGTTTTATAGTGCCCTAAAATGCCTATTTGGACCTTTAGAGCCTATTTTTACTATTTTAGTGCCTAAAATGCCTATTTTGTATATTTAAAATAAAATCCAACTTCTGTAACTTTTACAATCATTTAATGGACATCCCTGAATGAGCAGAATAGCAGAGGGTGGGTTTTTCACAGAAACTTGATTTTTCCAAAGGAATGTTGACTGACAGAGAGGATTCGCTCAAAACAAGTAGCAGATGTATATATAGTAAGAAGGGACATAGGCTACTGTGTCTATTTTTCATATAATCCAAAACTGTTTTTGATATATATGTATTTTTAATCCCGTCTTAATTTTGCAATTATTTCTGTTAAGAATAGGTATACCACTTCTTTTTACAGTAAAAAAAATCACGTCACAGTTTAAGAGCATATTGTGGTATTTTAAAGTGTATTTTCTGTCTATTTACACATTTTTAAAGCTTATTTTAAGTGCCTATTTTCTCTTTTAAAAGCCTATTTACTTGTTTTAAAAGCCTATTTTAGGTGCCTAAAAATAATTTTTTTAGAGCCTAAAATCCCAGGTCTAGTAATAACTAAGGCTACCAAAGGACAAAGAGTACATAAAGTAAATTTATGACAATGAACCATTCTTAGGTTACAAAGGAAAGGGAAGTGCATTTAAACACAAAGATAAATTAAAGATTTAAACATAAATTAAAGCCCTTATGACATGGTTTAGAAAGATTGCTATTTATCATTTCAAAGCTGTCAGAGGAATTTCGTCCAGAACAAGTTTATAAAGGCTGAACATTCTGCAAAAATTGGCTATTACAGTATATCGAAGTTGTTCCTTTGGCTCCTGCCATTATACTCATACCCTAATATGACAGACTGTATTTTTGTTTATAAAAATGTAGAGTTCA
Source organism: Ectobius pallidus (assembly GCA_964059195.1). Lineage (NCBI taxonomy): Eukaryota > Metazoa > Arthropoda > Insecta > Blattodea > Ectobiidae > Ectobius > Ectobius pallidus. The sequence continues at coordinate 61,199,031 of CAXKWD010000002.1, forward strand.
TTCGTAGATCTGCTTTTTTAAATTAACTTCTGCATGCTGTTTTTCATGGGTTTAACCTGAGTGTAGGGTCCAGTATAAATCCTTCAGATGACTAAGATAACAATCCTCCGCCACGCATATCTTCATATACCTCAAAGCTACTTCCTCTTAGTGCATAATAATAATAATAATAATAATAATAATAATAATAATAATAACAATAATGACAATTAAAACAGATAGTAAGGTAAACATAGATTAATGAATGAATTAAGCGTATTACAAACAAACAAAGATGAAATAGTTGTAAATCGAACTTATTCAAGAATAATTAATACAAACTAGTACTGGTAACATGAACAGATACTATATCTAGCTACTTCAGCGGCATAGGCCTATTAATATCAATATAAGATATACGCTGTATTACAATTGAATGAGGCAAGCGCTATGAATCAGAAGGTTGCTGTTCAATTTCCGATTAGGTCACTGGGAATTTCCACTGGCCTAATTGGACAGTTATGCAGGATGTATTAATTACATTCGAATACGATAATAATGCCAAGATACAGCTGGTTATTCAAGTAGGCCTACCAACAATGCTGGAGTTACTTTACCTTTATCGATACAAAATCATTTTAGAATTTCGGACAAAATTAGATAAACTGCGGACCTCAGAGGTTTGAGGAAAAAAAAAAAAAAAAAAAGCAGTGACTTATATAACCTCTGGATCTATTTTCTTTGTGATTGACTCAAAGGTCTGTGAGCTTAGAAATTTTAAGGAATTTACCAGCCATTATATGCTTCTGGCGATAGTAGGCCTATAAATATTTACCAACAGCTTATTTCTAATTAAGAAAATATACTATGTCCTACTTTTCATCTTATTTCAACATACAAGGGCATATTCATAAAAAAGGAGTAGACTTGGCCTATTTATTTATTTATTTAACCTGGCGCAGTTGAGGCCATAAGGCCTTCTCTACCACTCAGCCAGGCAAAAATTTGAAATACATAATAATAATAATAATAATAAATGAAAAACAAGAAATTATGTACCTGAATTCAAGAAACGTAGCCTACATTAAAAACAAAGACAAAAATTCAAACATAAAGTACTTGAATAATATGTAAAACAAATGACTAAAAGAAAGAAATGAATGAAAAAAAAAAAAAGATGAAAGACTAAACAAATACATTCTTAGTTATTAAAAATAATGAAAATAAAAAAAAAATACAAATGAGCAAATTAGCAACAATTCATAAATGTTATTGCATACTAAATTTATTAAATGACGCTTGAACAGATCCTGAGATAGCTAGGTATTTAAAACTGTACTAGTAGGTCTGTATCTATCTATATTTTACCTTTTCATTCACCTCGTACAGGTATAAGGAAGTCCTAATACATTTATAAGAAGCTCAACAATTAAACTAAGCTAAACTGGATTTGAAATTTAAACTTAAATCTTTTATTATATATATGAACTAAAAATACGTTCTGTAATGAAATATTGTTATACATTTAATTTTACATAAGAACCTGGATTTCTGTTAAAAATTAGCACAGGGTTCTAAATGTATCTGGATTATTAACGGTTTATATGATTAACAATTTGATACATGCTTAAAATCTTGGGTCAGATTTACTTCCTCTGAACTGGTGGCTTTAAAAAGACGAGCTTCAGTCCAAATATTTTCTTTCTTTCTTTTCCTTAGTTTCACCTCTCCCGTTGTAGGAACATCCAAACGTTTTCCAAGAGCAAAATTGTTGAAAAATTATAATCCATCGTTTATTACTTAGTGTATAGATTTTTTTTTCAGAGAATAAAAATAAATCATCTACTAACTTGTAAAACAGTGGAAGGATGCATTTTATTGTTTTCTATAAACCTCACAGCTTTAATTATATTAATCCTCAAACACCACTTTCAGTAAACTTGCTAGGAGAATTTGAAAAGAACACTCTTAAAAGCTAATGTTCGTACGAGAAAAAATACACAGGCCTACACTATCAAACAATAATCTAAGAGATCCAATGTTTTTTTTTCGTTTTTTTTACGATCACTTAGGCAGAGATAATGGCTCAGGTGGGAAGTGACTGGACATGACAGGGCGCTTGGCGTCGCGGATCGATGTGATGACGTCACGCGCGGGGTCATGCTCCAGGCGGCCGTGCCATATTAATTACCAATTCCCGGCATCTTACAATCGTGTGCCACGACTCAAGCTATCGCTACAGGTACACAACAACCACGATTTTGCAAGGTCTTCTAGTCATCACTAGACTTCGGATTTTAGGTAAAAACCTATTTTAATCCTTAAGTGATATATGGGTGAAAACTTGTATATGCATGTTTCATAAGTGACTATGCCTAAAACTGATACTTTTATAGGACCTAAAACGGCCTATTTTTACGTTAGAGCCTAATATTGCCTTTCTTTGCTTGTTTTTCTTCTAAAGTTCAAAATAAGTCATTTTTTATTATAAATTCTAGCATTTATTTTCAGTTCGTACTAAATTTTTAGCTCTGAATGTGTAATACATGACACATTTGTGACATGGTTAAGTAGTAAGAAATGTTTCGTTTTCAGTAGAAAAATTCCTTGAAATTCCCTAGAAAATGTAGTGTTTTTCTCCCGACATCCAGTTAAAAAAGTAGTTCTCTGAATCGCTGAGGGATAGAAGGGGTTGAATATGCTAGTATGATATGCGTAGCTTCTGGGCGTAGGGATTAGGTTTTCACTGTTATGGTAGTAACATAGGCTCTAGTGCCCTAATAGGTCTATATCATTCTGTGTACCATAGGCCTATATCTTTGTTTTATCATGATTATGGTTTATTGGTGACTTCAATAAATATAATATTCTGCATTGCAATTGAGAAATTTCAGAAAATTGGCAACTTAATGATTTTATAAGGGACTATTTTACGATTTTTAGAACCTATTTTCCAATTTTTAGAGCCTATTTTAGGTACCTATTTTAGCGACCTAAAAGTCCGAAGTCTAGTCATCACATACCAATCAGCTCGACGAAAAGTGATAACGTTAAGGACTGTTGGAAAGATAGTTGAAGTGACTGACAGCTACAAGCATATGTTTAAAAAATTATGTCTTTTACCTACTTCAAAAAATACGTACTTTATTTTGTTTACTAAGTCGAGAAAGAGCGGAATGAACTTTTTCTTCTTAAAATAGCCTGTGCATAATATTTTTCGAAAAGAGAACTCTGATCAAATAAGAAAGTCTGCAATTTCAAGTTAGATAAAATATTTCATTCTGTCAGAAAAGACGAAAATTAAGAAGTGTTCTATTCTGATGAGGAATAAATTAAACGTGTCAGAATATTTTGCTATACTGTCTAAACTTCAGAAAAATATAATTATGAGATAATGGAGATGATAATATTAATACCATAAGCACCAAAAAGAATCTGATGGCAATGTCAAAGTGGAGCAAATTATAACTTTATTGCATTATTAAGATTCCTTTAAGTCTTTCAAATCTTTAGACAAATAAAAGGCTTCGTTTTTGCTAACAGAAACTGCTACAAAATGACTATCTATTAATAGAAACAACAAAGCTGTTCCACATGAACATAGTACTAGACATAATAAACTAATACTGTAGTAGGGCCCAAATGTTTCACTACTGTTTGTCTGTCACACAGCTATAGTTTCGGTCCTCGTATGTATAATTCTAAAATAAAATTACATCCAGTTTCAGGCACATGTAGTTTTGGAGTCTTTAAATCTAGAATTTTAAAAAAACATATCAACTGTTAATTTGCATCCCTTCTCATTACCACTTGTACTGCTCTGTCTTCCTATTTCTATTATAACTATAATTTTATATTATTATAAATATTAATGGGGTACGCGGGTTCGATCCCTGATGAGATTTTCCATTTGCCTAATCCTTCTGATGGCACTATGGCCCTGAGGTCGGCTCAGCCTCTAACAGAAATGGGTACCAGGAGCAATCCTGGGGGTAAAGGCGGCCACATTCATGTGCCGATTGTCTAAAAATCTGGGAGCCTCAACCTCCTGGAACCCTCTGGGCCTCCAAATGTCCTGTAATAGGGAATACTTTACTTTACTTTTTATAAATATTAATATTTTTATCATTTGAGTCAAGTCGTTAATCTCAGCTTTTGCCTTTCTCCCCATCTACTCCTTATCTTTAAAATCAGGTTGATATAGCTCTAAAACACATAAAAATGAAGCTCTGGAACTCTCCCGAGCTCCTGCTCTTTCGGGGTTTCAGGACCACCCATGTGTCATTACTTTTCGTTTTATAATTGGTTAGTATTGATTTAGCTCGTATTTTTGTAATTATTAATATGTTTGTTTTTTATGTGTATTCTTTGAGTTTTGTTTATATAAATGTATTGGCGTCTATATGTACCGTACTGTAGTAGTTATAATTATTGTAGCTTATGTGTGATATAATAAATGTACAAATAAATAAATCATAATTAAATGTGATATGTGTTACGGGTTATAATAGTTCAATTCCACCTTCAGATTTCTCCTCACAAAATCGTAGGGCTTTAAATATTTACTTCTTCATTTAGTTACCCCATGTCAGTTATTTGTAAGATACGAGAGAAATAGGGTAAAGTAGTAGAACGTATTTAGGAATGAAAATAGTGTAGCCGTATAACTATTCGCATCAAGTCCACTGAACGTTAAATTTAATTTTAATATTTTTGTCCATGCACCACACATCCCCTCGTTCAATTTCCACCCTGAACTAAAAATTCCCCTGTATCGTGGGAAACTTGGTAGCATCTGGGACAAGGCAAGACTGAAAAGTTAAACATTTTAAATTAATGATGCAGTTTGCAGAAGATGCTGCTTTACAAGAGAAGATGCAGGCGAAACAGGAAATGGACTCGACCCATTCAAACAGTTGCCCAAAGTGAAAGAAATGTAGACCGGATGACTCAGAGGGGAGTCGAACCCGGTCCTGCTAACCAGATCACAATTCAGGCCACAGTTCCCATGGACAGGATAATACGGGTGTTATATGTCCGAAAGAAGTATAAATCTCCACTATAGAAACTAAATCACCGCTCAACATAAACCTTGGTTACAAGGAAGTATTGTGTAACTAAGATGCGGTTTGAGATGTAAATAAGTCTTTTCACAGCGAAAAGAGTTGAGCAGATTAGCTAATACATGATCGTGCACCAGATATCACTGGTTAACTGCCAGATAGGAACTTGTAAAATACATATTGGTAAGTGAAATAAAGGGAAGAAAATTTAATTTATCCTACTTTTAATAGGATATCATGGAGGCTACTTCATTCATATGTCACTCGGGTTATTGACCAGTGGGCTAACACTTTAACGACTGCCTTACACGACTGTAATTATAGTATCCCTTAATTATACTTCACAAAACTAGTATACTAAGGCTATTCCAAGGACCTCAAAAATGCTATTTATATGAAATTTACGTAATGTAACTCTTTACGACTTCAACTGATGTGAATTTATGTACAGGAAAGCTTTATTTATTTACTTCCTATAAGCTTATACAACAAATTTTTGTTATTTATCTTTACACACTTGAAAACTATCACAAAATAAGACAGTTTGATTTGTTACACACTGAAATTACTTACTTAGGCCTATTCAATGGCAATAAACAATTCCTAAGCAAGCTAAAGGAATATTATATCTTTAACGGAACCTGGAGATTGATTGCCGCCCTTACATGAGCCAGCTATTCAATGTTATTCTGTACTAACTCCATCCAATCATCCCTCGAAAATCCTGCTTCCCTTAAATCTATTCTAATATTGTCCTCCCACCTACGCCTGGTCTTCCAAGTGGTCTCTTCCCTTTAGGTCTCCCAGTCAATATTGTTTAGATATGTCTTTCCTACACGCGCAACATATCCAGCCCATTTCATCCTCCGTGATTTAATTACCCTTATTATGTTCGGTGAAGATACAGGTTATGAAGGTCGTAATTATGAAGTTTTCTGCAGTTTTCATAACTCTTTGGTCAGATTATTCTTCTAAGCACAGAATAAAATACATAATTTAAAATTATAAAGATTACGATCATAACACTATACGAGAACGATGCATTTTGTTCATTCCACTGTAAGGCCGAGCTGAAGGTATGATAAATTAAATTCCGTGGAGCTACATCCCTGGAGGGACTTGGCCTACCAACCGACCGTGTCATCTACCATAGGCAGATGGTATAATAAGATCCTGAAAACGGCTATAATTATGTACCGAAATGTGTGATGCTAAGTCAGAATATTTCAAAATATGAAATAAAACACAGTTTAATTAGCAAAGTCATTATATAATAATTGTTATATTTATAATACGTAGTCACAAGTGCCGAAAAACAATTTTTTGCACGACTTAACTAATTAGTAGTACTCACTAATATTGTTGCCGTGGATCGTAAGTTGACATTCCCACACGCAATCTTGTTGCTATGTGCGGTAAGAGTTTCCGTGCTGTTATGAATATTACGCCACACCTCAAAATACAAGCCTTTATGGACAAGGCCCCCCAGCACAAATATTCGGTTCCCATAAAAACAACAAATGCGTATCACTTTCTGAAATAAACATCTATCTTCAAGAATGTATATACATAATATTTTCAGGTAATATCACAATTAATATAATTAAATTGATATAAATAATCATCGTGCAAAAAACAGCATGCAATACACGTGCCGTAAGCGCATAACGGATCTCGGAAAATTGAAAAAACGAGGCGCTCGCGCCGAGTTTTTTCAAACTATATCCTCGATCCGTATGCATGCCTTACGGCACTTGTATCGCAATATAATATAACACAATACAAAACGTTATAAAATGTAAGAATCAAAGCCTACTATATCAGTAAAACTGGTCAAACTATATCTATGACATAAAAGAACAATACATAAAAAAAATACATAAACCATAAGGGAACTGCGAAATTGATTACCGGTAATTCAAACTGTACATTGCCGATAAACAATTCGCAAAGTAAAAGATCTCTAGACTTCGAACTTTATCGACGGGCTCACTTCATACTTCTTCAGAGCGTGCTACTCGCTGGATGTTTTTATTTCTCTTGCTTGGGGGCATCGAACACTTCCTCTTTGCTTTTCCATACGCGATTAGTAAGGTCTTTGTGTGAAAGCAAAGTGAAATCTTCTTAATTATTCTACTACCAAGATTCGTATATTGGAATATATTTTATGTGGCAATCGTCAAAACGGCTTTAACAAATTTCCAGTTCAGAATTCTTAGCCACATTTAATGACGTAGTGGTTAGCGGTTTTGCATTTAAAAAAATCCCGTTAAGGTAATAAAGAAGAGAACCATAAGAATGTCATGGAAAAGTCATGGACATTAAAAGTAGGCTTAATTAAGGAAATATGTTTTTCTTCGTCTTCAGGGCGCAGTCTACCTAAAATATAAATCTTCCTGGTTTTCTAGATGTATGAAAAATACTGTAGTAAATTTATTGATAATACATTTGTAATTTGTAAAAGGAGATAGAATTGAAAATAGCACATGTAAATACTGAAGGAATGAACCGTGTGCCAACAAATTAATCATGTAACTTTGGTCAGAAATTGTGATAGCTGAATTTTTGGTAATAAATTCTATTTAAAAAAATCTAGCCCACGTAATTCACCAAAATGAATAGCAACCAACACCTAGTGCTTGGAAAGATTCAAAGATAGTCTATTACCGGAAGTAAAGTAAAGTAAGTAAAGTGTTTCCTATACAGGCCAGGGAGGTCCAGAGGGTTCTAGGATGTTGAGGCTCCCACATTTTAGACATTCGAGCGTAAAGTGGTCGTTTAAATTTTAAAATGAAATATTTACTGTAATTGTAATTTTAAAAATGCTACAAGCCAACGCATCAATACATATATATACATATATTATTATAAAGAAGAAATTAATCAGAAATCAGAAAAATGTGTAGGCCTATTTTCTACACTCAGTGTTCAAGGTTTTGTGTAAATAAGATGTCAGCATTAGGGTTCTGGGAAATACACTCCATCTGCTGAGTTTTTGGCTTATTCTCGATGTGACTCTGGCATGAGGCCAGTAGAGGACTTGTCCATCTTCATGTTTCACGCAGGGTCACTGAATCCAGGAATTGCGTTTACGACGCCTACCAGTGCGTTACGCAACGACAGGTGGGTGGCCACATCTCCTAATTAAGTAAAACTATGCCAATGCACATGCACGCTTTCCTTTTTTTATTGCTAGATTTCTAGGAACGTAGAAATGTAAGTAGCAGCTTGTAAAATAGACTTATGAAATTTGCAATTGAGTTAAGGAAATTAAAAGAGAAAATGAAAACCTCGAAAGCAGCAACTAAACCCTTACTCCAAGTACTGAAACTTTTCAAAGCGATTTCAAAAAGTATACACGCTATCAAAATTTGTATATATATATGTATTAGTGATTCAACCGCCGGCGTGTTCTTGTGGTTCGCGTCGCTGACTACAGATCCGTCGGCCCGGGTTCGATTCCCTGTACCTCTTGATTTTTCTGAGGTAGGGAGGTCTGGCAGGAGGAGCTACTTGATAGAGAAGTAGAGGCTCCGGTCGTGAAAACCACCATTAACGGCCGTGGGTGTCGTAATGCTGACCACATGCCCCCCAATCCTGCATTCTGCCTGTGGTAGATGACGCAGCGGTCGGGTGGTAGTCCAAGTCCCTCCAGGGATATACCGCCCCGGAGTTTAGTTTAGTATTAGTGATTCCAGTGAAAACTGTTTCTGTTTAACACAATGTTCACACTAAATTTCTGGAATTTGGAACTGGAAAAACTTACAATGTTAGGTACTTTGCAAGAGCCTATATGTTTCCTCATGATCTACTAAATCTACCAGACCATAATAAACAAAACGAACACAAAGTACAAACAACCATGAAATCAGATACAAAACGTGTGGAAAGAAAATGGGAAAATGGTCTTTGCCTTGAAAATCTAAATAAACAAATCCTGCTCACAATATGGAAACTCTGAATTAACTGAACTCGCGACCTTCTAAATGTGATTCCTTGAAACCGCCGATTCAATTAATTCGCTTGAATCCTCAGCCTTTATTCCACTAAAATCTCGTAGCACACCACCAGATATATCTAGCTAGGGGATACAGGCCTACATATTCTTGAATCCACACACACTCTCTCACGCACAGTGGATTTGGTTCCTTGTTGAGCGGGTCTGAAACCTACATCATCTCCATTTCCAACGGAAAGTAACATCTATCTAGGCAGTCATGCATGCAGGAATCTATCTTTATTGGAGGAATCCCTGCTTTCTTTCGGGTCGGGAGTAACTAGAATTCAATTTGGAATTGAGGCTTGGGGGTGAGGTGACGTCAACGAGGGAGAGAATCCAGCCCGCTCTCCACTACTACTGCAATGCGGAGCCTGGCTTGAATAAATCCTCCTTACTCCATAGTAGTAGTACTATGAGCTGTGTGTGTGTGTGTATTTTCCTTTCATTCACCCCACATGCTCTCCTCTCCAATTTTATTTTTAAATCATATCTTGCTGCCCCCATTCTCTTCCTACTCATCAGTATCTCCTCCTGCTATTAAACATTGCTATTCTTTACACGTAAGTCATACTAACACTTTAAACATGAACAAAATAATGATAAAACCTCTTCCTTTTTCAAGATCAGGTAATATTACCTTCTCCGGCCTCTACCGTCAAGAAAGCAAAACCAATCAGTTCGAGTAGGCCTACAGTTCTTTCCAAAACATGAAAGCCTCGTCTCAACCGCCCGAGAACCGGGGTGACCTGTGAGGAATGATTAGCTTTTTGATCGCTAATCCCAAAGTCAGTGTATTTAGGAACTATACATTCTTCTGATGTGATGCCGACGGCCATTTTTACAGCTGGGTCGGTAAAAAAAAGGACAAATTATAACACTAACATCTATTCAACATGATACAAGACAGTGGACTGAACAATCTGCAGAAAAGAAAGAAACTCCGACCGTATTGCTTCTACGCCTTTAATGAGGGTCGCTTATTCCTCAATAATCCCTACAGTTAAGTAGCAGGTGAGAAATGTTATCTGAGTATATCCAAGAACTGAAGCTTTCATGTTTTAGAAAGAACTAAACCTATGAAGTGTTGCTAATGAATAAAGCCTATTGCACAAAGGAAATCACGCCAAGAAGGCATGCACAAAAGAAATTATTCGTGACCAGTAATGGGAGTTTGGATTTGAGGAATATATTGATAAAGTGCTACATCTGAATCGGAAGCATGAATATTAAGCAAAACAGAACACCAGCACAGTTTTGAAATGTAGTACTAAAGAAGAATGGACAAAATAAAATGGACGGACAAATTGACAAATAAAGAAGTCCTGAGAAGAGTGGAATGGAAGACATCAATCCTGAATATATTTCTTTGTGGGAAAGCAAACTGGATGGGTCACATATTGAGAAGAATTATCCGCTTGCATGATGTCATCGAAGGAAAGTTGGAGGGAACTCCAGGTCTTGAAGAAGAATCCAGCTACTGGAGTACTAGACGATTTAAAGGAGGAAATAAAATTACTAGTCACTGAAAGAGGTGGCCAGGGAGTGCGAAATTTGCAGACAAAGTCCACGAATCTGCCATTAAGTAGAATACTTAATATGTTCATATTAATATTATTAATAATAACAGTAATAATAATGTAAATTTGGTCGTCCTTCAGTCTTGAAGATTGTGCGAACGGCTGGTATCCCTTTCGTCTAAGTTACCTTTATGTTACCTGGGTTACAGTTGGAAAATGACGACCAAAGCATGTGGTAATTAGAAGCTTAAACTTGCTTTGGCTGTCATCTCCAGAGTATAACCCAGCTGTGGATACGTTTTCAGCTAGAAAGATTTAGCGATTCAAGGTAATATTGCTGTTACGACTAACCGAACTTCCTTCATGCGTTTAGTGACAATTTCTCTTTCCGTCCCAAACATTGTTCCCTACATAAAGCTGGTTTCTTTTCTACCTCCTTCACGTTTTTGTGGTAAATTTGATGGCACACTTCTTTCTGGCGGCAGTTCAACTGTTCAACAGAACTAGGTATAGATATGCCTTTGTTTTGAATATTGCATTTGGCATTTTTGTGATATAAGTGTGTTTCTGTGCGTCGTTCTATTTTATGGGGTGTGTTGTATGCAATTATTTAAATTATAATGAATGTGACGAATGAGTTAGTGTCTACTTTACTCCAGACACCTTCTCGACAAACGTGATGTGCTTCTGTAAACTGACCAACTCGTGTTCTTTGTCTAGAAAAGTCGTTCTCAATGGACCATGAAATACAATTACGTCATTCTAAGTCTACTGTAATAAGTTACAGTCTCACACAATGGGATGATAACTCATACAACGTTTGATATAAGAATAAGAATAACACTAATAGTAATGTATAATTGTGCATTTTGCGTAAAAATACATGGCGAGGCACCTGTTCGAATAGGCCTACTCGAGAGCAGCGCCTAGAACACGGGTGCGCAACTGTGGCACATTGTGCCACTGTGCGGTGGGGTAATGTCTCCCACTGCAGTCGCCCTTGACGTCAGCATAAAGCAGTTTCGACGTGACACTGAACATGAAGAGCAGGTTTCATACGTCACAGCAGGATGGGGGACTAAATCGTTTCCCCTCAGTTGCTCAGGTATGGCCTAGAACAAGTTTCGACTATGCGGCTATTTTAATGACTAGAACACCTGGAAACAAAATACATATTCACTTTCAGACTCCTAAACATAAGCAGAATGTTTTATTTCATAAGAGACTCCTTGATAAGCAATTTCAAAAAGGGCAGAACCAATACTGTGGGGTTAAATCACGGAAGAATTTCTCAGGCTAAGGGGGTCTGTTAGAAGACTTTTCTTTTTCTCATCCTTGTCTTCTTCTCTGTTACTGTACTCTTTCATTTAAGTATCATCTTGTTTTCAGCCTATAGGACTATGTATTGGTTTATTACTGGGAAAATAAAAAAAATCTAGTAATGACAATAAAATAGTGGTACAAACTAGTTACTCATATTTCGTAACTACTATAGTTATAACCAATTTTTGTATGAAACAGGATCGAGCGGAATTCCAGACTGTTTTTTAGGGTTAACTCCTACAGGTTAATCAAACCCCAACACAAAATACCTAAGCTAAAAGAATTGAAATACAAAGCCAAAAGTTCATACAAGAAAGGTAGGACCGTATGAGCAATGATCTGAAATATTTGGCTCCCGAGTTTTCGTAGAAAAAATTGTACTGCGAATTCTACTCTCATTTTCCTTCCAAAAGAACATATCATTCGCAAGCCGTGGGCCTACATGTGAAAAGCTGTATTCTGGATGACACGTGTTCCAGATGTTATACTTTCCCCACACGTGGAACATGGAGATTCTCATGACCTTTAGAACTAATCAAAGTGTTTACAGTTTTCCATCTTGCTTATCAGCGACACGTGCTGACACCTGGAAATGTTTCAATACATTCCTCCTGGAAATAGCTCACCTGCTTCATAATATGCTCTTCTCCCATTCCCTCATTCTCAACATTTTCCTAGCTAGGCCTATATCTAGCTAGCTCTGTGTCTTCAATTATCATCTCTTCCTCTTTCTTCACTTCTATCTATCTATCTCTCTATCTCTCTCTCTCTCTCTCTCTCTCTCTCTCTCTCTCTCTCTCTCTCTCTCTCTCTCTCTCTCACACATACACACACACACACAGTCAAACTCTTCCTCCTGTCTTATCTTTTTCTCTCTCTACTTTCTGTCCTCCATCCATATTTCCTCTCTATCTTTGAACTCACTTTTCGCTCTATCCTCTCCATACACATACATACATATATATTTATTAGGTTAGTCTCTCGTACCATATTTCTCCCCTCCAATGTTTACCTTTACACACATATTAAGTTAAATTGATTTTTGCAGTAAAACCGAAATAATTTAAATTTTTATTCTATATTAAAACATTCCATAAAAAATATATAATTTCATCCCCGTTTTCCCTTCAATGACTACGAATAGTAACCTAAGATAGTAAGCGTATAGTTATAAAGTTTGAAAGCTTTTTTAAATTTCTTTTGAGGGCACATAAGACTGAAAATTATATATGGAAATGAGCAGAAAAGTCCAGCGCTCACGATGCTGACAATTATTTAATTAATTATCAACCGAGACAAGCTTCCCAGAACAACAGACATAAGGAGCTAAGAACTGACCTAAGAAGATCCATATTCAGACCCTGAACCATTTGATTTTCTTACTAATATTTTAGGTACGATATGCTATTGTATTTTTTATTTAATATTATCTGAACCTATGTTTGTTCGAATCTCAAATGGTCCTCTTTACCTTGAGGAATTTTATGAAATGGAATATGAGTGTAAAAAGAACGACATTTTTAATCATATCTGCAATTGTTTTCAGTGCACGTGTATCGTTCATTTTCATTGTAAATTATTTGCTACTGCAACTACTTTGAAGAATCATGTGTATTTACAAGATGTGGGAATTGCCAGTAGCCTAACTAAATTAATTCCGAACTCTTTTCACTATGCGTAACTCAGGACTGCTTGTCAATTTAATAGCAAACCGAATCCAAATTTCGATGACAATGCACGTGTGAGCCATCATACGCACAGGTTCTTAATGTATAACAAGCATCTAACACTGCCAGGCTATGCCATAAAAAAGAGAACAAGTAAAAGAAAATAAAGTAATCTAAAAGTAAAACTAGAAACTAGTTCGGGAGACGATAAAAACGCAAGACGACGACGCCAAACAAAGGGAAGGCCAGCACCAATATGGCGTTATGTTCATTTTATGACATTCCTGCATTTTAGTAATACCCATAGCTCCTTTTGTTGTTTCAATCTCTGTTTATGCGCTCGTAAAGAACAGATGATGTCTGAAAATATGACAAGACGCTTAATCTCAACAAGGCGCAAGAGAGGGCCGGGGAAGCTGTTGCCAAAAAAAAGTTCGAGCACGATGAATCTATAGCCTGGATTCAACGAGTCCCGATGCTCATTCTAGAAGAAGAGGGAGAGTGAGAAAAGAGAACGAGGCGAGGGAAATAAAAACCTACACAAAACTATTAATGAGAAAATAATATTTCTCAAAATACAACAGAATTATAATAGCCTACAACACTAATTTTAAAACAGTGACCTTCGAATATCTCTCAAATGGAAGCCATCAGCATTAATCCAGTCCCTAATGATATTCAAAGCTGGTATATTGTTCTCGTGATCCAATAATTTGGACCTAACCTATAGGAATTAACACAAAAAATTCTTGGCTGGAATTATATACATCAGAATAAATAAAATAAGTTAAAATATTTATGTCTATGTAAGTCGTCAAACATGTTACTTAAACACATGAGTGTAGATTTATCTAAGTCTGATATTAATACTTTGTTAAGGAGATTGCAATACACAATATTAACTGGTATAAGTGTTATAATTTTAAACCGAACAATTTTGAATGCAATGTGACATAACAAAAAATAACAAGTAACAACTTTTTATACATGCACATAACAAGACTGAGCATTATCTAACTATCTAACTATCTAACATTAACTGAGAGGGGAATTTTTTAACTTCAACATATCCGCTAAATTCTTTGTGAAGTAGCTTCTCAGCTGTCCTCACAAAACAAAGTTCACCCCATTCCGGACCTTTCTAAATCTAAAAACTGAACCCCGTTGGCGCTACGTCCCTGGAGACTAGGCTTACCACCCAACCGCTGCGTCATCTACCATATGCAGATGGCAGGGTTGGGGGCATGTGGTCAGCATGCAGTCACCCACGGCCGTTAATGGTGGTTTCCATGACCGGAGCCGCTATTTCCTCCTCCAATTGAATCACGAGGTTGAGTGTACCCCGTTACAGACTTTTCTATCTCAGCAAAATCCGAGACATCTGTGATCGATGCCGGGGCTGTGTATTCAGCAAAACAAACCTCTACATCGCGCATCTGTTGTTTTTCTTTCTTAATAATAATGAAGTTAACTTGTAAATATAAAATAAATGGACACAAATTAACCAGAAAATCAACACTATTATGATTTATAAAGAACTTACAAAAAAAAATCCCAACCAATTAAATTATCTTGCACTTCACAACGGTGGAAGCTTTGAATGCTACAAATACATTGCATATTCTGCACTTCGTAGCTTTCGATAGCCTATCATTGCTGTAGAAGTTGTGTGATACGAAGGAAAGCGAGAAAGGAAGGAGTGCAAAGGGTATCATCTGTAAAGACGACAATTTCCGTCCGCTGTAGAAGCCAACAAAGAAGCAAGAAGTTTTCATCTCTCAATGAATGCAGGGCATCACCGCATCTTCCACACCAATCAAATCCGCACCCACCAACCGTCTTCCTTTCTTCCCGGCAATCTAGCAAAAATTGGTCTCCCAGTGAATTGGAATGATGTATGGCCGCTTAGAATTCAATGGAGCCGAGAGACAAGCAGAGTCTATTGTGTGCCGAACGAATGAACACGATTGTAGGCTGCGTCAGTTGAAAATCAAAATCACCACCTACCAAAAATCTCAATTTTTCCGACATATTCGCTTCAGGAATAATGCAATTTTGTTCTGCACAGAATTAATTTCCTCTTGCCAAGCAGTTTATACTTATGGAAAGTTTCAACTTGAGGGCGTTGGGAAATATAATACACCTTTGAAATATAAAGGAATAACTGCCCAGGAAATTTTCAAAAATGTTTCTTTCTGGAAACAGAAATTTCACTCGCCTTAAAAAGAAATTTCAACATTCGTTTGCGAAATGTTAAGAAATAATGTTAACTCCATGCGTGGTTTTTATACAAGAGTGACTGAAAACATGCTGATGTCAAATTATTAAGAAACAAGTTCATCTGCCTGTTAATTGCAGGAGATCACAAGGATCCAAATTAGAAGATATAGTCTACTAATATTTTACAAATAATTGACTAATTTAGTACAATGGATCCAGAAAACAACCTACTGATACAACTTGTTCATACAGCACACAAATATTCTGGTAAAATACAGAACATAGCAATTTATAAATCATGTATTAAAATATAGATGATATAAAATATATAAAGGATCTTTAAGAATGGTTACGATGTCATTAAGAAACTTAAAAATAAATCCAGAACCTGTCAAAATGTTTTATACCAAATTGTAAGTCCGTCCTTGAGCCGGACTTTGGACTGAACAATCTTTCGTGTTTGTTAAACCTTTCTTGAAGGAAGTAGTGCTACGATAAAAAGATTTAAGAATTAAATTGCAATAACTTATGCACAGATAATGGCGAGGATGATGATGAATAATAAACAGGACATGAGTAAGTGTACTTGAAAACGACAACTGAAGTAAACAACGTAAGAGACCAGCCAAATGGCACGCCAGTAAAAGCAGAAATGGTCGAATATTCTATTTAGGCCTACCTAATATAAGAGCTTATAGTTTTGCCATACCGCATATTATTTTATCTTTTATTTTTGAATGTTCTAACTTTATTTCTAGAGCACAACACGATCTATAAACAAAATAATACTCCTAACTTAAATTGTTTTGGTTTTAATGAATATACGGTACTTGAATGAGATGAAAAAGCTCCAAGCTTTTGGCGAAGTACTGTGTTGCCATATTCAGTCTTCCTGAAGTGTAAATGTTCCTGTTTGTCTTATTTAACCAATTCTGAAAAACTATTAAAATAATTAGGTCGTGCAACTGGGAGGAAATGATGATTTCCATCTTTCGTCTTTCTTTTCTCATGCCCAAAATGCTGCAATGCTTATCAACGAAAGTTTGTATTTTGAATTTGTACACTTTTAGGAAGATTTTAAGCTACAATTAGTTTGTATAAAAGTGAAGGATGGAGGGAAAAAAAAGGAGTTAGAACCAGGCACTTAAAATGAAGGAACTATACATTTTACTTAAATATTTCATTGGCAGAAAAAGACTTCGAAAAATATTTCCGACATGATAGAATATTTGCTATAGAATTAATATTTGACATATAGCCTACGTCTTATAAAAATTACATAGCTTTCATAGCATGTTACTGTTTTTTAAAAATCTTCTGCCATGGAAATTGTAAATATACATTTTTTTGCAAAAACTTACGGGAACCGTAAACACGGCGAAATGAGCATATTTTCTGTAACAAAATACTTGAGAGGTCCAAACCGGCAACACTTCTTTAATAAGACTGAAGAATTAGCACTTTTGCTATTTTCATCGCATTTTTGCAGTTTTAACTTGAAAAAAATACACAGGCCTAAGGCTACATGGAATTATGTGATAATACGAAATAATTACAAGAAGAATAAAACACCAATAATGTTGTAATAAAGGTACAGAAATTAAAATAGCAAATAATTATATTTAATTCCATGTTCAAACTTTTACTTAGTACGATTTAATTCGTACCAATGTCTCGGCGAAGAAAAGTCTACTATTCACAATTTCTTGCTCCTAGAAAATAAATCAGCTTAAATCTAGATTTAGACACGGATAAAATAGAAAACTCTCTGTCATTTCAAAATATTAACCATTTATCTGACGAGATAATTTTTCTAACAATACGTAAAACCATGTAGGAGCGCAAAAAATGTAGTCTTCACAGATATCAGCAGTAAATTTCTTAATTTCACTGTCAATTTCTTTATCATTTTTACACATAAAAGGTAAATAGCTGTGTTCAAAGAGATCCATTACTAGTTTCAGAATTAACCACATAGCCTACGTTGCAGTAAGTCATACATTTGGAAAGTTAACTTCACAGTTCTAATTTCTTCTGTATTTGAATTAATGAATAGGTCTACAAATAATTACACGAGATATTTCGTTACATAAATATGTATAACACAGAATTATTTGATGGGCATTCTACCTATCAGGCTTACCTATTAACACCGTTATGATCTTCCTTAAACGAGGCCAATATTTAAATTACAAATCAACTAAAATGTTTCTATTTGAATATTTCTTTCAGCTTCACGTGGCTTCTAGATTTTATGAGAAGGAATACATAATATTTCACTAATCTTTTGTAATCCTGAAACTTTATTACAGATATCAGATTGTTGATTCGAATTTCAATTTTAAATTATATTTTCCATCCTCCTACCAAACTGAGAAAATTCCAACAGAAACCATTTAAGCAAATCTTGAGATTTTGTTACCGGGTTTTCCGACATCCGTCTGCAAATGTGTATAAGGCCTATTTTTGTCAGTATGATGAAGTGAAGCCAATATAGTTTTTCATGTAGGTTAAAACTTTACGATGGAGGGCCTACTAATTTCGTGTGTGCAATTGCCAACATAAGTATAGGAACGTCACACGATTTTCTTTAATTGTTTAATTCATATAAAACTGATCTAACGACATTGCTTGTATACATTATATTAAAAAAACACATGTAGTCAGTTTATTGAAAATTGTTATGTTATTCTTTAAATTACAAGTGCAGAACAATTAAAGTAAAATGTCATTAAACATTGCTAAAATACGAATTGGAATTTTTTTTACCTAAAATAAAAAATTTGGAATATTACCCCCACAGAACATATACATAACCCTTTCAGGGATAAATTTATGCACTGGTAATAAGGCATTCATCAAGTGAAATCATAAGAGGGTACTAAGTTTGAAATCTATGGGGAAAATTTCCCTGCAATAACTGTTTTCCATATTATATGATAATCCTAACACGCGGATATAAATCATCACATTTTACACAAAGCATTATACTGTACTATTAGTATTATTCTCTGCTTTTTACACAATTTTTTAGGCGACGCATTTATACGTCAATAGCGATAAGAAGGTTAAGTTATGTACTTAAACATATTCGTTTCCTTCGACCAAGCTTTTATGACTTAAAATAATTTGGAAAATTTGTACGGTTTCATTCCCCACAAACATAACTTATCCTTTAGCCTCGAAATAGATTTCTACTAGTATGTAATGTAATTATATAATTTCATGAAACCAGATTTCAAAAGTTAGTTATAGCTTACGTTTATTTTAGAGATAGAGATTATTCAGAGCTATTTAGATGGCATATAAATAAGCCTACAGAGTTTGTCATTAATTTATTTTAGGAAACAGGTTACTGATCGTGCACATCTATTTAGAAAGCACAAAAATCAAAGCGTTTGTCATGCGTTTATTTAAGGGATTACTGATGGTGCACTATTTAGAAGGCTCAGCCAAATGACAGAGAATAGAATGTTCTTGACGTGAAGGAAATTTATTAAGATTGCCTTCCCGAGACCACGGCCAGATATCAGGTTTATGCAGTTTATTAATAGCCGGCTGATAAGACATGTGGAGGCTAGACTTGAGCTAGAGCCTTGTTTGTGTGAAAACCTTGACAAGGTTAACCACTTTAGCGACATGAAGACGGCGCACCTGATTGTGTGTCTCAGAGTTTATCATTAATTTTGGTATTATTAATTATTATTACTATTACTACTAGTTCTGTGAGCCTACAGGCTGAGGTAGATTTCGAAGTGCTTTTGGTTTAATTTATTGTCGCTGCGTAGAACTCTTCTTCTTTAGCCTTGGCATGACAAACCCACAATAATTTTTCTTCTTTCTTTCTTTCTCGTAGTTTTACCTCCCCCTTTTAGGATTTAAGCGACCCAAGCCGCCCGGGCCTTACAGGGCCGCGACCTGTCGGGAGAGGGATTACCTTTGGATCACATACATACTTTTTTGACCAGACAAGGACATGGAGGGCCTCCCCGGATGAGTGATCAGCCCAATGCCGGGGCCACCTCCGAGACAACACGAACACATAGGACGATACACACCATTCACACACACACTCACTCAGAACAAGGCGAGGATGGGGATGAAGATGATAATGACGACCAGATGATATCCGGGGACCACAAGGGCCTAAAGTTACCTGACATTTGTCTCAAAGGTGAGGGAAAACCCCGGAAAAAACCTCACCTAGGTAACTTGTCCCGACCAGGAATCGAACCCGGGCCCGCTGCGTGAGAGGATTGGACGCATCCCCTGAGCCACAGCGGTGGACTAAACCCACAATAATAACTGGGGGGGGGGGAGGGGAAAAAAAAATCTCGCGTTATATGAGAACTATCAAGAAACTAGATATTGATTTGTAGAGTACTCATCAAGAGCTTTTCAACGATACCTCACAAGACGTAGTTTCAAAAATTTCGAATTTCCATCCCCCCACCCCCACTCGGTGTCACTGTGAACTCCATAAGGAGTTCTCTAATTTATTCAAACATAGTTTCCCTCTATACTTCATAGGGGCCGAGATATAAATATTTTAAAATTTCAATCCCCTCCCCCGAACACCCCCTTGAGCCAATTTTGCTCATTAACGAACTTGTCCGAACTATTGGGCCTAGAAATAACATAATAAAATTTGGTTCAAATATCTTCAAAATTACGGCCGCTAGCGCGTAAAGATATATATGTATTTTTTTTAAACAGGCGGTGGTTTCGTACTTAGGGAGGCATGATACGTAAAGATATGAAATAATTTTTCGAAAGTCATGACATGGCATCGATTGCAATAGGTAGATTTCTAGGTAGATTTTTCTTCGAAATCTACCTAAAATGTTTACACACATGTCGTGTTTGATGACTCGAAGGAAGATTGTGCCAAATTGGAAGAAAATAGAACGCGTTTGATTAAGACAGAGTAAAAAAAATTACAAACAGACGAAATGTCGGTAAACCAATAGAGTTATGTCAAAAATGTAATGAAACTAAGTTAACAAAGTTGTAATAAATTTCACATTCGGGATTGAAGGTACTTCAATTTTTTATAGCTTGAATCACTTGGCTAAGATCGTTGAAAGAAGCTGATTACTATACTATACGAAACGGAACAAATAGAACGCCCATCATCTTGAAACGGAATCAATCTCAGGTTTAGGTCTTTCAATTTTTACTACGATCCCTGCTTCCAAACAAAGGACTATTTCCCTTGTAAGAGCAACTTCTTGTAAATTTGAATGTATTGGCGGTTTTAATTTTGATGAGGTTGTATTTTAGCCACGCCCATTTGGAAATTCCCCGGGCCTCGCATTGGCTATCCTTTAACATGGCATGTTTTGTCCGGCCCAGCTCCGCTAGCATGGGATCGATTCTAACTAGACTGCCGGGAAAGAGGTGCGCTACCTGTGGAACACTCACTCTCAGGTGGTACGGCAGAAAGCAACAGGATGTCACAGTTAAGTGAAAGGACGTCGCGAAAGATTTCATTTTTGATGCACAAGCTAAAAACTAGGGATGGGTCCTCGATACTTTCGATACCTCGATACTTGCATGATATCGCCATCGAGCGATACTCCGGAAAACTAGCTAGGTACTTTTTCGATACTTCGGTAATTCTGCAATTTAAGGAAATCCGGTATCTTTTTCTGCTTTTAGTAGTCCACTAAATATAGTAAATACTTCTATTTCTCCTTGAAATGGAGAAAACCACTCTGTGAATTTTGTGTAGACATATAGCCTATAAAGACTTTCCGACTTTTAAAATCCAAACTTTTAGTTTTAATGTAGAGTTTAAAAATTATTATAGGCTACTGATATTACATTTTCTCTCATTAAATATGCACACTGAATTTAGCTTTTTAATGTATCTATTTATTGAAACTGGAAATGTTCATGGTATCGAGTACCTGAGTATCGAGGAAAAAATCATGTATCGATGTCGAGTATCGAGAAAATCTGGTATCGACCCATCCCTACTAAAAACAACCCCCCCCCCGCTTTTCTCGTAGGTTCGGGGACTTTTAGTATATTTACCTCCAAACACAGCTCTACACCCCCTTTTTGAACGTTTATTGACTGAACTAAAAAGAGCGTCCAATTATAAACCTTTGCTTGATAAATTTGGTTTCGCCACCTTTGATGCGGAAAACGGCTTGACCTCCTGGTCACCACCCTTTCGTTATGTACAGAGAAAACTCAAGTGTCCATGCCACTCCCTGAGTGTCCTTGATATTTATAGAATTCTTTTCAACTACAAATAATTATGTCCGGAATCAAAAGATTAAAAAAAAGCAGTGTTGTGAAGTAGCTTTTGTGCAGATAAAGAAAAGTCGTGATGTATGCGTGGACGATGTTTGACAACTCATGTATGTCTATGTGAGTGCGTGCATGAATGGACAAGAAAAGCCATGCACTTGTGTGAAGAATCTGGTCCATGTAAGTGCGTGTGTATGCGTGTGTCCGACCAGTCAAGTAAGGTGACGAGAAGCCTGTTTTGGTCATTCATACACAATCATATGTCGTTTGTTGATATAAAGAGGGCTCTCTCTAGGCTTTATAATGACATCTCCCCTCTGAAAAGAGATTGTAGGGGATCAACATATAACAGAAGGGGGGTTCTATGAGAATCAAGACGTCCTACATAAAGGACAGCAATCAGTCAAACCGACAAATTATTCATTCCGATGCGAACAACTTGTTGAGCACGGTTGTATAATAAGATAACTCCACTGTATCTCGTATACATCTGGCTACTGCTGTAACGTTTCTGTCTGAATGCTATACATTTAATGAGGCAAAGCATTTGTATGTATCTGGAGGCAGTTATGTATTTCTATATGCTATCCTTTCCACTCATCGACCTCGTGTTTTGAATTAAATTTTGTGAATTAGAAAAAAATTATTTCCCTTGTACGAAGATAATTAAAATTATGAGAATCAGAAGAGTAGGGTCGAAAGAGTCGCGGTATTTTTCATCGACTATTGTACTGATTAACTGCTAACAAAAATATAATAAAGCAATGTAGGCTGTAGCATTAATATGAAGATATGAATGAAAAAAGTGTGGAAATATATAATAACAATAAAGGAAGACGCACTTATGTTCATGTGATTTGTGTAACATGCCATGTAACCGCTACCATGCGACAATATGCAAGAACAGGGGAAATCCCTCGTACAATTCTGCAGTGTGGAAATATATAAGAAGCACGATTAAAACGTAAGAATAAACACACAAAATATATAAGATACTTAGGAAATGAAAATTAATTACATGTATGATTTTGGACATTCAACATGTAGGCCTATTTTATGGATGAATGAAATATTTGGTACAAACAATTAATTCAGGAATCTGTTCTGAGTTTACAGAGTTTGAAAGAAAGAAATAACTTACATAAAAAAAATGGAAAATGAGAAAAAGTAAGAATGAAATCAAAATATTGTAGGAAAGAAAGAGGAAGTATAAAAACGACTAAAATATAGAAGAGAGAAAATAAAGAAAACGTAGCTGGATAGGGTATACCAGGGAAGAAAAGAATTCGGAAAGACAGAAGCACAAAGGCAAACAAATAAATTTAATTAATTCTGAATGAATAAGTACGTAAAATAAGATAATGCACTAGTAAATGAATTGACAAAACACGGAACAGCAAGAAACGTGAAGCTTGAAATGATGGATGAAATAAAGAAGCAAAAGACAGACAGAAATAATATCAACGAAAGGCACAAGTAATGATAACGAACGATAAAAATAATTATAGATTAAATGAATTAACAATGAAAGAACGAAAGCTTTCCAAAATGCATTAAAGAAAATGTGTGAATGAACGAGCAGAAGGATGAAACAATGAGTGAAATAATGAAATACCATGTGAAAGAATGATTGGTAGATGGAATGAATACCAACAATAAACTGATAGGAAAAAAGGAAAGCGAAATGAAGACAGATTTAAAAAAATAAACGAACAAAAAGAAACAAAAAGGATAATTCACATCTGCAGACAACATGTTGGTAGCTGTGAGAGACACATATCTCACAATGGAATATGCACGCAAAGATATTTAAACGTACATTTAGGTGTAATAGATGAGACAGTTAATCAGCTGTGGCTGTAACATTTTGGACACAGTGTTTCAGGGAAGCCATATTGGGAGGATAGGTTATAATTAATTACAGCAAGGGAAGGAGAGGTGGTGGAATTGGCTATAATTAATGAGCGAGGTACTTACATAACGATTACCGGCTAAAGTTTGCCTCTGATTGTGTCTATATATTACATCAAGTGGAAGTAAGATGTTTTGAACGCAACCAGTGGCATGGAAGACTTTTCCATAATTCAGTTCGTTGAACCTTCTCCGATATCCCTTACTTTGCATTTCTGTTTTCCCCAATAAGGTCATCGAAGAGTTTGGAATCGTGTGACTCAAACTGGTAGAACGAAAGTTGTGAACTTGCACTTTACAGTGTTTCCGCTGACAAATGTAGGGTCGAATGTCGGCCCTTATCTCGGGTCAGAATGTTTCAGGCAATGGATAGGCATGTGTAAGTCGAGATTATGAAATAATGGGGGGCTACTCATAGAAAACATTTCATTACTTGAACTACACCATATTGTCAGACGGGAAGCTTGTAACTAAGTAGGCACCGATTTCAGATACTTTGCAACCTAGGCAAAGCTTTGTACACCCGCACCTTTCATTTTTTTACATTTATCCCCCACCCCAAAGTTAATGTTTTAGTTTTAAGCTTGGGTTTTCCCACGTATCAACCAGTAGTATTCCGATAGCATTTTATTATTGGAAGTAATCCAATCACTAGCTAAGGTTCACAACAATTTTTTTTTAATACAAGTAGACTAATTACGATTTGGCGAAAAATGCATGATTGCTACTGCAATTTCATTTTTTAAAAAGTTTCCATTAACTCTAAGAATATTTATAATATTTAATATAATCAATCTTTGAAATTTTACAAAAATATATAGCGGGGGTATGTTTGGCAATTTTTAAAACGTGTGCTAAATTATATATGTTTATATATATATATATATATATATATATATATATATATATATATATATATATATATATATATATATATTAGGTATATTAAAAACCAACATTAAAAAATTGCCTTATTTCTACTTTACAATGAGAATCTAAAACTCAGTCTAACTTTTTTCATTGTTTCAAGTTTAATTCTTTCAATTTATTTGGTTTTAGTTTATACTAGGCTACAAATATTTTCCTGAATTTCTTATTTCAATCGGAGGGCGATCGTTCTAAAACCACAGCGCCCTAATAGTCTTGAGATACAGCAGCTTTTAAATTATTTTGATATGTAAATACAAAATTCATAAAAGAAAAAAATCATATTTGGTAAATGAACTTACTAGTGTTACGTGCTACCAGGTAGAACACAGAACTGCTCATCGTACCTGAAAAATAATAAAATATAAATTAGTTAAGACTAATGACTACCTATGTGTAATGAGTAAACATGTGTATGGAGATATTTTATTCTTTATATATCTATGGCAGCAAGGATAAAAAAATAGGTTTGAGTTTAACTTTATTAGTGTCAAAATGCTAAAAACCAAAAGAGCAACGACATACATTTTAAAAATACGGTAAGTATGAGATAAAATTTCATAGCATGTAACACGCATTACGCAGGATTTACAGTTTCATTATCACCACACGAAATTCCCACCATCCGGTAGGTGGAAAAAGTTTCTTCTGTCTAGACATATCGCTATAACAAGTATCCTCAAAGGATTATAACAATGATTTATCACATAGGGATGGTTTCTTTCTAGGTTTATAACAAGAGAAGAGTTTCTTTCTGACAAAACATGTAGGGTTGCTACATCTATTCTCAAAGGATTACAAGAGAGATATATCACATGATGATTGCTTCTTTCCGAGCTCACGACATAACAAGAGAAAGGTTTCTTTCTGATGTAACAGCATGTAGTTACGAATGCAACATGCAATATGCATTATCACAAAATGGCACATCATCGTAGTCATCATTAGCAACGCATGTGGAAAAGATTTTTTTTTTTTAAACAAAACAAGATGTTGTACATGGTTAACAACATGATACGGGATTACAATAATGGTAGCCAATCACATTGAAGGGTTACTCTCTAACAAAGCTGTTCCGACAAGAATAAAGATCGATAGTCTCTGCTTTATCGAAACAATTTGAGGATGACATGGCAACATTGCAAAAGCAAAGAACCGTACCAAGTCGTTCTCATGCAAAAACTAGTCCAGAATGGATAGTAAAGGCTAGTGTCATTTCTTGCCTTCATCAATCAACATGAAAGGGTATGAAAGCTTTTCGTGTAATGATGAATGGTGGAAAGGTGACAACTATTGTAAGTGGAAAATGCGGAGAGGGATCTCGAAAGCCGTGAAAATAGGATCACCATGAGAACATGTCAATGAATGAAAGGGATGAAAACAATATTTGAACATGGTGAAACAGGGTTAGAAGGCAATAAATTTTACCCCTGTCGCTTAAAAATTAAAGTAACACCTCAGAGTTTAAATTTCACTTATTAAAGTTGTACCGTAATAAGATCAAGGTTGAATCCGTTTCAATGGAGCTCCATGAAGAAGCTTGAGTTGAACCCATTTGTGGAAAAAGGAAGATAATTAAATTTAAGATTTTTGCGTACCTGACATCAAAAAGAATAATAAAATAAATATTAGATGAGTAGAATGAATAAAGTTTTGTGTGTTCAAACACTAGTCCACAAAGGGTAACTTCTATTTTGTAAGTTATTCCTAGACTTTTTAAAAATTCTACAGCTGAACACAACATCTCACCTTGATAATATGTCTTCCTCCATTTAAAGTAACAGGTAATTTGAGCCCTTTAAGCAGCAACAACAACTAAAGCCATTATAATTTCCATCTCCATTCTATATTTAAAATAGGCCTACACTAAATTAAAAATATAATTTCTCACACGTCCAACAAGAAAGCTTTCGCCATATTATACGGCTTTAATTTATTCAAGAACATCGAGATGACGGGTCGAACAGGCTTCTGCCTACATAAAAAAATAAAAGGGGGGACATACAGCTTTCGGTGAAATTCATAGTTGAGAAATAGGTGAATTTCATTATTTTTCCCCTCAGCTTTCTGGGAATATCTCAACATTAGATAAGACTATGTATGCAGGAATTTAACTGCCCTTCACTCAAGAATTAAAGTATAAAATAAATAGAGGTGGATTAAAATTAGATCTACTACAACTGTACGGACGTTTCCAAACGTTAGCGAAAAACTGCAAAACTATTAAAATCTTTAATCTGAAAATTTTCATATATGTATCTAATAATAATGATAATCATTTATTTTCCCTGGCAATTTTAAGGCCACAGGGCCTTTTCTTCCACAAAATATATCATTTGTGCACGTTCAATAAATACAATAACAGTACAAAATATTAGCAATAAAATAATGATACAGTTGGTATAGCCTACATTGAAACACAATACAAAAATGTCAACAACGAGCTAATATTATGACAGAATACAGAAAATAACTTGACAAAGTAGATGTAATGTTGTGTGTGTGTGCGTGTGTAGAATGTCTACGTTCTACATCAGATACTGCATATAATTACAAGTAAAAAAAAAATTACAAAGAAACTTGCTAAATGCTTAGTACATGCGTAATAAGAGGTGATTAATTAATATATAGTGAAATAAGTTAATTTTTAAAAATTAAAATTAAATCTACTTAGACTATAGGCTAAAATACACTAAATCGAGACCTAAAACTAAACAAGAATTTAAAAAATGTAACCAATATAAGTACAATGGGCTGGATGACGAGTAAAATAGACATGGGGAAAGTAATATGACACTAAGATAAGTTAAATCTCTTGACTATAAATGATTATGTAAGAGCACAAATTAAAACTGAAGTTTACTGGTTTTTCTTATTAAAAAAATACGATAAAGTTTTTCAGCTTGTAACGAAAACATAAAACAGCAAATATTTTATTAGCCAGGACAAGTCGTATAATGTATTCCAGTGGCAATAAAAAGCTGACTGACGCATTTTGAACTGAACAGGCAAAAGTCATTGTGAAGGCATGGCCCCAAATCGAACCTGTATCAATATTCAACTCTGTTTTGTGCTTGCTTTTTCCGCACGGGGGAGACTTTAATATCCGGCCTACTGATAGCGGAGTAATAATAAAAAATGGAATATCAGTTTTATCTGGGTCATCGATAAGGTTTATTTGATACACATTAAAATACATTCCTCTGAAGCGAATACGCAGGAAATGAAGTAAAGTATTGAGTTTCGGTGTTCGTTAAAGCAAAGTTTGTTATAGAAGTATAAATAATGGACTTCTAAACACTGAAAGAATATCCACATGTGCCCTACAGTAGCCTACAGTAGTTTACACACTGGATATCTGGTGATATGGTACTGAAAGAAATTAAGGAATTATACTTTAGGCCATGATTCTATAACGCTGTCGATATACACGTACAGAATGCCCCTAAATGAAAACTGACCCATTTCCGTAAAATAAAACAGGATGGATAAAGGGTATCATCAGCTCAATCTCTATTTTGTGCCGAGGCCTTTCGATACTTTTGTATCTTCCTCAGGGCAACTAGCTATGCATATGCTTAGATGTGTTAATTAAAAATTAAAACGGCATTGTCTTCTAATCTCGTCATTTTAATACAATAATTAAAAGCTTCCACTATCTTCCACTAACATTAAGACATTTCCCAGACTTCTTTTTCATCTTGTTGTGTTCACTATTGAGTTCATTTTATTGTATCTTATTTTGAATAAAAACAAAACCTAAAATTTTAAGGACACTAACATGTAAGACTAAGATGAAATTATGAAAAAGAAGGAAAAAATAGATATGATATAGCGATAATCATCCATCCTACCTGATGATAATATTACGACTACTTCACTCAATCGTTCTGATTTTAATATGGACCAATAAAGTGTAGGAAATTTTAGATCAGCCAAACATGTTGGTCTATTTTGAAAACACGCACCTTTCTTGTTATTGGTACTGTATCTATGCACCATCTATTTTACAGGTTGTAAACATATCAAGCAAGATTTCAGCATAAATAGTGAGCTACTCTCAGCAAAACGACATCTGCGTTGTTCATACTTTAAACTAATTACCAAGTACGCAATTAATTTTCAGCCTTATTTTTCCATTCTTTTCTTCCGTTATGTGTTTCTCTTGGCAGCCTGTTCGCATGCATTTCTCGCCTTTTCAGATGTCTAAACAAATTCTTCTATTCAGAAACAACTAAATATCCATAGAAGCTGTAATTTTGTTTCGCACAGTAATGAAGCTGTTTGCGGTAGAGGCTGAAAATCATGTTTTTCTCCTTCTGTTCCCAATACATAGAAGCGAAGAGAAAGAAAAGTTAGAGTGGTTTTAGTTTGAACGAGTACAGATGCAAGTACGCAAGAACATCCTGCAGAACTTTGAAGACTTAATTAGGTGTCGCATTTCAAATGCCACAGCTGTACCCCATCACTGAATCATGGAGAGATTTATGTAGTCTCTCCCAGATTGAGGAAGAAAAGGATTGTTTAGAGACATTTAATTGCCATGGTGATGTAGGATCTTCTTCCTGAAATTTATACGCTTGTCAATTCTTAACTCACTCTTTATTCTGTACAAGGACAAATTACGTTTTTGAAGTGAAACTTCTTTAGCCGCGGTAGGGGCAAATCAAGAACTTGTGTATTAATAACGCTCAAAATCGTCACGAAATTAGTGAGGTGTGACGAAACGGACTGCACAGCAAACAATCTACTCAATGATTAGGCTTATCCAAAATTTAAAATCCAAAATTAAAAAATTAAAAAGTCCAAATAATTAAAAATTCAGAGATCCAAAATTTAAAAAATCAAAAATTAAACATACCAAAATACTAAAATCAAAAATTCAAAGAACCAAAATTAAAAAGTCCAAAAATCCAAAATTAAAAAATCCAAAATATAAAAATAAAAAAATTCAAAATTTAAAACATCCTACACTTAAAAAATAAAAAATCCAATGCTAAAAATCCAAAAAATAAAAATAAAAATCCAAAATTAAATATCGGAAATCGAAAATTCAAAAAATAAAAAATTCAAAGATCTAAAATTTAAAATAGGCCTATCCAAAATTAAAAAATTACAAGATCAAAAATTTAAAAATCCAGAATTTAAAAAAGTCCAAAAACCCGATATTAAAAAGTTAAACAATCCAAAATTAAAAAAAAAATAATAATCCAAAACTGAAAAAATAAAAAAATTAAACCAAGTTTCACTTCTGTCGCGTGGCGTTCCACGCACACTTTTTTTCATGCGGACACTAAGCTACTGATTACAACCAATGTGTTTTACGATAAAATATTACAAAATGTTTGTTTTATGCAATTCAGAAACTTCTATCTTCTCACCTTCTGTTCAGAAATCTAAATATATATTATGTAAAAGACAAAAAACCTGCCTGTTGTAGGCCTATGTAAGGATGCGAACATAATCAGAGTGTGTTTGAAAACAGGGTGCTTAGGGAAACATTCAGAGCTAAGAGAGATGGAACTGCATAATGACGAGCTTCGTAACCAGTACTTTTCACCGAATATAGTAAGGGTAATGTAAATCACGGAGGATGAAATGGGCTGGACATGTTGCGCACATGGGGAAGAAAATATCTCAAAATTGACTGGGAGACCCGAAGGGAAGATACCACTTGGAAGACCTAAACGTAGGTGGGAGGACAATATTAGAATATATTTAAGGGAAGTAGGATTTGGGAGGGATGATTAGACGGAGTTAGCACAGAATACGGTTGAATGGCAGGCTCACGTAAGTGCGGCAATGAACCTCCGGGTTCCATAAAATAAAGATTATTTCTTTAGCACGCTTGGGAATTGCCAACGACGATTCATGTCTTTGCGACTGTACAGTTCAGGGGTTAGCAAAAATGATGGGGCTTGCCATTACTCTCATCGTATAAACGTTTGCATGAAAATATTTTCACGAATGTTAAAAAAAGTCTCACGTAAGTCCAAACTAATTTCATCTTACAATGTCGCAAGGGAAGATTTTCTCTATCCTTGATTTAAACCAGCGGTTCCCAACCTTTTAAGGGCTCTTTCAAAGCATTCAGGTTACCGCGGACCGTAGCCAGGATTTTAGTTCGGGCCTACTACCCGATTTTTTTTTTTTAATTAATCTTCAAATTTTATTTGACGTCTGTCTTTTCAGTTAAAAAATAGCTATTTTTAAACACATGCCAACTTTTTACTGTGCCAAAATATAACACTCTGAAAAAATGCATTAAAATGAAATCTGAAGGCTTAATTTTGCAACCGTTAGGAATAAGTATAGTTAGGCTAATATAAAATGTCATAAGGCTAATAATGAAACGCTTTACAATTATAAGAATACTAAATGAGAAGTAGACTTATATTTTAATTAGTGAAATTGTCGTAAGATTTGTTCACTTCGAGGCCCCCTCCCTGGGATGCGAACTGCAGGTTTAGACACATTAACTGATTACATTAAAACATTACTATTAGTGTAATAGTAGTCTTATTAAGTTACGTACGGCAAAACTAATCTAAAACCAGGCTAGTTTACGGACGTCCATGTAGAGACGGATTAAAACTACCAAGAACAGCAAGAGCTGAAAATTATATTCAATGCCTTGCTCTACTATTCATCCAATTAATGTGGCGACATAAATGCAGTCAGCACAATCAAATCATTTTCAACTTTCTAGCCGAGTTATTTAAAAAGGAATAGTTATTGCTATTTGCATCTCAATTGCAGAACGTTCCAGATGGTGAGATGGCCAATAGTTCAACAACTTGCTGAATCAACAGCACGCACTGCACGGAGCTCGGTTTTGTGTCAAGGTAACGCAGCCAGTCACCGTGGTGATATACCCAGAAGGTCGGACACGAACACTTCCAATTTCATCTCTCACCACGTGCAATATGAAGAAGGCCAGAAATACCACTAGACTTATCCCTTATGCCTTTACATTTGGACATTAATTCGGTCCAGTGAATTCAACATACGTTCGGTGAAGTTTAATTGGTTTCTTACAATCGATTGTGAGTTTACAAAGACGAGCATTCATTCATCACAAATATTCCGAATACCACAGGTACAGCCTCCCACTCTGTGTTGATGGCAGTATCTTCGAGTGTGCATACTTCTCCTTTGGCCTACACCAGTGTTTCTCAACCTTTTTGAACCCGAGGACCTCTAAAATGTCTAAAAAAAATTTACGGACCCTTAATTTTACATCCCATTTTAAAAGAAGGCCTATATTCTTAATATTTGGGGTATTAAGTATAGGTCATTATAACGAAATATCTGAAAAAATTTACTTCTTTACTTTCCACTTGCTTTATGATATTTGTTTAACTATGTCTGAGGACCATCTGCACCATCTTCGCGGACCACCAGTGGTCCGCGAAACGCTGTCCTACACTATGACAGAATATGATAAAAGCTTATATCAGTTTAAAATGTTTATTTATTGAAGTGAAACTTCTTTAGGCGCGCTAGGAGTAAATCGAGAGCTAACCCAAAGTTGCGTTACGAACAAAATCGTCACGAAAGTAGTGGTGCTGTGACGGACTGTACAGAAAACAATCTCAATAATTAGGCTTATATATAAAAAAATCCAAAATTAAAAAATCCACAGATTAAAAAAATTCAAAGATCCAAAATTTAAAAAATTCTAAATTTAAAAATCCCAAAATACAATTCTAATTTAAAATTCAATTACTTACTCAACTCAATGGTAACATTCAATTCCTATGCAATTATTGATCCGACAGTGCGTTTTGAGAGGGATGGAGTCCATGCAAAGGAGGTAGACACGGAAAAGAAACTTCATTACCATCCAAGCTGCCAGGACTTTAAGAAGTACGGGATAAGAGATTGGGAAGTGGTTGGGGTTGCTTTTTGGGGCGAGAGGGACAATTTCGAAATGTTGTATCAATTTTTTCCGTTTTGATAAACTGTCTTCAGCCGCATTGCATGAATTGGCCTTAAACATACTTCAAGACTCGCTCCACATTGCCCATAACCATTTGTATACAGAATATTTTAATAAATCGAAATGAAGCCCTTTATTGTTAGCTGCTTTAAAATCCAATATAAAAATACATGAATATTGAAAATTAGAAAAATAAATTCTTATATTAATAAAATATGGTTCTTAGAATTGTTTTCATTTGGCTGTGTCATATTGGCACCCTTAATTTAAGGCAGCTATCCTAAACACTGAACCCGGAGGTTTATTGCCGCGCTTATCATATGCTCGCCATTCAACCCTATTCTGTGCTAACTCCATCCAACCATCCCTCGAAAATCCTACTTCCCTAAATCTATCCTAATATTGTCCTCCCACCTACCTAGAATAAAAGTAATCAAAAGACGAAATCCTATGGTAGGCCTATATGAAGATATTTACTATAGGCCTACCACACTATATCAAAACTTTTATCATGTTTTATCCCAGTTGTAATTGAATGGATCCACAACAGTTCTATGCATGTGCTGAAACTGTATGTGAAGTGGTGGTTATTGCAATAATACTCAAGGACAATTAAAATATAATGTATTTGGGTTAGTATTCAGAAAGGAAGAAGCGCTATAAAAAGAATCCACCAAACTTCAGTGACAGAACTTCAACGTGAAACTTCCGATATCCTATAGCCCACTAATAATTAAAAATTAATGTCACCTTATATTGCAAAACATCAAATTCATTTATAATTTATATGCTTTTAAAATATATTTATGGTCTTTTATTCCTGTTTTTATAATCACTGTACTTTGACTTTTACAACATTTCATATGACTCATAATGGAAGAGTTTTGATGTTACTACAGACTATGTGCAGGCCTACTTATTGTCCATTGTTTATTTCTTTCTAGCTACAGAATTAGTGTTTACAGTAGATTTCTAAATTAAAATAGGAAAGTTGTTAGTGAGGCCTAATAATGACTGGCCTTTGCCGGTAGCATACATATTTCTACTTCTTCAATAAAGCGATACCTATTATTGTATGTTTGTATTAGATTAGTTGATACCAGGGGAAGTCAACTACGTCTTGTGATGACGTTTGTGGAGCAAGAGCATGCGGATCCCTTGTGTGTGACGTCAGCAAGAGCGCACGGTAGTAGGGGTGTTTAGAGTACGCTAGAGCTAGGTACTAGAGGGCCTATTCACTTTAGCTCTGTGGGTAGAACAACTTCTGGTTGGAAATACGGAGCATTTTTCAAAGTTATTGCAAGTACGCGATCCTGATAGTGTTCTCTCTGCAGAACATGTGTTAGTTCTGCAAAACATTCTTCTTCAGTTCGAATCGAAGTTTCAGGATGTGGAAAACCTTTCTCCAATGTTTAAACTTTTTGCTACCCCATATTCAGTTAATGTCAAAGACGTTCCTAGCCGGTATCAGTTGGAACTGCTAAACTTACAATGCGACGATCTGTTAAAGGACAAATAGGCCTACGAACGTAAAGTGGTCTTGGGTAACTTTTACAGAAATTTCTCTGAAACCAGATTCCCGAGACTTGCCTCACGAATATTATGTAATTTTGGATCGACATATGTGGCCGAACAATTTTTTTCACTAATGAAACGTGCAAAGCTCAAATCAAGAAGTACATTGTTAAATCACAACCTAAATGTAGTCTTCGATTAAATATTGCTCAAACATTACGTCCCAACATTGATAAACTTGTTAAAGAAAAAGAGACAGGAAAGTCAGAAAATTGTTTCTGTAATCTTGTATCATCTAAGGTGCAGACGAGCTTGTATGGTAATTAATTCAGTTCATTTTTTTTTATCATTTTTACTGTAGTGAATTATGTTAATTCAAATGATAGTAGCCTATTGTCTATTTTTGTCAAAGAACATAGATTTTGTGGAAAGGCAATTGCTCTCACAGAATAGTAAAATAGAATTATTTATAATATGTTAAACTACTGTGCTGTAATTAACCGATAAACTATCAAGAAAATCGATTGATGTTTCATTAATTCGGAAACACGTATTACGTAAGTTCTAACCCCCTAAATTCCCGCTGCCCGCAATACTAATGCCCCTCTCTTCCCCCCTGTTCACTGATGCCACCATTTCACATACTCCTCGCATAGATATAACGCGAGCAGTGAGAGCAGAAAGCAGTGACGTCACAGAGCAACCTTCTGTCTTCCCCTGGTTGATACTGATATAATGTAATATTTTCTTTTTCTATATCTAATAATTTAGTATAGTAATTAATACAGTACAGTAAATAGTACAACAGGAGTCAGAACTATATAAAATATAATTTTATAATTCCTATATTTTGTAAAATTAAATAGGCTACGATTATTTCTAAAACAATCCCACGGAAAGACCCAAACGAGCTAATTATAGCTTATCTTGAACATACAATATAATCCAGGAGCGTCGGTCTAGGAGGAGCAGTTAGTAAGATATTGATTTCTCTCTTCCAAGTTCATGGGTTCAATACTGGGCCAGGTCAACGACAATATAAATTATGTGTGAGTAAATGTGACAGATAATGTCTGTAGATTTATAGCCATTTAAAAAGAACTCCGCCAAGACAAAATTCAACAAAATAACTACCAAAGGAGCATGCCGGAAAGTACCCTGAAATTTTTAAACAGGACAGATATGATATAACAGGAAGATGCAACAGAAAGATACTCAAATCGACAATAGGATCTCAATGTGTGTATTTTTATGTCGGGCGGTATGACACGCAACATCTTTATACTTAACAAGATATAGAATTTTAAAATAAAGTATTTATGCCCAATCAAGATTTCAGCTCGAGCGACACATGTCTCCCATTCAAACAAGCAGTGGATTTGGAACATTATACTATGAATTTATGATAGTCCAATTGCTATATGGCTAATTCTGTGGTCTGTATCGCGATTTTTTGTTAGAGGCAACCAAACAAAATAAACACATCGAATAGCACATCGCTTCTCTAACCAATGTTTCAGTGTAAGTTTCGGAATAAAGACTTAGTTTCTTCCCTTAAAAGACCTACGAAGGATCATGGATCTACATACCTCAATTAATTTGATACAAACATTTCCGGTAGGAAAGTCTGAGTATCAACGATTGAAATGGCGAGGTGAGAAAAAGGCGTTCCGGAATGATAAAACCCTTTCAAATCCAGCACAATAATACCAAAAGATACGAAATTGGTAAGTCTATATTCTACTTATTTGGTTGCGTAGCGGCATTGCTTCATTAGAAGCGGACTATTTTTTATCAAGCTAGTAAAAGGGCGACATAAAGACTCCAGTCATTACATCTCATTGAGGAGTTCTCGGAATGAATTCCTACGGTTTAACATACGTTGAGGAAGGTCAGTCAACCTCATTGTTTATTTACTTCACTTATAGCTTCCTAGAACTAATGTCTCTCCCACATGGCATGTTTAAATACGTCGCCACGTGTTTCACATCCACCATTCAAGTGGTTCGGAACCAGCCAGGGAAGACATGGATGAACACAATCGTTCTGCAAGAGGGATCCAGTGAGTAAAATCTGCATATCGCCGAATGAGGGTGTCATTGCCAATTATACCTATATTACCACAGAAAACGCATCCACGCTAGGATCTATCTGTATCACGGAAATCCAATGACGTTAGATTGTCATTAGGCATTGAACTTTACAGAAGTAATTTCTCTCACCACCGCTAGTCGATCAGCTGAAGGTGTTAGATTCTCATTTGTACGAGTCTGTTGATAATCACGTCAACAATCACCCGATAATTCGGGAGGACTCGAGCTCTAAACTTACTTTATTATGTCAAATTCCATTAACATTTACTCATAAATTATACGTAGGACTTACTCAATGGAAGCAGACAATTCCTAAGCAAATTAAAGGAATATTATCTATTTTATGGAACCCGTAGGTTAATTACCGCGCTTACCTGAGTCCGTCATTCAACCCTATTCTGTGCTATTCTGTCCCATTTCCCTTAAATCTATCCTAATAGTGTCCTCCCATCTACGCCTAGGTCTTCCAAGTAGTCTTTCCCCTTCGGATCTCCCAGTTACTAGTTTTGCTGGTCATAAAATTCAATCTCATATTTAATATCGAGCTGCTGTAACGACAAAATATCGTCGACTGTATGTAAAATATTGTATTTGCGGAGTTCTTGTCTAGTGTACTTGTGAAACTTGACTTAGCTCTCATATAAAAATGGACACGATACGATTTTAATAATTTATCTCAGAGAACCTACATTAAGCAAAATTATATTCACTGTTTTATTTTTCGTCCCACTGACAATAGAAGAATTAAAGGAATTCTAGTCATCCTTATACATATTTTCCATTAATTTCCGAGCTTATACTCTTAACTAGGAAAAGCAATACAATCAGAAATACAAACAGGAATCCAGTACTACAAAAAGTAAATTGGAATTTGACACCAGTCTCGCTATTGTTGGAATCTGAAGTCATTTGAAATACAGATCACTAAACACGGCATACCCGATTCTCTCTGCTCAATCGTAAAGCTTGATATCGAATGTTGTTTGTACAGGTCTATGCTCTCATTAGCTAAGGCATAAAAATGCAGCTTGTGTTTTAAGCTGTCAGTAGTGGACTAGATCCCATAAAAATGTACTCGCAGTGGAGCGCTTTAACAGCTTCCCCTCTCGTTTTATGTTGAAATTTTATGCTCTCGTTTTAACCGAAAGCAGTCATAGATTGCACAAATTAAACTTGCTCCGGATCCATTTCATTCCCAACACTCGCCATGTACACATCCAGACTTAATTAATTCCCCAGTACATTCACTATACACTCTGGTCTCATCTTCATGATCAAGAATTGAGAAGAGAAGCTCCCTATTTTGAATAATACTCAACAATACTCAACACGATATCAACTCCAGTAGAGCAGTAGTAAGGTCCTGGCTTTCTACATTGAAGTTTGCAGGTTCGATCCCAATCCACGTCGTTGGTAATTGAGGACCGTTTTGACAAAACTCAACATGTGCCAAAACATAAATTGTTCACGAGAAGGTGTCTTTAGTTTTGTTAACATATAGAAGATAGAAACCTTGCATATCGAGGCTTCAAAATAAATGGGTTATGTTGACTTTTCTTATGTTCTTTTTTCACCTCTTAAAGATCTCTTTGAAAGCACCTAAAACCAGTAAAAAACTAATTTGGCAAAAAATGGAGATGCTGAGTTTTATCAAAGCAGTCCTCAATTATGTCCTGAAATTATGTCATTTCATGTGTCTACATGTGTGTGTTATGTAAATTAATTGTTGGTATGCTTCTGAAGAAGGAATTTAAAAATAAAATGCAGAAAAAATCTAAATAGTCCCTTATCTATAGATATAGAGGTATGTAGAAGACAAGACAACATTCCAGCACACTGGCAACGGTTACAGGTCTATGTAGCAGTATACAACAGTCGTTAAATAGGCCTTTTAAAGGCATACATCTATAATTTTTAGACAAAAACAGCAATATCTCACGAAAAATTAGCTGCCATTTCCGTCGTACGGTCTTAAATTAGAGTCATGAATTACGTAAACTACACAAAAAGAAATACCACTATCTGGGCTGGATAGCCCTTATGATGTGCTGCAACATAACGCGTTCAAACATCTTTCACTCTCTACTGAACCGAGGTGCCCAGATGCTCACCACTGTCCTGTCACTTCCACTTCATGACTTTACAGTAGAAACAGGTAGCCAATTTTGTGTATGTGGCCCAATGGCACATAGTTTCGTCACCAAATTTCAAGGTAAAATTCTGTCTGAAGGCTTTGATATTTTCCTTGTGTAGGCTAACTTAAGTAGCCTACTTTCCTCTAAACAGAAAGTTCGGGAGAGCTTCATGCAATAAAGCCGTAAGGATGAAGACCCCTGTATATTACAAGAAAGAAAGAAAACGAAAAAAAAACTTATTGCAAAATAATTACTGGGTTGGTAACGCCCTCGTTGCAAATTCTACTGCTCTGCTTCTAAGACTACTGATATTACTCATATTATCTTCCATACTGTTTATCTGCTGTGCATGAGACTGAGACAAATGAATGCGCAATCCTGCAATGCGACATTTTTAGGTCGGAATGAGAAGCTAAAAATAGCAAAATTCAATCTTAGGAAAGCGAACACCATTTTATCGTGTTATTTTCACATGGAGTCCTCAAAATACCTAATACTTCAAGTGAAAACTTTAGAAAAGTACTGAGCAACTTTATTTTACCCCATCCTCTTGATGGTAGAATAAAAACGGACTTCCTATGTTGCAACGGGTTGGCGGAATACAGAGCGGTTTAAAACCAATGATGAGAAGTTTACAGGCTGGAGAATCAAAAGCAAATTAAGAAGAAAAAATGGCATGGATACTATATCTCTGTAATCTCTCAAGTTTCAAATCACAATATTAGTTTTCCAGCCGTGGATACACATTGTATTCTGTTTCGGATGCAGAGATTGTGAACAGAAAGTTTGGCTATTACGGCTTTTAATGGAGGATTTAAACAGTGTTCGCCTTCATTACAGTTCATAAGCACATAGTGCAACAAAACTTTTTTCTAGGAACACAAAGTAGTGTAGTTTCAGACTTCAGATGTAACACACAAAACAAATAAAAAAGACAAATATCCAGCCCCTGCCAGCTTATATGTTTGGATGTATGTGTAGGAGCCAGTGCTTTTATGGCGTAAAGAAAAAGTTGGATCTATAACACAGGGCATGTCATAACATTTTCGAATTCAAAGCTTTAATGTAAGGCAAAAAAGTTCATTTGACTTACAGAGTGAAAAGCTCGAAAGTTTTCATCAGTATGAAGAGGTCGCTTCCACTCTTTATTTAAGTCATTTTTATAGTTTTTTGTTCGTTTTTTATTATCGCTTACTAGGGTGAGATACTCGTACTTCACTACTAAAATCACGCAAAACTCTCTTAAGTTCACATTGGAATTAAATGGAGAAAATAGTATTTTCCTCCAAAACCCACCAGTCATGAAAAAAATTAAATTCCAAACTTCCCTAAGTCATACATGTACAATATTATTCCCTTACTTCATCAGTAGCCAGTTGCCACATAATTCTGACTGCTACTCAACACTCCGACAGCCAAGAGGAACACATATCATTACATCAAAATTCCTACAAGTGCTGTGAACTTTCTTAAAAAGTACATTTTTTCAGTGCTTAAGTTAACGAACGAATATTTGTTAATTATCATACTGAGAATGTAGATTGTACACGTCGAGTGTTATTAGTAACGTCCAGTGGGGTCCTGTTTTTTCTTAAATTAATTGACTTAAGTGGTTTCTTGAAACAAAATTATAGAATGAAGGTGCTGTTTTGACCTCAACACTAAAACATTTTTGTCATACCTGGTATGTTGTTATGCAAAACTACCCCTAATTTATACAGTTAAAATAAATTGCATTTAAAATAGAATTAAGGTTTATAAGTTTTTCGTTCCTCCTGAAAATCATAACACGACTTAGTGGAGTTTGGAAGTAAGCTCTTCCTAATTATACACTACGACGATGTTCCAGCGGTATAGGGAAAAATACAATACGGATCTTAGTCGAGTTTCTGTTAATCTATTACGGCTACTGGTGTGCGTATACTCAGGTATACTTGCGTCGATGCTAATGGCGAATACAACTTTGAGGACCAAGTAACGTAATATCTCATTAGGAAAGTCAGGAGAATCTGGAGGCCAATTTATCATCAGTTCGTTTCATTTAGTTATAGGCATGAATAATATCTATCTCTGTACGAATCATTCGTTTTCGATTGGACTTACATGAGTCTGTCAAAATTTTACTGGAAAATGTTGAAAATAAAGTTCACAGAATCCATGGCCTAGAACACTGATGGGCAGAGACACTGCAAATTATGAGATTGTCTTTCATGGTAAAGATTTCACAACTCTCTTAATTTTTCAATATTAGCAAATCGTCAAAATCGGGTATATCATTTCGAGAGGCCCTGTGTAGACAGAAGTCGATACTATAAAGCCTGGTCATGTAATCTGTATGCAGGGCCGTATCCCTGCAAGGCAGTAGTTCCCATGGGAAAGACAGGACTGCAGACACAGCTGTCGCACATTTACGGGAATTAACTGCCAAATTATTTCCTCTGATTGGTTTACATTCCGGTTGCCATTGCAATAATATTGCGGTTCTCCTGTTTAGTATCACGGCTTTGGTAAATCGTTTACTGTAGCTTTCTGGGTTTAGGCGACTGTTTGCTCTGGAATTGTATAATTTCTATTTACCGTGTGAATTTTCCCGCTAAAATTATTTCCCGAAAACTGTTCTAACGATTTTGTTTTAATTTTCCAAACGAATTGCATAATATGCATGGTATCTAATATAATATTTGAGCTCGTGTTTCCGTATAGATCCAAAGACTCCTATTAATAAGACAGTATTCAATTTTGAAATTAATTGAAGGTGGCCTTGCTCGGCTTGCCAAATAAACCAGGAAAAAAGAGCATACTTGAAATAGAATTTTTTGTAAGATAACATCAATTTGTCGACCGCTTCGATTCTGTTAACCTACTCTACTTTATTTATTTGTTTATAACATTACGACACACAGAGATCTGATACTTTTACATAGGTGGACAGAAGGGGATCATGGAAGCATGCCTAAATGGGAAAATATTGAATGATTTGGACGAAATTCACTATGCGGGAGTCTTTTTGGGCTAGGAAACTCGCGTGGCGCACTTTAACCGTGAAATGCACCTCAAAGCAGGGGTTTTAGCTTTTTAATTCTCAAACATTTTCAATGTTTATGCATTGTTTATAATCTGATCATCATTAATACCGTCCTCCGTGTCTTGCTCGGCAACTGCGCAACTGGTGTGTCTCATCCTCAGTGTTCTTGTCGTCTTAGAGGTGGCCCCGGCATTGGACTGATAACTCATTTGAGGACACCCTCCATATACTTTGCCTAGATAAAACAGAATATATGTGATCCAAGAAGCTCCCCTACAGGTCGCGATCCTGTAGGACCCGGGCGGCGTAGGCCGCGTAAAGTTCAACAATGGAGGTAAAACTCAAGAGAAAGGAGGATGAAACAAACATTGATCTGCATTAGCAATTAATGATTGTTAATGATGACGCAATCAGGTAATCTGCTTGTAATAATAGATCATGAACTCTGAACCAACCTTATGATCAGGGTCCGGAAATTTATGTAAAAATCATATATTTTAATCATGCATTCTTATGCCATGCTAGCGTTAAAATGTGTACAAGTCATGAAAAAATAATAGAAATGGATGGTTTCATTTAGCATATAGTTGCATATTTTGTCAGATTTGCGATAATGCATCATATTTGCTTGATATTTTACTAATAATATTTTACTAATTTGTCATGTTTTTCTGACACGGCATATTTCTGACAGATTTCAAATATTGCGTGCATCTCTGTTAATGCAAACATTTACAGCATACTTGGATGATAATAATAATTGACGGTGTATAGAACTGACTGTAATATTAAAGCGACGGTTCATTTCACTAGTTTTAAATTCACTAAAACTTGTTACAGTGAATTTAAAAAAATGTAATTTAATTTATACAATTTCTATTATTATTTTGTAATTCAATTAAGAAGAGAGCGTAAAGAACCAAAATTACCTTATGTTGAACATACTTCATTGCTTCCGGAGCATTTTTTTACAAAATTGAGGAGCATTTCTGCATAAATATTTCGCCTGATAGAGTATTATGTTCCTTATTTATGATGCAAAGCCTTCTAAATCTATTTTCTTCAAATCAAAACCGGGAAATTTTTCTCCTCCATGTCTCGGAGGGGAAGAAGAAAAAAAAAATGTATCCTCGTGAGATTCGATGTATCGACTTGTGACTAGGCCTATGTGATCGAAAATAGTGATTTTATGCTAAACTACTTGCTAAGGGGCATGCTAACCGAAATAACGATCTGTTTTAACTTTTTGTTTTTCTCATGCACTCCACTCTATCCTCGCACACGAAAATCTATGAGTCAGATGCGTGTCACACCACAAATCAGAATTAATTGGGATAATTAATGCTGGAAGTGGACCAAATATGGAGTTGATGACTCGCATGTGACAACAGCCCTTCAGCCCAAGATGTCATTCACTTGTCATGAGCATCCCAAATCCTCTCCCTCCCCCCATGCTGCAACTCCTCATTAGAGAGAGAGACTCTTCTTCCTACCAGCTGTTCCCACACTGATAGCGACAGTCCTAACAAAACTACTGTCATTTCGCCCTAAAGTTATACGTGTGGTTTTATAACATCAGAGTTGTGAAATTTCACAAACTGCCTCCCGTTTGCGAAAACAAGCAACGATAAAAAGTTCTGCTGAGCTATGAGGTTTATGAAGTCTAACCATTATTGTATAGTACTTATACACATATGCAATAAGGACTATCTTTATAACATAGTAGATGAGTGTTTCGCCCGAATGCAGGTCCAGACCAATAACGAAGTCATGGGATGATGACCTCGACTCGTTCAAGGCTCTTTCAGGCGGGGGTGATGCCGCAGTGATTTGCGGAAGGAAAATGAAGGGCAAACACAAAACACAGTCCTAAACACAGAATGGACATTTTTCACTATTGAAAAACCCCGACCCCACCACGGTGGAAGGCAGTCAAGCTCCGTAGTTTAAAAAATGTATTTGAATACATCAGTTGCACAAGTGCACTTATTCCGAACACGGCGCGGATGAGATTAAGGTGATAATGAGGGCCAGATGATATCCGGGAACCACAAAGGCCTAAAGTTATACGACATTCGTCTCACAGGTGAGGAAAAAACCCACCCGCAAAAGACGAGAATGGTAGTAAAATTCTTTACTATAGACTATTAATATAGGCCTACATGAAGGGAAGGAAATGAAAATCTGGACAATTATGTATCAGTCTGCTTTTATTCATTTTAGAGTTGAATTCATAAATTAACAGAAGCATTCATCAAGTGAAGTCAAGTAGCCTCTACGTTTGAAATCGTTGAGAATATTTTAAGTAAATAGCTGCTCTCCATAAAAAAATGACCTTTCATGAAACGTGGTTAAAATCGTCGTTTATTACATAAGTTATAACAATACTGTATTAATGTTATTTATCTGCTTTTATGTAATTTTTTGAGGTGACGAATTTATACGTCAGTAGCAGTGAAAAAGAAGGAATGCACTGATGGAGGCGAGGCTGGGAATATGGAAGTTAAGATAAAGAGCATTCAATTCGAAAAGGGGCAAAGAACTCGTAGCTGTTCAGAAACACAAGAATCTGGTGGAAGAAGTTAATAAGAAAATAAGTTATTATTAGTTATTGCATTAGAAATAAATCCAAATGTGGCATGAAAGGAAATTATTCAAAACTGTTAATCTAAAACTAAGGACTTTAAGGAAATCATTGTTAATTACTAAATTAAAATGGGAAAAGTAGAAAATATAATACTGATTGAATCGAACGGAATAATATTATTTGCAATTGAAGAATTTCGCTGGAGGAAACACCAGCTAAGCCTATCCATGAAGGTCTTTGAGGTTATACCTTTGTATGAATTAAGTTCAATTTAATGTCATAATAATAATAATAATAATAATAATAATAATAATAATAGGCCCTAATAATAATAATAATAATAATAATAATAATAATAATAATAATAATAATAATAATAATGTTACCTTTATGTGAAGAATGCTTTGACCACATCATATAGAATTCAACGAATACAACAATCCTTAAACAATATTACAATAATTACAACTTATGTCTGTGTGCATTAAGATGCCATCCGTAAACAAGATTGAGACGGACGAGTCTCCACTTCGAAAAGTCGTTCGAAGTCCGGCAATAA
The DNA here is from genome assembly GCA_964059195.1 of Ectobius pallidus. NCBI lineage: Eukaryota > Metazoa > Arthropoda > Insecta > Blattodea > Ectobiidae > Ectobius > Ectobius pallidus. The sequence continues at coordinate 61,243,755 of CAXKWD010000002.1, forward strand.
AGAGCATGTGAGGTCAACTGCTTCCCCCAACAAGCCGTTACCAAGTTTCGGAGCCCGGCGACAGGATGTCGTCACCTTTGGGGGCCGCCGTACAGTCGCAAATCACAATGTTGCTCTTCTTTCGACAACATCGTTATTGGCTGTTTTGATTAGTTGAATGCTATCCTGTATTAGAACTATGAAACAATTTACGGTCAATTCAATTCTGGTATCCGCATTACTGTATGTCAATAATGACAAATTCGGTAATGTTTGGATAGATTATCTCTAAATTTGCTCCGGAACCAATTTAGTATGCTCTATCATTTCAGTAATTTAAATGAGCTGGTTCTCTTCTTAGTTGGATTACAGTATAAATTACAGAAAAACTAGTGGAAGTTGTATAAAGTACATTACAAAACTCTTTTAAAAAACAAAAGTCAATACAACAAATTTTAGTAAATTGGAAACTAATGACATGAAACATGGTTTTATTATTATACATTCGATTCCGAAAACATTAGGCTATGCACTGTCGGTTCTCAAAAAATTCACTTAGCTAAATTTGCTGCAAATGTCTGAATTAACAGATATATGGACAATATTCAAAATCTGTCAGAAATATGCCATTAAAAATGTGACAAATTAATCAAATATGCATAGCATAAACATTTGAATATGAATAAATTAATATGCACTATAGCAAAACTAATAAAATATGCAACAACAGGCCTATATAAATGAAACCAACAATATTATGTTATTTCATGTCTTGTACATATTTGTACACTATCATGTAATATAGTGCATTATTAAAAATATTACTTTTAATAAACTTCCGGGCCCTAGTTATGTTACTAATCAGAACCAAAATCGTATACTTACAGGCTCCAAACACAGCATTAACTTTGGACCACGACTTTCCAATGATTCCAATACTAAACTCTTGTCGACTGTACAGTCGTGGTCCAAAGTTAATTCTTGTCCAGAATTTTCTAAATTAAACATTAAAAATTTAACAATAATATTAAATATTTAATATATGAAAAGTACCTGTTTCAAAGAGGTTATGTTGGAAGATAATTGTTTTAATAAATACATATTCATAAATATTTTAACAATTAAGAAATATCAGCGATAAATAATAATAATTATTATTATTTCTACAGTCATATTTAATTTAAAAATTGTGAACAGATTGTAGTTTGCTATTGCCTACAGTATTGTAAACTAGGGCTCACTCAAGCGTAAGACAGCGTCTATTGCATTACATTGTAAAAATTTAGCATACTTACTTACTCAATGGCAACAGTCAATTTCTAAAAAAAAATCGAAAGGAATATTATCCATTTTGTGGAACCCGGAGGTTCAATGCCGCGCGTACATGAACCCGCCATTCAACCCTATTCTGTGCTAACTCCATCTAACCATCCCTCGCAAATCCTACTTCTCTTAAATCTACTCTAATATTGTCCTCCCACCTAGATCTTTCAAGTCGTCTTTTAAATTTCTCAAAATTAACTAAACTAAGACTACTTTAACCTTAAATTTACTTCAGAACTTATAACCTTCTATTAATATTAACTCACCTTTAAAACGAAATTACTTAATGAATTCAAGCTCAATTGTAGGCCTGAATCTGGGTTATGAGTAATTCCTTCCTAGATAGAGTGATGACGGCAATAACCGCTATTCACGCCAAATCGAATGGGAATTTGCCTCAAACTTATGAGATCCTTTGTATCAACATCACAAATCCCCTAGCATCAACAAAAATAATCCATGCGATGGGATTACAGAACATGTTATTTGACTTCGCCATTCCCGTACACTTGTCACCTGATTTTCATTTTTTTTTTAAATTCTTATCGGACATCACGTGACAGGCAAGTGAACTTTTTAACGCGAGACGTCAAAAGGGATGGCAAAAATAAAAATGGCGAGTTCACCAGAGAACGAAGTACACATTAAGCGAACCGAGAAAAAGAGATAACATAGAATGACAGCAAGGCAAACACAAATCAATAACAAATACAGTACTGTACAGAACAGAACAGCGATCCAGTGTGCAGTGACAATAGCCAACTGACAAACGCACGAATGTTACATTTTGTATTCCCCAATCGCTCGCTTTTATAATTTCTCTCTCTTGTAAAGTTTACTGTCAATACAGTCGTTTACAATGGTTCGTTTTTGTAGCCTTCATGTTCAGAAACAAAATATTTTAAATTATGTACGACGGTTTAATTTAGGGGCTTTTTCCTTCACCATGTTCAACCATAGCCCGCTAGGAGTAGCCTATACTAGCGTGTTGAGAGTAGCCACATGAACAAGCTTACTGCGAGACTAATATCAGAAAAATATTTAACAATGTTAAAAGAAACGTGAAATAATGACTTTAGTACATAGTGAAAAAAATCCATACTGTATTCCGATATTCAAGATAGAATTTTGACTGTGGTTAAGATAGCCTAACAATTTTTATAGAAAGTGACTTCGGGCTAAGGGATATTTTTAACGAGACTATATTTTCTGCATGTATCTATAACTGGTTGTGTATAGGCCTACTTCAAAAAAGTAGTGGTTATGGAGACTGTGGATTGAACTATTATCACTTTTATTATATTATTATTATTACTACTACTATTACTATATTATGTAATATTCATTTTAGATAATTAATGTTGTAGAACAGAGGTAATCATTTTGTAATTCCACGTATAGCATGCACTTTATTTATTCTTTATTTTTTCCGTTTTCTCCCTGGCAGGATGTGGAGGATTTTCGGTCATAATGACGAACAAAATTAAGTACCCACTTAATCAAATAAATGGTCTATAACAGACCATAACATTCAATGGAACCTACTTAACCAGGACTGTATACAACCAAACTGCGTGTAAGATCGTTAGGCTTGTACTAATTTCTCACTAAAGTTTTTCCTTTTCCCTGTTATTGTGTGTAGTACACGGCTAATACTACGGACATCAAAATAGCCTACAAAGAGGATTCAATTAAGGGACTGTTTTCCATCAAACTTAATACAGCAAAAACAACAGGCAGTCTTGTATGGAGAAGTGACGACCAATTTGTACAGAGCAGGAGTACAAAAAGTAAGCAGAGAGCTCCTAGAAGCTCCGTCCTGAAGCTAGGAAACTACATGTAAGATATCCAACAAAAACCACACTGGCCTAAATAAATTTCTCGAGCTACATTTTGCCTTGAATGCTGAAATGGGTGCTAAAGTGCATTAAGATACTGATACTGAGGATGATGAAAATGACTATGACGACGATGATTATCCTTGTTGCTGATATATAATAATAATAATAATAATAATAATAATATTAAGTATTATTATCACTGTAACCACAATAGTCACACTACAGTCTTCATCATTGCGGTACACGGATAAGGATCTGTAAGATAAAGAAAAAGGTTCAGATCGTTTACATAAACATACAACCAACTAAAAAAATGAATTCCTTATTTTATATTTATACTAGCATGTGCCCGCGGCTTCGCCCGCGATAATTATTTCAAAAATAAAAAATTAAGAGCATAATAGTTAAAACATTATATTTATTAACACCTAAACCACGTGGACTACTTACCACGATTAGATAGCGTCGCCTGGCAAAAGCGATCTCAGATTCGAGTTCCTTGACCCAGAAAATCCCTGTATAGTGAGTTTCGTCCAAATCGAACAATGTTTAATCATATTTAGGTCTATGTTGATTATCCCTCTTCCGTGTAGGTTGAAGATTTCGTATGTCTACGGGCCTTGACATTCTAAACAAATGAACCAGCGTGGGCTTACAACATTCAAGCGATCGCGATGCTTTTATTTCCACGGTATGACAAAAATAGCCAAAGCCAAATTCAATTGATTTGACATTGAAATGTATTACTGAAATCTGATGCTTCGACAGCGCTAAAATCATGTTTTCTGCCCGTTTTTCACTCATAACTCACGAACGAAAGCTAAAACTAAAATTCCGGCTTCGATGTGCATTTTCCGGCCCTTCAGTCCACCTATGTTTAAAATTGCAGATCTCTGCGTTGAGTAGATTTCGCTGGGCATCGCGGACAGACGCAGGACAGACTGAAGACAGACGGAGGACAGACACTTCCTTTTATTAACATAGATTCCAGGGATGTTAGCTATGCAACATTTTCAGTTGAGGCATTGCAAATGAATTTTACAAACTTTTTTTTATTATTACAAAATATTATAAAATTATCAAACTTTACATAATCCTTAATATGTGTTTAGAGGCTGCAATCTATTAATAAGAAAAGAAAACTTTTCAAATACATACACAAGTTAATACATACTGCACACTAAAAACAGTTATCAGTTAAAATTACTTATCTTACAGCAGTAACTCCGGTCTCTTCGAATTTTGGACACCCCTGCGATCAAAACGATTAAAGCAAAAACTAAACATCTTAACAGGCTCTGTATGTCTATATGTTATGTACCACAGCAGTCATCTAAACCAGATACAAAGCAGGGCATTTCTAAAAGTGTATTAAGTTATGCAAAAAAACAGGTTGCACAGAATTTCATTCATCTAGTATAACAAGAGGTCTTATCCCTCAATTAATGCAAATACTGATTTATTCCTTATAATAAATATTTAATCTGCTAACCATGAACAACTAGATCATATTGCTTATAACCCCGTCGGCCTAAGTAACGCAGACAGTACCGTATTGTGCCCAAGACTGCGGGTTCGATCCCGGCCCAGCTCAATGATATTTATGTGGGTAAATGTGACAGGCCCATGTCTGTAGATTATAGGCACGTAAAAGAACTCCTGCGGCACATCAGCGACGGCCACTAGCCTCAGCAGCAGTAAATCTCCGTCAATAAATAACCGTGAAACCTAATCTATACCCACCATAGGCGTACCGAGGGGGGGGGGGTTTGGGGGTTTGAACCCCCCCCCCCCTAATGATTAAAAAAAGGAAAATTGTATAATTTTTTTAAGTCTGCCCATAAATTACTTAATGCAAGTATAAAGCGTGGGAAGCTTAAAACTCGTTATTTTGCGTCTTAATTTTTAAAATTTTCCGGGGGCAACCCCCGGAAGCGAAAAACTCGTTATTTTGCGTCTTAATTTTAAAAATTTTCCGGGGAAAAACCCCGGAAGCGAAAAACTCGTTATTTTGCATCTAGATTTTTAAAATTTTCCGGGGGAGGACCCCCCTCTCCCGCATGTTATAACCCCCCCCCCCATACGGTCGGCCTGGTTACGCCTATGATACCCGCCGAAACTGAGAGGGACTACCGTAGAGAGAAAATTACCGTTATGTAGTATGTAGTCTACAGGTGGAGAATGCTGCTGTAGAGGTTACTTTTATTGCCCAGCATTAAAAACGCTATAAATAATACATCAGCTGACTGAGGTTGATAAGCAAGTTTATGCATGCAATCCTAACCTCTGTGAATGCTACGAAATAGTCTCATGTCTTGCACAAAGTCATATCATAATCAGCACGCTCATGAGTTCAAAACAAAACCATGAAGTATTTATGTTCACCGTCAGTTCATAGGCCCTTCTTCCATCGACGATATTACGATTTCTCCAATTATGAATACATACTTCAATGACAATGAATAAGCAATTGAAATTCGCCCTATCTTTATTAATTAATGAATTACTTATTTATATTCCAGGGATTTAGCTATGAAATATTTTCAGTTGAGGCATTTTAAATTAATTTTAAAAACTTTGTTTATTACAAAATATTATAAAATTATCAAACTTTACAAAATCCTTAATATGTACTTTCTTTGAAAGCCACCAGATGAGCAAAGCTCGTGATTAGAGGCTGCGATCTATTAATAAAATAAATAAATACATAAATAAAGATTAGGCGAATTTCAATTGCTTATTCAATTAGAATATTGCTCATTAATTTGGAATCCTACTATCATTAAATACAAGAAATTGATAGAGTCCATTCAAAATAAATTTCTAAAATACACGTATTTCAGACAGTTTAACTACTATCCTAAATCTGAATCATATTCAACTATGTTACAGTATTTCAATATCCCTGAATTATCACACAGACGAAACATTCATGCATTGTTGTTTTTATACAAATTAATTAATAATGAAATAGATGATATTAATATTCTCTTTCTTTCTTTACCGTAGTTTCACCTCTCCCTTTTAGGATTTTTAAGCGACCCAAGCCGCCCGGGCCTTACAGGGCCGCGACCTGTCGGGAGAGGGATTATCTTTGGATCACATACATACTTTTTTGACCAGACAAGGACATGGAGGGCCTCCCCGGATGAGTGATCAGCCCAATGCCGGGGCCACCTCCGAGACAACACGAACACATAGGACGAGACACACCATTCACACACACACTCACTCCAAACAAGGCGAGGATGGGATGAAGATGATAATGACGGCCAGATGACATCTGGGGACCACAAGGGCCTAAAGTTACCCCAGAAAAAACCTCACCTAGGTAACTTGTCCCGACCAGGAATCGAACCCGGGCCCGCTGCGTGAGAGGATTGAACGCATCCCCTGAGCCACAGCGGTGGACATTAATATTCTCAAAGAAATATATTTTTATGTTCCACGTTATAGATCTCATAAATTGCATAATCTTTTTTTCATCCCAAAAGTAAACACTGACTCTCATAATAATTCTCCTCTTTATAATGTACTCCGACTATACAATCAGTTGCACAAAATTGACAATATAGATATTTTTAATACTAACAATAAGCGGTTTAAAAATATATGTGAAAAAAAATTTGAAAATTTTAAAATAATAATTAATAAATTTTGCTCCATGTCATTTTCTTTACTTGAATCTTTCTGTATATTTTCCTCCAAAACTATTATATTATTATTTGTTTTTTTCATATTATGTTCCCTTGTGTAATTGTCATATTGTTTTGTGTTTATGTTTTTCTTTTCTGTGTGTGTTTTTTTTTTCTTATTGTTGTAGTATTAGCTTAATTATTTTGAATGTCACTTGAATTTTTGAATCTGGTGTATTATGTAAGCGAGAATATTGTAATTGGGCATTAGCCTGTAATATTCTTAGTACAATAAATAAATAAATAAATGTCATTGAAGCATTCTGGATGAATAGGTGACTAGTTAGTTATTGCGACTACCAGGTATTGTGAACTAAATTTCATTTACATGCTAATGATTCATAAATACTGATTTACAGCATTTCAATGGTGGAAGAGCAACGATCTCTAGAACACTTTTCTGTATGCCAAACTTACCACTAAAGGTGACCAGGAAACGAGAAATAGTCCCTCCTCGCCCCTATATCAAACCGGAGACTTTAATGGACTTCAGGTGGTCCTTTGTTTTGTAGAAGGCTAATGATCGCTCATAATTAAGTCTCTATTAGTATGTTGCTCAAGGAGAACATATAGGCACAAGTTATAAAAATTACTATAATTTTCTCCCACTATAATCTATCATGCTTTCGCCTTCTAATTTGGCACCTCAATACGTATACTGCTGCTATTTTACACAATTTTCAATTTGTTTTGTAACTATTGCCAATAAGTTATTCGCAATTATCGTCACAATTAAGTTGCTGTCTCTTCTGCACCGATTTGGTATATTAAAGATATTTCCCATTCACACTAATATTTATTCCCATTATTACATTTTTAAATTATTCCTGTATAAATAAAACGAAAAAGTATGAGCCTTGAAATATCTGCAACACAAATATTTTAATTTCACTTTCTTTTGAAAAGTCAAATTACCTGTCTCCTCCCTTCCCACCTCTTTCTCTCTCTCAATCACTAAAGTAAAAGGAAAGAAAGATGATAGAATTTTAAAAAGAAATAATTTTAAAATAAGGAATGAAAAAGAAAGAAAGGAATAAATAAATAAATAAATAAGAAAGCAAGAACTATTTTATTTCCTCTTCTCTTTTATGTCCTTCTCTGTCAAGAAGAGGAGAGAGGAAGAAAACGGAGAAAGCGAGAGATATTAAGTGATAAAAGAAATTAAAGGAAGGAAATGAATAGAGAGAGGAAAAAGGAATATGGGCGGATACATATAGTAAGAGTGGCGCTGTTGATAACACCCTCTGGACAGACCTTGTGATTTAAATGCCCAATTTCCTCAACAAATTTAGAAAGTGACAACCCCCTGTTTACACCGTGACAGCTTCTCAATTACTGGAAGAAGTCAAAGTGAACATTGACCATCTGTAAGCGAGTGACTTGCTAACTCACTGGTTATTGGAAGTATTGGGGGTACTTCGGTAAGATGAAAAGGGGCGCCGACAGAAACAGAGACAGATTGTATGCAGCTCATACGGAAAGGACTCCCCTTCTTAATCCCATGCATGCTTGAGAAGTAGGCCTACTGCAGGCTCTACTTCCGACTGCAAGCTTAACATCAAATTGTTACAGAAAATGATTTTTCTCTGATTTGATAACATAGAGAGGCCCCTGGGTTACAAGCCAATTGGGTTTATTTACACGTATGGTACATATTTCTTATACAGAGTTGTTGGATATTAAATTCTAGACTGATAGGGCAAAAGAGTAGGCCTACAAGTTAAAACACATTATTTTTCAGGAGAGACTTTTATTTACACATTATCTCATTAATTTTTTTTTGTTTACTTATACTCTTTTGCCTGGATAGTTTTCTTCTGGCAAAAGGCAAAAGAGTATTAAAAAACATTCAAAAGAGAAAATATTTTTTACACAGTGTAATTACTTATCTCATTTTCACAATTTTTTACTTATACTCTTTTGTCTTAACAGTCCAGCATTAGCCTTCGCGAGTCATAGACTGTCCAGGCATGGGACTGAGCCTCAAGTCCACCATGTCAACAATTTAGATATCCCACTAGTTAACGCGATCACGATGATAATGTCGAGATCATGATAATGATCATAATTAAGGACCGGATTTTTAGGTTTTAAAAAACACTGTTTTAGGTTATTCATTAACTGAAAGTTCTTTTTATGTCCGAAACATCGTTTTATTTTATAATAAGGGGCCTATCAACTTGGAATAACTTATAGTACATATAATTCACTACACAATACGAAGACCTACCATAAAATATAACTTAAAAATTGAGTTAAATTTGCAGATACCTCATTTAATTTACAATTTAACAAAGAAAGGATAAACGATCAAAAGAAGCAGTGAGATGCAGTTTTTCGTACTGCAGCAAATGTGTTTTCTGCTTGCATTTTAACTATACAATAAAAATATACCAGGAAAGTATGGAGAAATTAAGCACAAGAGGCCAAACTAGAATACCGTTTCTACAGACATTAGCCTTTTTCGGGTTTCGAACCCAATGCTCCAAACTAGCGTTGCAGGTAGAACGATATTTAAAACCAATATGCCGGTAGTGTTACTTCATCCCTCCTCTCTTGGCCTTATCCATCCCAGACAACGATGGGCTGAACGATATTAATCTGAAAGGAATATGCAGGTGGTTTTATTTTCAACACGACAGAAGTTTTTTGTTTCTCAACAAAATATCCATGTTTGAAGTAAAAAAGGCTAATAATTTGAACCAAGAACTTGTTAAGAGTAAATGAGGTATTTTATTAAGGTTTTTATGTCCCATTTACAGGGTGTCCACCAAGTAATGCTGAAGAAATTCCCGGCTTATTCCATGATTTTCATTGATCATTTCAGCAATTCCCGACCATAATATGAAGCACTTTCTAATAACTGTGTAAGAAAACTTATAGGATTATACATACTTTAAATAAGAAAAACTTTCAGTAACAAAAGTAATAATATTGCAAACAATAATTATTTAGGCTATAACAGATACAAAAATTAGGAAAAATAAAATAAATTAAATATACTTCCATATAGGCCTATTATTGTCTAGAAGTCTTTTTGATCACACTTTGCAATTTTTCGAGTTTTCCCGGATATTTTAACAAATTCATTGACTTTTCCCGGATTTTCCCGACCATACGAAATTCCCGGCCTTTTCCCGGATTCCCGGATTTTCCCGACCAGTGGACACCCTGCATTTAGGTGTTTTAAATACCACGAAATTAATGTGTGAATCCTTCGGATATGACTCGAGAATGTGTATGGGCATTTCGGGTTTTGGTAGTAAGGGAAAAGAAAGGTAAAAACCTAAGAATTCGGTTCCTAATGATAATAATAAAAACATACATGAAGACGTGTAATAAATCCACAATATAGGATCATGATTAAAAGGAACTCCGGCGCCGACGTTTACAGGCCTAAGTAGTTGCACGCCCCCGTCGTTAATTAACCAAAAGAAACTAACAAATTAAATGCGATTAAATATTTATATAAGAAAGAGCATTGTAGAATTCTATAAGTAAATTTTAATCATATAAGAGGAGACTGTATAGAATGAGTTGAGAGAAAAGTTGATGAGATTTCTACAGGACCTGTACTAGCAGCTGCCGAAAATTGACCCGGCTTCATCCACGCTGGAGCCCCCTTCCCTCTCATTCACTCTTTCGCACTGCATGGCTTTCCCCCTTCGCAACTCCCGAAACCTCCGAAAACTCTTCCACAAACTTCCTCCTTACTCTTTTTTTTTACTTCCATTCGATAATGGACTGGAAACATACCACCGTCCAAACCATCTGGGTCTAAACCATCATTATCCCTATCTCAAGCAAAAGAGTTCGGAAAGAAATCACAGTAAAAGATGCTATCGATATGAGGGGAGAAAAAGTTTGCATTAGTTGGAAATCGAGGATGACTTGACACAAAAAAACTGACCTAATGAACATGCTGAATCAGCGCCCTGGTAAGTATTCAGCGGGGTAACCAGATTCAAGCATCTGATCTTTCTTCTTAATGAGAAATCGCAATCTACAGTACATGGAAAATGTATTTTATTTCAAGCAAAATATAGTTACGAAAGATAATTCAAACAAAACTTGAAACACTACATTTAAAAAAAATGTTTAGGATTTTTTACTTTAACGCAAATGCGACACAGAGTTTGAACTTCAAGGCTAGTCGACTAGCTTTGAACGAACGTCACGTCACTCAACTGCGACATCCACAGCAGTGCAGTGTCGAAGTTCTCTATAATTTTCAAGAGGCTTTGTAACTGATTTTTTTTGTAATGATGATGATGATGATGATGATAATGATAATGATAATGATAATGATAATGATAATGATAATAATAATAATAATAATAATAATAAAGTTCAGTGCCTAAGTTGCTCAGGTGAGTTTATTTAGAAATATATCAAACACACTAATGTTTAGAAGTACAGATTCGTCCAAATGAACTGGCACACAGGTATTTTCCTAGCCCTAAACAGTCATAAGAATATGTCATCCAAAGAGGTAAACAAAATTTCTATCTAAATTCCTGAGGAATGAATCAATTTGGCAGTCATTCGGTTACCTTTTACTGATTTACGGATTGTTTTGCACATGAAAGTGACAAAGAGAATGAAAACTCAGATATTAACAAGCTATAAAAATAAGACAAACTGAAATAGATAATATGGCCATGACCTATAAGTTACATGAACAAGAAAATTAAATTGTAGTGATGATATAACAACAAATAATGATGCGGATGATATACTAGAGTTTGAAAAGGAAGAAAGAAGCTGTATGCATTACCCTGAGAATGGCAGGAACAATAATTAAAATTGTTAGTACTGAACATCACTTCAGTGATAGAATTTGAAATGTGAAATGAAGTATTCCCACATTTGTTGTTGTTGTTATAATTATTATTATTATTAATATTATTATTATTAGTATTATTACTGTTATTATCACTCTTATTGTATAATTATTCAAAACTAGTTTTTGAGCACATACAGTGCAATAGTTACAGTCAAAATACAGAAAACATAAGTCAGTTTTCCATTCAATAGATGATTGTCTTGTAATGATGTTGTATAACAACTGCATTGGCCTACTTGACTATTATCAACTGTCTAAAAAACTCTCCAAGATATGAAATGATAAAATGACAACCTTTAGAGCCAACTACAGTAGATGCAGGCTGTTGGCATTGTATTCTAAGTTTGAATGGGTTAGAAGGCATTTAATTGCCACTATTTCACACTTACAATGAGTTTTCGTTATGGGAATTGTAATATGTCACATTGTCTACTGTTATAATAATGGTGAAAAAGGTCTCTAACAGTATGATCAACTCGTTGTAAGTTAGTTAAAATATTTTCCCTGATAAAGAGGCCATCAGTGTTAATATCTACTAGAACGATATGATGATAACAGTTACAAGTAAAAGAACAGTCAAATAACTTAAGTAACTCGGAGTTAGGAGCAAAAACACCTGGAGTGACTGAGAAAGAAAGATTGGAAGGAAAGAAAGAAAAATAAAACATGAGACACCATTCTTGACTTGCAAGAGTTATGTAAATACTGTATAAATGACATTGCATTTTCCTAACAAATGATAATAGGGTTTGAAAAACTTCCACTCTTTGCAGTTTACATGTCTCTGATGCTGAACAAGACGCCTTTGATGATAAAACGCCACTTCAGATACTGTGATTTTTTACAGTCTTTAAGATAAATGTGTTAAAAATGTCATACGGACTGATTTACCATGTATTTCAAAACAATGTTACTGCCTAATCACAAGTCTCTTCCCAACAACACAGAAAAATCTTGTTTTGTTCGCTTTCGAACTACAATTTTTATGAGGGGAGCTGGCAGGCAAAAGATCAGAAGAGCTTAAGGTCTTAATCTTACATTTACCGAACTCTAAGCTAATAAGATTTTATGATGACAGATCCACACAGCGAAGACCACCTATTCTGCCATCTTTATGTTGCTTGAGATGCAAAGATAAGACAACTTGTGAGTTTTATCCTGATTTTATTACTGGCTAAACATGAGCACTTATATCCTGTTTGCAATATCTAAGTACCCAATTAAGTAAGAATTAATTTTAATTTATCTTGTTTATCACTGGCTGCAATAAATTGTTGTAAAAAAAACTTTCGCCCATTTTCCATCCTGCTGCAACAGACAAATTACTCCGAAAAGAGCTGAAAAAGACCATTTAAAGAAACATCACATGAAGCTAGGCCATGTGTTTACTGTTCGTTGTAGAATTTCGTGGTATATTGCAGTAAGCTGCACAAAACCTAATAGCAAACGTCAACATTTAACATGACAAACAGGCAATAATTTTCACACAAGTTGTAAGTATCTTGGTTTTAATGGCTGGGCATGCAAAATATCCTGAGATGTTTCCGGTTCAAGAGTTTGCCATCTGTCAGGGAAGACACCATCTGGTACATACCCACACGCCTCACAATGTCATGGCCTTAATGGACAACCGCGAGAATCGCAAACTTAAAAAGAACAGTGCAAAATATAACTAGAGAACCGTGAACATTATATTTTTACTTTTGGCTATGCCGTTAAGATATTATGAGAGTTAATAAAATATGTTTTAATAGCTACACTTCCAAGAAAATAACAATGACATAACGCTAGTTCTAAATACCAAGGTATTTGAAGTCTCTAACAAATAGTAATGATTTTATTAAGTAGGGGCAATATCACAGACTTCAACATGGGTTAGGTTCTTTGATCTATTTTGGTTCGACCATCTCCTTCGTTAGATTTATTACCTCTTGGTTTGTATTAGAGAAACTACCATTCTAATTACATGGTCAAAACAATATTCACCTAGGCCTACATTATCTGAATAACGTTCAGTATGTTTCTAATTCTACTTAATTTCTACCGCTCCTACTTCCAACTTAGACAACTGAAGCGTTTAGTTTTATAAGGGTCTAAATGCCAAAATCATGATTTTTCAGCTGATAATTTTATATGGATCTATGTACCCAAACCAATGCATTTCAGAAGGGTCCAAGGTCCAGGGAAAGCCACGTTAGTAGAAGTAAATTCCAAGATATAGCGCTGGGTCTATCTCCGGCATGCCTTTCAGTGGGTATATGTCTTGTTTTCTACACAATCATGATTTTGGTACTTAGACCCTTATGAAACTAAACCCTTCAACTATCAAACCTCTTAGGAATTTAATTTGTGCTGCCATTTTCGGTCTTATTCCCCCTCCATTTCATATTTTTAGGTAATTTTTGTAATTCAAAGTCATTATCTCCAAATTATGTATTGTTTCCTGCATTATAAAGAGTATTTGTGAATTTACGCACTCTAAATAAGCACAAATAAATAGTTTTTTTTTTAATAATTTTAATTTGGATGCAGAAAGACGATGTTAGCTGTTTGCATTTTACCGTACATACCAATTAATTAATTAATTAAGAATTAAGAATAATTACAAGCCTATAATTGTGTTAACAACATAAAATAATACAGAATACACACAAATCTTATGAATAAACTAGTATTTTTTGCATTTTTATCGTCATTTTATAAGTTATTTTTAAAAGTATTTTTAAGTTCATGATGATGATGATGATGATGATGATAATAATAATAATACACCGACTTTACATTGGCTATGGATAGTCTATTACAGAACCCTTATCGTATTGCCTAGAAGTGCGTACTTATAAAGTTCAAAATCCCTTGTAAGTGGTGATGGTTTGTCTAATTAGAGGAACTTGATCGCTTCGTTTTAGCTAAAACTCTACAGAGGAGACTATAATCAGGAGAGTGTAGTGGTAATTATGCGTGTAGAGTTCCCAAGCTGAAGAAAGTGCACATGCCGTGATTACAACATCCGAGGTCACCGCAGTGAAAGTAATTTGAAGAAGGCTCAAATATACAATAAATGTACGGTTTTCTTACGAGCAAAGTGAACTTGGATTCAACAACAATAACAATAACAAAATACAAATAAAAATAAAAAATAGTGGGTCTGGGTAGCGCTGGCTTTCTGCGCTCAAGATCGCGGGTTCAATCCCAGTCCAGGTCAATGGCATTTAATTTACGTGTGCATAAATGTGACAGGCCAATGTCTGTAGATTTAAAAGATGTAAAAGTACTCTTTCAGGACAAAATTCCGGCACAACAGCGACTTTCACGGATCTAAATTGTAGTGATACATGGCCCTCAACGTTAAATAACCATGTAACCAACGGCGCAACAAAAATATTGTGAAGACACTCAAGCTATATTCTCTAGACAAGCACATATTTGTGGTTTTATTCGTTTCATATTTCCAAATACAGCAAACAGTTGCATTGCCTGAGTGCACATTTACTTGACTCAACCTCATGCAAAAGACGCAAGGAAAATTTAAAACTAACTTTGTTGAAGAGACCACAATAATTTCTGCGAGAAAAAAAAAGTTTCACATGACTTTTCTTAAGTCTTAGTACATGCAGTTACTTGCACAACCTTTTGACAAAATTGTGAAGAGTTAAATATTTTATACGTATTAGAATTAGAATTAGAATTGTTTTATTTTACCTGGTGGAATTAAGACCATTAGGCTTTCTCTTCCATTCAACCAGGATTAATACAACTGAACTTTACAATATTAGGCCTACAATATTACGTAAATTGTAGAGTATTACGTATGTGGTGGAAAATGGAAATTCGCTCCATAATAGAACACTTTACATATAGCCTATTGTGTACAAACCAATGATTACAGGAATTCGCCCCTTGTAAGGATATGCATTTGGTATAATAATTTATGTAATGAATCTTATACAGATCTAATTCAAACAAAAACAGTAAGTTTTTTAGGAATATTTGCAAAATTTACATCTTGCCAGGACTTAAATCAATTTAATTACTGCCCTCATATTTGTTAATTTTTTTTTCCATTTGTAAATTATCGTAAGACGTTCTAGTCTTAAGTGATTTTGTCCTTAGCGTCCTTTTATATTGTTGTTTCTTAATTATGTTCTTTATTTGTCAAAGAGTCTACTATGTAATATGTTAGTTTAGCCGACCTGAAAATTGTCTTGTGTCACATTACCGCATGATCCAAACAAAATCTCGTTCTGATTTCGAACTATGCTCCCAGACAGACAGACACTCACTCACTCACTCACTCACTCACTCAAACATACACATACACATACACATACACATACAACGTTCCTCAAACGAACTCTAGACATACAGTTAATGCTGAGAACTAGACATCGTATTTCACAAACCGGGTAAGAACATAGAAAATAAAAAATATACTACCGACAACATGTGTACAGGTATAAGCACAAAGCAAATCCTCTTGTAAGTCTTCAGTTACAACTAACGGAAAAATTGTGAAAAATATAAGCCTACAGAGTGCAACTTAGTCCTAAAGTGTATTACAGAAAAGTACAATAGCCTACTGAACCGGTGAAAACTCTATAATAGTCCCAGAAAAGTGGCTTTAAAATCTGTAAAAAATGTTTTATTCAGTAAGTAACACCAATATCATTTTATTATTTACAGAGATCATTAACAAAAGGTAATAACTTAATAAGATATTATTTGCCCTTTTTACAAATTTTCAATAAAGTTTGGTTCTTGCGTAAACTAAGAAAGTAATTAACTAATTAAGTAACAATCAATTTGCGGTTTATTTTTTAATTCAAATTACCTTAATTTCTAAGTGGATGATGGATGCAAAACATGCAACCCGCAAGCGGTGTCAAAATCTCTAACATCGAAGTTCCAATAAAATTCTGCAGTTGGTAGGATTTGGCATCACCGAAGGCACTTTACATGCAAAATGACTGGACTGACCACTTCGCGAATAGATCCAGTTTCTCCTTGCAAATAACCTCTACCTTGCCTGGGCTATGGGCACATATTTTGCAAAGTAGGTCCATACGAAATATGGCCAGCCTATGTTGAAATCACAACTGTTTTCTTCAAAATAAAAGAAATCCATACATTCATCCGGATACACTAAACTAAGCTAGCAACAACAAATTCTTCTGTATTTATCAATTGTATCTTGTAAACAATCCTTAAGAAGCCAGGTTAATCTACTCCTACGAATAGCCAAAAAGAAAGTTTTTTAAATAAGCCTTGACTTGGGTGTAATTGTTAAGCAGCAGTAAATACGTAGCCTAGAGACGTAATAAGACAATACATTCATTGTAAAATATCTACCAAACAGTAACATTATAAACAGTCGTAGAGTATAAGCATGTGCAGTAGAGGAGACTACGATTATATCATGCAAGAAAAGAATCCAAGACTCAGTCATGATGACTTAATTTCTCTCGAATCTGTCATAGCCATAATTTTTTCCCCCATATTCAAAAATATATACTCAAATTCTGCCAGAGAATTTATAAAGTAGGCCTATTTCCATCAACAATTCTCACAATTAATTTTGAAGAATGTGAAAAGTCCGATAATACTGTAAGTGAGAATTTTTTTTCTTCAAATTTTTATAAGCAAAAAAGGTTTTGCTAGTGTTAGGCCTGTATAACCTAGCAATATATTTTATGATCAGTAACTTTACCAGTGAACTGCAGAGGGTATTATTCGTGAGATCTTTCAAAATTAAATTAACATTTTTAGTTCTCTCACAGATCGAGCATCTAATGAGTAGTTATTTCTCGCATCTTATACTAAGGGAATCCAATGAATCCAACTGTTTCTTTTAAGTATCAAATTCAAAATTGATATACCGGTAAGAGAAAGAATTGTTACTGTAACAAACATGTACTTACTTTTTTCAGCTATAGGTCATATTAGTCAATTAAATAATTTATACATATACGTTATAATTGAAGTAGACATATTCTACTTATAAATTGTAATATCTGTATCTGTATCTGGTACCCTATGATCCCCAGGTGGGGCGAAGGGGCCTCCAATGGAGGTTTCATTACCTATACTAATTTGGATATGCTTATTTTCGGAGAGAGGGCAGAGGGACAGGTGATAAGCCCATCGCCTCGCAACCCCCCTCTGGAAACTAAGTATTTCTTGGACGTGAAAGGGCCGAGAAATTTTGTCCAGAGGCTCTAATTTAGGCTTGGAGTTTTTTTACGTGCCGTAAATCTACGACACGGGCCCCCCAGCTTAAAGTCCCTCCCGGAGGACTCCGTGCCCAGGATGTTTACGTCCTGAAAAATCCATCGACCGCGGCCGGGTTTGATCCCGCGCCCTGCGGATCCAGAGGCGGGCACGCTACCTCTAGACCACCGCGGCCGACATAAATTGTAATATAGCAAAGGAAATTAAGAAAAACATTAAATGTATAAAAAAACCAACAAGCTCATTACTTCAAAATTCCATAGCATAATTAAAATTGAGTTACATGTAAATCTATACAAACATCCGTAACATGCAACTAAATCCCAAAGCATCACTATGCACGTAAACAGTAAATCACCTAACTCCATAATAACATCACCCATGCTTCTTAAAATTATTGAATTAATTAAATTTATGGATGTAGTGTTTGTTCAAATACGGGAGAGAATGATTCACGCATACAGTTTTTGCGAGTTTGGAAACGGCCAGGAACTCTCTGGAGACTTGGAACTGTGGCATGGAACGGACTCGTGGGGGAACACGGTGGTATCGTTCTGCATCACGATTCTCCTTGTCCCTTCTCAGCCCTTTCCCTTGTCACTCCATGTCAAATTAAAACTTTTTCTTTGCGAATTCCCTGCGTGCAAGCAGCCAGTGATAAACTGCACGCCTTCTGGATGTTATACAGCTTATACGTAACAAGTTGAACAAGAAAAAGTGACTATATCTCATGGACAATTTGATTCTCACCGGGTTACCATCCAACCGACGTCAATCGCTGCTATAATAACTAAACTCATAGGATCACTACTAAAAAAGTTGTTATTGAAAATTAGTTCACACACATTTTTGCAAAAGGGCGATACACAAAGCAATGAATTTAAAGTTTTAACTGCTGTGGCTGTCAAAGTGACAGAGGAATAAATTTAATCACATGTGCCCACTTAAATCAGTGATGATTATAAAATACAATCATTTGCTTTGCCTCAAAAACGAAATTTACCTACTTAATAAAGATGTCCCTCAGTGAATTCAAAATTATCTTCAGCCGTCAAAGTGATTAAAACATTAAAAACATTAAAATATAAACACGATTTAAATTAAATAAGGCCAATAAACGAACAACTTAGCAACGTTCATAATAAGCAAAAGAGAAGTCAAATCCATAACATTTTATTTAATTATCTCGAGGAAAAATTAATCCCTGATTCAGACCAAGAGATATATAAAGCAATTAACAACATCCATACATCGCGAATAAAATAATAGCAATAATAATAATAATACATTTGTTTTGAAGTATTAACACGTTCAACTACTTGTTTACATAGGCCAAATTTAAATGAGTTAGAATGAATGAAGAATGCGATTTCTTCTTTTGTTTTGTCTACTAAAGTGTATGTCATCAATCGTAGCGCCTAAAGCCTTCCTAAGATAATAATACAAACCTGACATAAATATATCAATTTTACTCTTACGCTGAATTGTTACAAAATAAAAATGTGAATTAAAAATTATTCTCTAAATGAAGAACATGGAGTACATATTATTGCCCATATTTTAAAAAGTATAATAGTGTTTTTTTTATTTCTAAGAAATCAAGTGTCCTAGAACTTTTATGATCCTTTGTCAAATTAATGCTGAGTAAAATGGACGTGAGCCTTTTTTGGCGAAGTATGATATTTACAAAATTTACAAGAGTTTCGGATTATACTTTGGGTATTCTTTTGGCATACGCATAAGCCTACTATTATACTTTTTTAATACTGCCCTTATTAATGTCTTATTCCTCACATTTAGAATTTCACTGAATCCAGTTGTTATGACTAGGGATAAATAAATAGGATTTGGAGTAATACGAGTAGTGTCGTTAGTACAAGCTCCTACTGTAATCAGAAGTAATTGAATTTAATGTGTGTTTTGTAAGTCGAGCAAGCATGGGTCTGGGTGTGTATCTCAGTGTCTTGACTTGAGAACAACAATAATTGAAAACTGGCCTTGAATATCGGATTGCAACCGGCTGCCAGATGTCTTGCAATTAGTTAGCACCAGCAACCCCATGGCGTCACAATGCGAAAATGTGCGTACGTCCACAATAAAAATAGCTCTCATATCTGCCTTTGTAAAGGAGGCAGGAATAAAGATGCATAACCCGGACACTGGCCCTTTCGAATATAGCTTCCATTCCTTGTTATAATGTAATACATGTAGTCCAATTAGGTGTTAACCTGCTACAACAGAAGTCTTCATTTATTTATTTTTTTAATCCGTACAATTAGTCACTAATAAAATGTTAACCTTCTCAATAGATTTCCCTAAACAGGTTTAAAATATACGTTTAAATGCACATTCAGACAATTATTGAGTACATTTATCTCGGGATTCCTGCCTGATTGGAATGATATTTGTACCCGGAGATAAAGGACACATTGTCACGTTTTGCAAACTTAACAGGAGAGCAGTTTGAACATAATTCTGATTTCCCTTTATTGCACTTATAATAAACTGTACAAATTCTGGTATAGAAGAAGTTGTTGTTTGTCAATGTCCTTCCTATTAACAAGAGGGTTTGGAGTGTCTCTGCCGTACAGTGAGTTGAAACTTTCAAAATCCATGCCCTCATGGTGTTGTATTCCTCTAAATCAAAGTAGACTTTGTGTTCTTTTAAATGTATAAATCTTCTCCGATTATTAAGTGCCAGTATGGTACTTTATGAGATTGTGTGGGGGACGAAAAAATGTCTGTCCGTCTGTCTGTCTGTCCGTGCGTCTGTACGCACCATAACTCAAATACGCTTTTTCGGATTTTCATGAAACTTGGAAAACACATTTATAATGTCCTTGGGAAGAACCCTATTGATATTGAACCAAATCGGTTCACCGGTACCGGAGTAATGCCCAATTTAGTGCCTATAAAGGCGCCATCACTCAAATACGCTGTATCGGATTTCCATGAAACTTGGTATACCCATTTATGACGTCCATGAGAAGTGCCCTATTGAATTTGAACCTAATCTGTTGACCGGTACCGGAGTAAAACCCAATTTAGTGTCTACTTTAAAGGCGCAATAACTCAAATACGCTTTATCGGATATTTATGAAACTTCGTATACGCATTTATAATGTCCATGGGAAGACGTTTATTGATATTGGACCAAATCGGTTGGCCAGTACCGGAATAATGCCCAATTTAGTGTTTTTATGTTAATATATAAGAAGTCGCGATAACTCAAATATGCTTTATTGGATTTTCCTGAAATTTTGTATACCCATTTATAATGTACGTGGAAAGACGTCTACTGATATTGGACCAAATCGGTAGACCGGTACCGGAGTAAAACCCAATTTAGTGAATATTTTGAAGACGCGGTAACTCAAATACGCTTTACCGGATTTTTATGAAACTTGGTATACACATTTATAATGTCCATGGGAAGACGTCTATTCATAATTGATAAAATCGATTGACCTGTTTCGGAGTAATGCTCAATTTAGTGCCTATTTTATGGTAATATACGTATTCGAAAGAATTTATAAAAAAAATTAAAATCAGTTATCTTGACAACATAGCCTATTGTTTTACTGTGATGTTATAAGGCCTTGGAAATTAAAATAAGGTAGCTATGACAAAAAACATATTAATTGACATGCGCTTATCCAACTAGACCGTTAAAATGACCCAGGTGGCCGAGATGGTAGACCTTTCTTCTTCCGTAAGCCCTGCTTAATGAATAAATCTGGAGTTTAACTTGGAAATCAATTTAAAAAAAAACATATTCTGCATATCATAATTGCAGTCATAACTGATTAAACAAAAACATACTGGCACTTTGTTACATCAGTTTACCTGATTTTATTTTTATTGATATAGGAAATTACGTTCTGTCCATCTGGGAAGTGTAAAAAAAAGTACATATGGGCGTTTAATTTTGGTAAAAAAAAAAGTCCTATACCTACGGGGTACAGATATTTCTCACTCGTTTCCTCAGTATTGACATGCCTATTTTTTGGAAGAAGATTAATTTTTCACACATCTATATTTCTACTTACGGTTAATTAAACGCTTTGGAAATCTTAATTTTCTCCATGTTTTGAATGAAAATTCCCATAATTTATAAAAACTGCTTTCATTTCACATACAAATTAATGAAACATACGTTCGTGCATTCACCAGCCTCTCTTCCAGTTTCTTCCGGAAACGCACATTCTGTAGTAATACTGCAAATAACGAGAGGAAAAGGATGCTCTTTTATTCATTTCTTATTAACAGAAAAAACTAATCGGATCTCTAAAGAAGGGAAGGGAGAGTTGTATACGATTAGGAGAACTGAAAGATAATATTATGTTAATATACCTGAAACATTGATCTATACCGTCATTTTATAAATTCTGGCAGATTTTAATCCCTTAGGCCTACTGCCATCAGTCGAATTTTAACGGGAGTCAAACCAATGGAGAGAAAATAACGATTTTACATGGAAGTTTAAACCAATACTTCCCTAGATGTCGAGATGTAGGGACCAATGCATTTTTGTATTTGATTAACATTTCTAATATATATATATATATATATATATATATATATATATATATATATATATATATATATATATATATATATTTTTAAGCGATACACATTAAGATTCGAAATTCTAATTTATTTTCCTTCTTTTTTGGATTCCCATCTACTTCTTTCTCTCCAACTGGTTTGGTAACACTGCAATTTCTCAAAAATGGAACCACACATTCTTCAAACAGAATCCCGAGAAAATTTTATTCATCAACAACGTCGGAAAATCTCAGGCTATGTTTCAAGGTGGGCATAATTATTAACTTTTTATTCCTTAATACCAACCATTAATATATGATACAATGGAAGAAGGTGGGGTCAATCGCATTTATACATAAATAAATGCCGGGGTGGAAGCTGAGAATATTAAGAACAGAGAGTCAACAATACCTTCCTGACAGTGTCACCCAGGCTGACCGCATAGAGTATGCTGTATCCTTTCATCCCTTAATTTCATTTTCGAAAGGCAGTAAAGAATTGACGATGGCGGTTTATGTGTGACGATTTTAAATATTAAATTGCTACAACTGAACCATTTTAAATTGAAAACGTGACAAGAACCCGAGTTGTGCTAATATTCACCAAACATAATGATGGAGCTAGAGTAAGATATTCAATAAGGCTCATTATTGTTTGTCACTGTGTTACTCTTGCAAGACAATCTGATGAAATGTGAACTTATTATGGATTCCGAAGGAACCTTGCCCTGAAAAAAGCAGAAGACGTATTTCCTATTCTGCAACATCCAGACTGCACCAAGGCCAGCGGCCACGTTGCCAAATCGATACAGCAACAAGTGTACCCCCTCCAGGGAACCGAACTCACGCCCCTTCGCGAGAGGCCATGTTGAAATTTAAACCGCGGATAGCAAATATCCCTTATACACCTTCGGGACTTCTGAACAAGCATTATTCTATGTAAAGGGTCCTTCAAAATAAGAATAAATACTGTTTCTATAAGTAGAAGTATTTCGTGCATGGTAAGTTAGAAATAAATATTTTGTTTTTATATAGTATATGTATGTCTACTTATTATTTGGGGTCTCTTGAACCGGTAAATGTTCATTTTGTAATATTACACTAGTTTTCATTTAGATCCAACAAATAGTAGCATTACAACTAATTTCGCGTAAAAAAAAAATGCCATACGAGGTTGTCGCCAAAATCAGAAACATCGGACAGGCTTAGACAAAAGCGGGCAGACACCAATTACAAATCAGAATTGATGAGAATGGAAGAAAATTAAATTTTCATACTGAATCAAGTTTTCTTGTAATACTTCGTGATTACGCAGCAGAATCATATGAAATGTGATTAGTTGATTGCATACATGATAAATTACACAGGAAAGTAAATAATTTAACTCTCAATTATATTAGGCTATTATGTTAAAAACAGAAAACAAGAAATAATTCGTTTTTCGTTCGACCATACTATAAAACGCTTGTTACATGTGAAGTAATAATATCTTAATGACATCCGTTAAAATACAGAATTTCATTATAGCACAGTTGTTATTCCAACTATAGATTAATATCATACATGGAACAATCCTCAAGCCTTGAAAGCAGCACTTCAGACTGCACAATAAAAACCTGCATTTAAAATAAAATCAGTTCTGTTCATGCTAATTGTAATATTGTAATATATTTAGTTCATTTCGTGTGCTTTAATGTGCGTTACTTTGAGGTCAAAACGCCCTGTTCATTCCATCCATTGTCATATGCCATCTATCCCAAAAGATAAGAACTTACTAACAGCGATCGCCGAAATAGATTAGTTTGTTGTATTAATTAAGTAACCTAAAAATTAAAAAAAACTTGAACATTTAATTATGGTCGATCAAGACTGGTCGTATGAAACTTGCCTACAATGGGAATTAAAACGTTTGTATGAAAATTATGAAACACGAAATGCTCATTATACGCTCTTAACGAATGCCATTTTGGCTCGTTGCAAAATATACTATTTACTTTTACTACATAAATATCAGCAGCCTGTTAAATAGACCCTTTTGCGTCCCAAAGCGAGTAGTCGCTTCATCAAAACAACCCTAGTGCGTCCGGTGCAATTTGACGTAAACAACCCTCGTGCGTTCCGTCTTGAACAAGATCGATACATCTATCTGAAGATTGTGGGAAATATTACTATTGCGGCCTTCTTGGTAGAAAAAATGGTTGAATATAGAACTGAAGCACTCAGCAGACTGGAGTATGTGCGAACAGTATCATTTAAGTTCCTACCAACCACAAGAAAGTAACCTGGTAGCCAAAAGACAAAGAGAAACTTCATCCCCCGCTTCAATTTTTATTAATATTGACAGTAATGCAAGGATTAAAATTTTTGGGGTGTGTAGCAGTTCGCCTCCTCGCGGTGCACCCTGGGTCTGCATAGTACCAGTTATTAATTTTACTTGTATTTCATGGGACGCATTTTGGTCATTGCTCTAGAGAGACCCGGGACGCAAACGGGTCATTGGATCTGAGGATCTATGGACGCAAAAGTCTAGACCCCTCTTGAACATGTGTAACTTTACAGTCTTCCTCGCGAAAACAGCTAACGTGCATGATCCATTATTATTAATTCTGATAACTAATCATGCAGAATTATTATGTTATGGAAGGAGTCACAAGGAACACTTTTATTAGGCTACGATGTTAAAATAAAGATAAGTCTTTCGAAAATCATTCTACTGGAAAACTACAAACCAGGAACTGTAGGCATTCATCAAAATTTCTCAACGCGATGAAATTGCTTTTTTTTAAAAGCAGAAACGCGCAATCTTTTCGAAGCATAGCATTTCAAATACCAATACATCTGTCACAGACTTTAATTTTTTCCCCCTTTTTTCTTCAGAACATCATGAACGCGGAGTAAATCAGAACTGGAGAGAGAAGAGGCGATTACGAAAACCTCATCAGCGCGCCGAGAAAGCCATAAATCTACACAGCGCCCATGTTTAATATCTCTCTATGTTTTACGACACAAGAGGAAGGAAGAAATCCAAAGAGTTCCATTAAATTTAGCTCGGCGAAGGTCATGTAGGCTCCATAAATTTGCTCAAAGAGTCACAAACAGCCTGTCGCGCGAAGACGACAGAGATCAAACCCAGACAATGGAATCATTCCGTACAACACAGTTCACATGTCAAATGTTTGAGAGTCAGGAAACATACTTCAAGCCTCTATCTCATGAAAGTTTCTTTGAAAATAAATTAAACAGTCGTTAATCTTAAACAGTGCTTTCTTATCTCATGAGTAGCTCAAAGTGTCACAATATTTTGAGAGGTTAATTATATTGAACTTAAGCTCCATGTTCTGTTTTCTTTCCAGAATTAAGATTTTGACTTGTTTATTGGCAATTGGATTTAAAATATGATCCAATTCGTTACTATTTATTCCATAGCCTGTAGTCTTCCTTGACACATCAGTGAGGTTCTACAATAAATTCGATACAGTAACATTTTCATATGAAAAAATGTTTTCCTATTATTATATGTTGTATATATATATAATACACACACATATTTATATATACACACATATATGTACACACATATCACACACACACACGCATATGGAGAGTTAATTATAGTTCAAATTGACACAATATAGTCTATAAATTTTGAGGAGTTAATTATATTTCAATTATTCAAACTTGTGCTTTTTTTCTTCTCTCAAGTCCTTATCTGCAGTTATGTATTAGCCTTTAGTTTTAAAATATGGTCTAGTTATTTATTTATTTCAAAATCCCTATTATTTATAGTTTCAAGTTGTCATACAATTTTAATATTGTACAACAACTTCCGAAGTAATAGAGATTTGTTTTCCCCAGATGGTCAAAGAAAAACTTAAAAGAACTAGGGTGACATTCGGAAAATTAAAAGTTGATTATCAAGAAACACGAATGGAACATTAAATGCAATGCAACATTTATCTTTTAAAAAAATTATAAAAAGTCGTCATAAACCTCATCCCGCGATCTCTTCCTTATCTTACGCCTGATGCATTTGGTAACAATATTTTTGAGAGGATGAAGTATAATATGAACTAAAAATTTGTTCTTTTTTTCAAGATTACACATTGTGTATTATTGTCAATTATTCTTAAAATGTGTTCCGGCTCCAGTCTATATCCTGACTGAAGTAGATCAAAACTGTCAACCTCTAAGAGAAATATACTCATATTATATTTTAAAGCACACAATGTTTTCTCTGGTTATGTCTTTCATTTTCCTCCTGCTCAGTCATGTTATTAAGTTACAAACTTAAAGCTTACGAAATTAACTTGCTTTAAATACAACTAAAACAACTATACATTTTGAGGAAAAATGTTTGAATAGGCTGTCAATCTTTCATTGTAACACAATCAATGAAAGAATAAGAACAACCATTTCAATTACTGTTGCACCTTGTGCAGACCAACAAATCCAGGCGGATCAGTTGGTTGAATAAGAGGTGCCATCATGGTTCCTTTGGTTTGTTAATTTTGTTCACAGTTAAAACACAGGAGTAGGCCTACCTACAGAAAAATATGGGTGATTTAGGGGGCATTGGATTGCGTGAAACGCTAAAATGGATCTAAAATAAAAAGACTTTGTCCACTTGGGTTCACGTTTTAGTTAAATAAATGTAATTAGCATAAAGCAAATCTGATATGACTGACATAACTTTCTTTGTCCCAAAATTATGTATTCAATTTTCTCGCTTGCAAGAGTAACCAGCAACATAGAGAGGCTTGCACTTAGTGTCGTTGCACTACCTTATTGCTTATTCTGAAGCTGCAGCTACTACTACTATATTTCTTCTTCTTCTCCTCCTCCTCCTCCTCCTCCTCCTCCTCATTCTATTTAGAATGGTTTGAGATGCTGAAACTACGTATCCATTGTTGCGGATAAGATGGTTCCATGTAACTATCCTTCAGACAGCTAATATGAAAGAAAAAAAGTTGCAATATAAGCAAAACTAAGCCTAAACCAAATCCTCAGACCAATTTCCGAGAAAATTGCAAACAACGAATTTTTTTTTTCTTTGAGTTATGTTATTCACAATACAATGATAAACACAGACCTATTTAGGGAGGGGGAGACCTAATGGGAAATTAAAATATGAATTTTGGATAAAAGTCGATGCCGAAATATATAAAACTTTAAAATAATTATATCTTAAAATTTCATAAAAATTATATTGTATAGAAGAGCGTTTCTCAATCTATAATCCGCGGACCACTGGTGGTCCGCGAAGATGGTGCAGACGGTCCTCAGACATAATTAAAAAATATCATAAAGCTTGTGGAAAGTAAAGAAGTAAAATTTTCTCACATATTTCGTTATAATGACCTATAATTAATACCCCAAATATTAAGAATATAGGCCTTCTTTTAAAAGTGGGATGTAAAATTAGGAGTCCATATATATATATATATATTTTAGACATTTTAGAGGTCCTCGGGTTCAAAAAGGTTGGGAAACGCTGGTATAGAAGATTAGCGGCTAATGCTTTTCTTCTAACTATTTTAGCTATGCCAAGGGACAAAGTAAGACTGATTCTTTGGTACTCCAAGTCGAACATTAAAATAAATCTCTGCTTCAGTCATAGCGAAATATTTTACGATTCTTATTCACAATACACAAGCAGCATGATGAAACATGTCTGTAATCAAGCTGTAAATAATCAATCATTCATATTTTTGCGAAATCAAGGCTTACGATGATTGAAGAACGCAAAATCATTCATTTAAAAAATCGTGAGAAAACAGATAATGGAAACTGTTGACTTTTTAGACGGCCTTCAACGTAATCAGTTACGCAATGCAAATAACTTCATACTAACAGTACATTCGTACGGTTACATTGAATATGAAGAAAGCTATAACTGGGTGCAGTACACAATGTGCTGAGGTACTACACAGTATGCATCGCGATCTGCGAGATTACGAGATAATGTGGCTGGCGCCTCACCTGACACAAGGAGGCCTTGGGTGTGTTTGAAAGTGAAGTGTCCGCAAGGTAAACAAACATTCTCTCTCAAGATCTTGCTTGTCTGGTGATAGTCTGCTAATCCACTCCCTACCAACCTCACTAAGGCGTTTACAATTTTGTATCAATGAACTTTAACTAAATTTGTAGACAAAATTTTCACATTTCTTAAATGAACTTTGTCATACCTTTCTTTCTATACGGTGCATTTGGAAAATAGAAAACTATGAAGAAAAACTACTATCTAATCAGTAGGGCAAAACATTTGATAATTTTGCATTTTTTTATATTATGAATGTTAAAAGATAGCTTGAACATATGAGCCCCTTAAAGCCCAAGTGGTGTAACTCCAGTTTTTGGATTTTTTTAGTTATAATCAGGATCCTATTATTCAGAAAGAGTTCTTCTATTAATAGCGCAAATGGCGTAAGTCATAACTTGCATAGCAACTCTGTAGGTAGGAGCACAATTTTATGCTGTCAATAAAGCCATCTATTTGGTGACAGCTAAAACCTTAAATATCTCAGAACAGCAGTAATGTGAGTTACACCACTTGGGATTTAAGGGGCTCATATATATAAATGTGTATAATGAAATAATTGATTAAATAAAGGCAATCTTTTTTTTTCATTTTTGTTTGCTTTATTATGCATTCTTTGTCATTTTCAAGAGATAGGTCATTATTTGGCAATTTTTAGGTCATGTTTCAGTGGAGGTAGAGAGAAGCTTTTCCATGTACAAATTGTTACTTTCAGACAACAGACAATCCTTATTTGAGAATCTCCGCCAAGTGTTCATGGTTCATTTTAATTCAGCTTTATTGTTAACACCATAGCAGTTTGTTTTGCAGCAACACAGAATAATTTATTTATTTATCTTTTTAAATGGCACATATTTGCTGGGGGAAATTTGATGGGTATATCAGTACAGTAAGAATTTCTTTCTCGCTAAGGATGTCGAAGTAGTATAAATTTACTTACTTCTTTATTAACAAAATAAGTGTTTTATATTTAACACACTGTCATCCATTAAATTGCTTGTAGCAATTCATTACTTAAAATAAGCTAATTATAAATAATAATGGTAAATTTATTGGTCATTTTAAAAAAAATTACATGTCATTTTTGCACTATTTTTAGGTCACACATGCATTTTTTTATTTTTCATTGGTTCACTATTTTAAGGTCATTAAATGCCTCGTCCAACTAAGTAATGTTGACGATACTGACATATGAGCCAATTATTCTTAGTTTTACAATTTACAGTACAGTAATTATATAGTAAATACTTGAAGCAATGTAGGCCTATTATCAAATGTAAGTCATAGTGAGAGTATTATTAATAGAAACTGTTTGTGTAGTTTTAATGTTAAATTGCGAATATAACGCTAAAAAGTTGATGACATTTCTTGTTGAGTATTAGACGAAATATCGCAAACATTAGTAAAAATCTTGTAATGTGTCGGATAATTTTATAAATTAAGCCTACTACATGATATTGTATTTTTCATAAGTTCATACTACACAATAATAGAATAATGTTAATAATAGCAAGATTAATCCTCTTATCACTGCCAATACATGTAACATAGCAATAAAAAAAATTCGAGCACTGTTTTAGTAATTGAAACTTGTCATGACTTTCTGCTTTGCATGTACCAAGCTCGATTAAAAAAAACAAAAAAGCAAGTTTATTACACTTTTCCCTAATAGTTGCATGATTTCTGCAGTTAGTAGACTCGAAACTGCTCTATAAAGTTTACTCTACATCACCATAATGTCCAATATGTGTCGCACGCTACCGCTCAGCTAATATCGTAAAGTATTCCAGGGAAACAAACTATGCTAACAATTCTATTCATATGGGATAAAACATCGTCAGTGAATGGTACACGCATTCACAATGTTAATAAAACATGCGAAAATGTATAATAATTTGAAAGCAGAGAATATTAGTGGGGATTCTTTTTCATGAAGTTTTTCGTTTCAGAGGCGAATAGCTTTGAAATGGTTTGCAACTA
Source organism: Ectobius pallidus (assembly GCA_964059195.1). NCBI lineage: Eukaryota > Metazoa > Arthropoda > Insecta > Blattodea > Ectobiidae > Ectobius > Ectobius pallidus. The sequence goes on from CAXKWD010000002.1 coordinate 61,274,231, forward strand.
GCGTCCCGTGGGCTGCATGCAGTCAGAGATTATGTTTATGGTCCGTGAAGTCAATTAGAAATAGCCTTATTAAAATTACTTCAATAGTACATAAATTACTGTTATTGGCGGTATGTCTCTAGCGTAGGTGACCGTTAATGAAAAGTTGCACGAAATAAATTTCATATTAAATTACGTCATCTCTTGAGAATGTGACATGACAGACACTCTCTTACAATGAGTTACCGGTACTTGAATTTTTTTGCGCTATTAGTGAAAATAATTGCTATGATTTCGCTTAACTTTGTACACGGATGTCCCGTGTTATTGTATGGTTAAAAAGTTGAATCGAACCACAATCTTGGGCACAAATGTGAAGATTTACAGACATGTATTAAAAAATAAATAAAAAATACTCCTGCGAGACGAAAGCCCGGCATGCCGGAGATGGTCAAAGATCTAAGTTAGAAACACTCTTACGTTAAATAAATAAGCGTATAACCAACCAACCAAGAAATAATATTTGACAAGATGAGAAATTAATCAAATTCTGTTATCTAGTGATAACTCAAAAATCCGGTACCACTACTATTCCCTAAAAAACTGTGCGTCCGCTAATCAGCTCGGGGATATAACTGTGGCCCTTGGGCCTTCCGAAGTTGGAAACCCCAGCATTAGCATATATGCAGAATTCCTGGGAACTCAGCATACAGCAAACAGCAAACATTTTAATTTAATTCAATTACTCCGGAATGTAGAGCTACAACAAATAGAGCAAAGTGGCCCTAGCCACCACAAACACGGGGTCAAGCTACCCTGCAACCCCACAGAGCCTGCTGCATAGAGACGCACCCCTACCCCCTCCATTCCGTGCAGTTTAATGAGGCCACCCTCCCACCTCAATGTAGGACCACACCCTAAAACAGTGGTGGATGCTACGTGTTGTGTGGATTTTGGATTCAGTAGTTTCGAGCGATAAAAATTGTGGGCTGTGGTCAAAATACTTTCGTTGGGCTTTCCATGCATGCATTAGTTCTGTATAGGTAGTTGAATAAAAGTTTGGACACAAACATATAATTATGTTGATGAATTACCCACCAGTATTCCATCTTCGTCAATGTATTGTGTAACATTAGAGGGACTGGTTCACCGATTTAATTTTTATTGACCTTTTCTCCCCCGAAACAATATTGCATTAAGAAATGTAACCGTACTTTGTACTCAACACAGACGACAATCTCATATATAGCCCCTGTACGATTGACAATACGCACCCTACTGTTGATACTTCCACACATAACACCTAACTTCAAACATTCATTCCCCATATAACACCTAACTTCAAACATTAATTACTCCATTAAGGAAAAAGCGACAAGGAAACCAATTACACCCATCAACAGCCAATAACAGCCCCTACAGTTTGATATATTACACATAACTTTTTATTAACCCGTTCCATCATTTTAATATAAAAACTTTAATAACTCTCTTCATTTTTATCACACCCACTACAAATTAATACCATTGGAAGCCCCGTAAAATAGCCCATCAGGATTAAATAACCAGAACTATGATAACTTTCAGTTATCAGAGTTATTGATAAAAACATAAACCTAGTAACGCCTACTTCCTCTTGAGCCGTCCGGCTGGCGCCTAGCCAATTTTGACAGCTCAAGTAATTAATGACCAATGCAACTCGCCTGTTTCAACGACGAAAAACGGAATATATTTCAAATCGGATAGCAGAAGAAACTACCTTACCCCAATCAGAGAAGACTTAGACACAGACACAACCAATTGGAACTACTTACCCCCACTACCCCTTACAAAGATATTAGCAGAAAGCACGGACATCTCGTCATCTATTGATCACACGACAGCTTAGACGAAAGAACTTCAAGACACACTTCAGACATAAGACTACGTTAAACATTATTAAACTCAAGTAACTTTGCAATATATTGATATTTAAACATTATAATCCGCGCGATATAAATAGAAGTTATTATCAGCGTCGAAGCGCGTAATTTATATTATTTGGTAAAGACATTGATTTTATTATTACGAACCATTAATTGTGAACGTAAGATTGAACATTATTATCCGCGCAATACAAATAGAAACTACGAGAGAGTAAATGTAAAAGTAAATAGACATTTTCAACGGCGCGTACAAGTGAAGTAATTACTATTACAATTTAGCAAGTTACAAAGTGTTACTTACGAACTTTAACGACGTACTAAATACTACTAAATATCAGGACTTACATCATCTAATAGAACTAAATCGATTAATTCAGCATTTCAGCAAATACTAAACTTTGGAAAATATATATTAATTTGAAAAGACGACTCAACTTTTAGTTACCATTATTCCTGACACCGCCCTTTGACTGTTATCTCGATTTTCTCTAGCCACTTCCCTAGATAAGAGTTCTCTAGCTTATAACTACCCCTGAGTACTACGCCCGGCACCCCTTATTTTAATCAGAACTCCAGAACTACTACACATCTAAAAATCCCACCTACAGTGATAAATCTTTATAACCCCAATACGGTTATAAATGACGTCCAATCTTGTGGCTTAATTAAAGAACTGTTATAAATAGCTGACCAACGTAAGAAACGGTTATAAATAGCTACCCAACTTATTGGCAAATCTTCAGGAGAGCTACGAACGGTGATAAATGGTCTCCCAACTTGGCGCCTACGAATCTTCATAACCCCCAACGGTGATAAATGGCGACCATCGTGATTGCTTGAATTTGAAGATCGAGGGACCAGTCAATAAAATTTAATTTTTCAACAATAAAATTCAGGAACACTACACTAAATCACACACCACCAAGTTTTAAATTCTGTGAGAAATTTTATTAGAGTCAGCACACCATTGGATTATTCATCATTTCATCAATACCCCCCCCTGGATCTTCATCTACAACATTTTCCCTCATCACCTGGGCACCTGGACATCACCTTTGGCCTGCCGCTGGACATCTGGACTACAAAAGGGTATCGTTAATCCAACTTAAGTGTCGAAAACTGAATTTTGCTCCTATTTTTATTTGAATTCAAAGTAAATTTTTTCAATTTAAATTTCAAATTTTTTGTATTGTAATTAATTTTTATTTTTTAGTAAATTCAATTGTATTGTGTTAGTTTATGAAATTAAGGAATAATAAAGTATTCCAAATCATGGAGCCAAATTCTGATACTCCGATATTATGTTCAGAACAGAATCCTACTTCTGAAAACAATGAAAGTGCCTCTGTTCCTATTTCTGACAACTTAGAAATTACTCAGCATGAAACCGAAAGTGACCTTGCTAGCTTGCCTGTTACGCAACCCCCTGTTAATATCCCAGCTGTGAGTGCACCCACCCCATCGACTTCAACTCAGAACACCATAAATTTAGACCCTAACCTTCCTTCTTTCAGTTTAGATTTTTTGTCACAAATTCAGACCATGATAGTAGGAATTTCTACACAAGTGAACGAGCTTGCTGCACAAAATACTACATTAAATTCCACACTAGAAACACAGAGCCAACAATTGAGAAACGAATTTGTTACACAGAACTCCACACTTGAAAATCAAATTGCTAACATGAATACAACACTGAACTCCACACTAGAAACACAAAGCCAACAATTGAGAAACGAACTAAATTCAACACTTGAAAATCAAAATCAACAAATCACAACAATGAACGCTACACTAACAACATTAATTACTGAACACCGCACTCAGGTTACGTCTGAATTACAAAATTTAGACACTAGAGTCACGGCTCAAATAGCTACTTCAGAACAAGTGTTGACAAATCATATTTCCTCAGTCGAAAGGGTAACCTCTAGCAATTCTACTAAGTTGGTATCCCTTCAATCAGAATTAGACCGACTTAGGCAAAGGGTTAGAGACCAGGAAAGCCTAATCGAACAAACCAGGGAAAATGCTTTGATCCCTCATGTTTGCAATACCCCATCAACATCTGCCTCTACTTCTTCCAACCCCCCTGATCCAGTACCTCAAGCCCCTGAAATACCAGAACCACCTGCACCATTACCCAGAACCAACAATGGATTGGATCAACGAGCTGCCAGCACTAATCAAACACCCCAAAATGTTGTAAACAATAGTTTTTCATTGCACAATTCAGATTTTCCATTACCGTATTTTGAAGATACCTTGGAAACAAACCCTGTCAGATATTTAAAGGACCTAAAAACTTATTTTGCTTTACGAGGAGTCCCAGAACATCTAAAAATGATTTTTGTGAATCAATCTTTGAAAGCTAACGCAGCTCGCTGGCTCCAAGTCATCGATCCCAACAACCTCCTGTCCATAGGTCAGTTTGAGGAAATGTTTTTATCTGAGTATTGGAGCGAAAGCGAGCAAAGCCGTTTGAGATCGCGAATATTTCAAGGTAAGTACGACCGTAGCCACGGCCAAACCTATCTACAATATTTCATTTCTTTGTGTGAAAGCCGCCAACTGCTTAAACCAGAAATTTTGGAGCAAGATTTTCTAAAGGCACTCCCGTCTCACTTTCCGCCTGTAATAAGAAATTGCCTTGTTGTCGCATCTCCTCAATCCACCACTGAGATGTTAAAATTACTAAAGTCAATGCAGGACCTAACTTACACTTCCACTAAACCATCGCACCCCATTGTGTCAGCTAACCAAACTCACCGGAAAAACATTAATCTGGTACAAACTTCTGACAATCAGGAAAATTTCCAGATTGGGTCGCGGACAGGAATTTCAAATGAGGACCAGCAAAACAATGATTCTAGGGACAACAGACCTTATTGGCCCCAAACAGAGTACGTGCGAAACGCCCGCAATAATTGGCAAACCCGTGGTTTCCGTTTCAGGCCGTATGGCAATTACAATAATAGGCAAGGGAACAGTTACCGTGGTCAGAACAGACGTGGAATACGCACCCTACTGTTGATACTTCCACACATAACACCTAACTTCAAACATTCATTCCCCATATAACACCTAACTTCAAACATTAATTACTCCATTAAGGAAAAAGCGACAAGGAAACCAATTACACCCATCAACAGCCAATAACAGCCCCTACAGTTTGATATATTACACATAACTTTTTATTAACCCGTTCCATCATTTTAATATAAAAACTTTAATAACTCTCTTCATTTTTATCACACCCACTACAAATTAATACCATTGGAAGCCCCGTAAAATAGCCCATCAGGATTAAATAACCAGAACTATGATAACTTTCAGTTATCAGAGTTATTGATAAAAACATAAACCTAGTAACGCCTACTTCCTCTTGAGCCGTCCGGCTGGCGCCTAGCCAATTTTGACAGCTCAAGTAATTAATGACCAATGCAACTCGCCTGTTTCAACGACGAAAAACGGAATATATTTCAAATCGGATAGCAGAAGAAACTACCTTACCCCAATCAGAGAAGACTTAGACACAGACACAACCAATTGGAACTACTTACCCCCACTACCCCTTACAAAGATATTAGCAGAAAGCACGGACATCTCGTCATCTATTGATCACACGACAGCTTAGACGAAAGAACTTCAAGACACACTTCAGACATAAGACTACGTTAAACATTATTAAACTCAAGTAACTTTGCAATATATTGATATTTAAACATTATAATCCGCGCGATATAAATAGAAGTTATTATCAGCGTCGAAGCGCGTAATTTATATTATTTGGTAAAGACATTGATTTTATTATTACGAACCATTAATTGTGAACGTAAGATTGAACATTATTATCCGCGCAATACAAATAGAAACTACGAGAGAGTAAATGTAAAAGTAAATAGACATTTTCAACGGCGCGTACAAGTGAAGTAATTACTATTACAATTTAGCAAGTTACAAAGTGTTACTTACGAACTTTAACGACGTACTAAATACTACTAAATATCAGGACTTACATCATCTAATAGAACTAAATCGATTAATTCAGCATTTCAGCAAATACTAAACTTTGGAAAATATATATTAATTTGAAAAGACGACTCAACTTTTAGTTACCATTATTCCTGACACCGCCCTTTGACTGTTATCTCGATTTTCTCTAGCCACTTCCCTAGATAAGAGTTCTCTAGCTTATAACTACCCCTGAGTACTACGCCCGGCACCCCTTATTTTAATCAGAACTCCAGAACTACTACACATCTAAAAATCCCACCTACAGTGATAAATCTTTATAACCCCAATACGGTTATAAATGACGTCCAATCTTGTGGCTTAATTAAAGAACTGTTATAAATAGCTGACCAACGTAAGAAACGGTTATAAATAGCTACCCAACTTATTGGCAAATCTTCAGGAGAGCTACGAACGGTGATAAATGGTCTCCCAACTTGGCGCCTACGAATCTTCATAACCCCCAACGGTGATAGAAATTTAAAATGTAAGTATACCCAGATTTAACGAAATCGTTTCTACCACCACTTCTAAAAATTTGTCAAAGCCCGTCCCTTACAATATTTCACCCCATAACTAAATGAGACACGTTTCCTCGCACATTATATAAACCTCCGACGAAATGAAAAGAAGAAAATTAACACAATTATTAGATTCGACAGAAGTCTTCACCCGTCAATGACATAGGCCTACAGCTGTTATTATCTATTAAACTTAAAGCTGTAACTGTTTTAATGCTCTGACAAGTTAGGCTTAGTATCTTATTGAGATATAACATTTGAGAATTGACATGTATCTTAAATTTCAAGGTCCTGAAGCTGAAAGGCTAGGCGAATGAATTTTCGAATTAAAAATAATTAAAGAACTCTGAGCTAAGGATAATAGCCTATTTCCATATAACTGTGCGCAGACAGTGCCATGCCCCGTCGATACCCAGGAATGCATTTTAAAAAGTCATAAAACTGAAAATATGCTACCTAAAAGACGACAACATTCAATATCACGTTAATATGTAAATTCTAGGAAATATAGATGAAGCGTAGTCTACATCTGATCATGGCCCACTGGGGTAGGGTTACTGACTATGGATCTTGACATCTCGGTTCAATTCCCTATACTTTCTCGGATATTCTCGACGGGAATAAGTGTGGAACAGGGCAGGACAAAATGGCAGCCCATTTTAATAAAGGTATTTAGATCCGGTTGAGAAGACGCATACTAATACCCCGGTAAGGTCTGTTGCCAGTAAAAAAAAAAATCTGATGTGAAAGTCACATAACTTCCTCTGCCCAAATAAAAGTTAGCAGTATTCACATATCCTTGTACAGAATCGCAAGACACAATTTTACGCTGATTATCCTATAAATACCTCTTCTTTCAATGATGCAACTAAAAGCGCAGTCTATATAACAAACTTAAAAAGAAGAACAAACGACTGCAGACGTTTATTGAACTTTCTGCCGTAAAATATAATTTCCGAAATTTATCGAATATTTCCCTCAAATACATCTTTACTCTATGCATGGCCAACAACACATCTTTCTCACTTCACATTCTTATATAGAATAAGAGGTCGTGAAAGAGCGCGAATTCAGTTGTTCACCACGTAAGACAAACTTTCTACAAACAGTGGGTGAACAGTGGGTGGCTTGTAACTACCCTCAGAGAATTTTCTCGAAAAAATGTTTCAAATAAAAGTTTTAGCTCTTAGTATAAGCAACCCATGTGCAAAATTTAAAGAAAATCGTTAGAGCCGTTTTCGAGAAAATCGCGAAAAACGAAAATTTCTTCATGTAAAGTACCCTTAAAAACAAGGGAAATTTGTCGCCATCTGCGAATCACATCTTCAGAATGTACCTGACCCAAATACGAAATTTTGTTTTCATACGATTCTCCGTTTCGGAGCTAGCCTGTTCACAAACTTCCACACGGACAGACAGACACACACACACACACTGACACACAGACATGTTTCCAAAAATAGTATTTTTGGATTCAGGGGGCCTTGAAACGTGTATATATGCTAAAAACTCAACTTCGAATTTTGGGGTCGAAAACAATACTTCCTCTACCTATAGTACCTATGGTACGGGCAGAGGAAGTAATTATGTTGAACGGTCGACCATCCCTTCACGATAATATGTGCAGCACCATCGATTTCGGTTCAGTTTAAGAATAGCTTAAATTAAAACATGTTATTTAAAGAGACATACTAAAATAGATTTCAATGAAATGAAATCAGTAGCAGTGGTGAAATTACCTTCAATTTAGTGGTAGTAGAAATACAAGACCAGCAGCGAACTTACCTGAAACAAAAAAGATAACTATGAGAATAGCCCACCATCTATATGCAGTGAGAACTATATATTCAACAGACATTTTAACATTGAAAAATCAGGAGATACTTTACAAGATTACAATTTCCATATTTCACAAAATGGAATAAAATATAACGGCAAATAATTATATCTGTAGAACAGCGTTTCTCAACCAGTGGTCCGCGACGATGGTGCAGATAGTCCGCAGACATAATTAAGATGACTTAATGTATCTGCTGATCTTCGACTAAATTTGACTAATACTGAGCCAGATATCCAAGTACTCTGCAAGAGGCAACAAGCTCAACCGTCTCATTTAAAGTAATGATATTACTAATAACACAATTCCAAATTATATTATCAAATTGGTAATAAATATTAAACTGTCAATAGTTTACTTCCAATTCAAAAACTGTATTTTCATTGAATTAAAAAATGTATTTAGATTTATTTCGTTATAATGACCTATAATTAATACCCCAAATATTAGCCTACATATGGCCTACTTTTAAAAATGGGATGTAAAATTAGGGGTCCGTAAAAATGTTTAGACATTTTAGAGGTCCTCGGGTTCAAAAAGGTTGAGAAACGCTGCTCTAGAACATGAAAGTTCATTCCAGTCATGTTTAATGAATTTGTTCCTTTCCAGACTGTATAACGAAAATGATCAAAGACAATAACATAAAATCGATCAGTCCAAAAGGCTCCGAAAACCGACCGCTTCCAATAATACTGCACATTCTTGCTCAGGTAAACAATCACTACTATTCTTTAAAAAAATCTAACATTGCCCTTTTCTGAGCAACCTGAAACAGACGCGAATATAAAAAACAATGAATAGTAGTCAACCTTTTTCATAGCAACGAACAAAGAACTTAATATTAATGTGGGAAAGAAAGAAAATATTGATCTTTTGTTGATGCAGGTCACCCGAGGAACGGATACAGGTGGTTTTTTTTACTAAGTGACATATATTTGCAGATACACGTGTAAAAGGAAAAGTAAGTCAAACGCATTAGATTCGCTACGCAGTGCGTGCGGTTGCGTGTCAGCGAATTGCCCGACACGTGCCACCCGGCATGGTAGGGAGAAATCCTTGGAATCTTTTGCTGGAGTTTATATTGGTCTCGATCCAAAAGAAATCTCCATCAAGTGCACGCACACTAAATACCTTTTTTTATTTTATTATTATTATTATTATTATTATTATTATTTTTATTTAGCTACATATTTACAACCTGCGTTTTACCCTGAGGGTATATCGCAGGATATTTAGTCAAAAGAATACATAGTATTTACAAAATATTACATGTTGTCTGAGTTAGTGTTCTATGGAATTACATAAACTAATCATTTTAAATTTTTAAGGTAGTGTCTTGTAGATTTCATATATAGGCCTATACTTGATTGTTCGTGGAGCTATGCCTGGACTTGCAGGTTCTTACAGCCTGGAATTCCTTAAAATATAAAATCGAAGTCCTTCGATGTAAGTTTTTTGTTCAAAACGTTTATCAACCAGTATTTCTATACAACTATTTCTGGCTTTTTGGTCAATATAATATCGCCGGCTGTTCACCCGAAACTACAATCGATCGCTATTAAAATCGACATGGTGGTCGATAAGTATAGGCCTACACTGACCTCCTTACCTGCTGAATCTTTTCCATCACTCACAGAGTACCTCAATGATTATGGCGGTTGTAATAATGGTTGCGGATGCTATTGTAAATCCAAAGTCTGCCTTCGCGTCTGTTAATCTTCTAGCTTCTTAATTTTATGTTCTTCTTAATTCCCGCTTGATCGCAACGCAAGTATCTCGGAGTATCAGCTGTTCGGAGGAAGCTACCATGTTTCTGCGTTATTCAGATTACGCGGGAGAAAGGCTGGCGCTCTTAGGTTGATTTCATGTTTCTGAATAGAAAGTTTAAAATATCCACATTCCGTTGTACCCAACAGAATTCTATGGAAAATACGGGTTGAAATTATATGCAATGGCAGTCGTCCATATCATATGATCCAACTTGATAGTTGGCAGAAATCTGGACCAAAAACAGGATCGTATGTCATCGACTTATGGGAACCACAATATAGACATCTGGTAACTAGAGTACAATTAAATATCCAAGAAAGTTGTACGGCTTATGGGTTCTTACAATCTGAATTATATCCAAGTACCGGTACCCCATAATATAACCATACATGGATCTTTGGTAGCTAGAGTAGGCCAACATTCAACTGTGCTAAGAGATCAGCACGGGCTTCTGGGTTCTTACAATTTGGCTTTCATCCAAGTAAGATAACCGAAATATGGATATCTGGTAGCTAGAGTACATTTAACTATGCATGCGCTTTTGGGTTCTTAACTTCTTATAATTTGGATTCCAACAAAGTAAAAGAGGACTGCAATGTGGATCTCTTGTTTTGCTATGCTAAGAAAGTTGCATAGGCTTCAGATTCTTACAATTATTTGTCTATCATCCAAGTACGAGAGAACCATAATAGTCTATGGACCAGTGATAGTTACAATACATTTATCTAGGTTAGAATAGTTGCGTGGACTTTTATAGCTTAGATTCAATCCAAATTTATTTCCAAAATGAACTTCTGATGTTTGGAGTGCAGTCAACTATGTTAAAGCTAAGATCAGGTCAGATAAAGAAGGAAGATAAATGATTTATAGCAAACCTTGTAAGATTACTTTTTGTAAACGTAACGCAAGATAAAGCCTGGATAATCAATAATTTGCAGGTACTCCTGAACGCGAATGTTACGCTTGTACGCACCCGTAAAAGCATAAGCCTAGGGTTTATCGTAATTAATGCTACAGCCTTCAAAAAAATCCATCCACGCGGCGCAGGTATCTGCAACTTGGTTATCTACGTAACGACCCTCCATTAAATTTGGGGTCAAGTTGGTATCACCTGCCAAAATGACGCTCTCTGCTTCAATTTGTTGTTGTAAACATTACAGTCATATCTTATCAGGTCTCCTGATAAACCTGCCTGCCTGGGAGAAGATTATAAACACTTCAGCCATTCATTTCATCCATACGCTTTCCTCTTCCATGAGTACACCCATGGAATTGCATACCCTTGGAAACAGTATTCCAAGAGGTCGAGAAGAAAAATTAAGAAGTTTAAGATAGTATTTACACTAACCTGCTTATAATAGATATATCGTTTAAGGACGTGCTTTTATAATAGATTACAAAGAAAAAGTCATCTAACGTTTAGTACAGTATTATTCAGAATAAAGGTATAATTCAAAACTAATTTATTTGCTATGGAAACCCAGGCAGTGTAAAACTAGATTTACAATAAAAATTTTATAATAGGCCTATTTTTAACTGATATTTTTACATGACGATAAAATATAATATAATATAACGTACAGTACCTTCACTTCATATAGAGTTGACGGTTAGTGAAAAGAGAAAGAGATGTAAGAAAGACAGCTAGAAAAAATACAAGGGGGAAAGAGTAGACGTACACAATAGAGGGATACGGAGACAATTGATAAGATTCCGGGAAAAGGGAAAACATAGGAAGTAGTAAAAGAGAGAAGGAAAAAAGATACAAATAAATGAACAGAACAAACAGCTGCTTCGATAAGACAAGAGAGAAGCGAAAAATTGATATAGTTGAGAATGAAGACTAGCATAAACCGAATACAAGGACAAAGAGAAAAAAATAAGACAAAAGTGTTAGAAGTGAAAGAGTTTTGAAAAATTACAGAAAAGAGATAAGGGAGAAGAGCAAGGAGAGAATGGATATAAAAGTGATAAGGGAGAAGAGCAAGGAGAGAAGGGATAGAAAAAAGATAAGGAAGAAGAAAGAGGGAGAAAATGAAAATATTAGGCCTACTGTAGGGAAGACTAGGACACAGGAGGGAATATTTAGACTGTAACCGTACTTTGTACTCAACACAGACGACAATCTCATATATAGCCCCTGTACGATTGACAATACGCACCCTACTGTTTATACTTCCACACATAACACCTAACTTCAAACATTCATTCCCCATATAACACCTAACTTCAAACATTAATTACTCCATTAAGGAAAAAGCGACAAGGAAACCAATTACACCCATCAACAGCCAATAACAGCCCCTACAGTTTGATATATTACACATAACTTTTTATTAACCCGTTCCATCATTTTAATATAAAAACCTTAATAACTCTCTTCATTTTTATCACACCCACTACAAATTAATACCATTGGAAGCCCCGTAAAATAGCCCATCAGGATTAAATAACCAGAACTATGATAACTTTCAGTTATCAGAGTTATTGATAAAAACATAAACCTAGTAACGCCTACTTCCTCTTGAGCCGTCCGGCTGGCGCCTAGCCAATTTTGACGGCTCAAGTAATTAATGACCGATGCAACTTGCCTGTTTCAACGACGAAAAACGGAATATATTTCAAATCGGATAGCAGAAGAAACTACCTTACCCCAATCAGAGAAGACTTAGACACAGACACAACCAATTGGAACTACTTACCCCCACTACCCCTTACAAAGATATTAGCAGAAAGCACGGACATCTCGTCATCTATTGATCACACGACAGCTTAGACGAAAGAACTTCAAGACACACTTCAGACATAAGACTACGTTAAACATTATTAAACTCAAGTAACTTTGCAATATATTGATATTTAAACATTATAATCCGCGCGATATAAATAGAAGTTATTATCAGCGTCGAAGCGCGTAATTTATATTATTTGGTAAAGACATTGATTTTATTATTACGAACCATTAATTGTGAACGTAAGATTGAACATTATTATCCGCGCAATACAAATAGAAACTACGAGAGAGTAAATGTAAAAGTAAATAGACATTTTCAACAGCGCGTACAAGTGAAGTAATTACTATTACAATTTAGCAAGTTACAAAGTGTAACTTACGAACCTTAACGACGTACTAAATACTACTAAATATCAGGACTTACATCATCTAATAGAACTAAATCGATTAATTCAGCATTTCAGCAAATACTAAACTTTGGAAAATATATATTAATTTGAAAAGACGACTCAACTTTTAGTTACCATTATTCCTGACACCGCCCTTTGACTGTTATCTCGATTTTCTCTAGCCACTTCCCTAGATAAGAGTTCTCTAGCTTATAACTACCCCTGAGTACTACGCCCGGCACCCCTTATTTTAATCAGAACTCCAGAACTACTACACATCTAAAAATCCCACCTACAGTGATAAATCTTCATAACCCCAGTACGGTTATAAATGACGTCCAATCTTGTGGCCTAATTAAAGAACTGTTATAAATAGTCGACCAACGTAAGAAACGGTTATAAATAGCTACCCAACTTAGTGGCAAATCTTCAGGAGAGCGACGAACGGTGATAAATGGTCTCCCAACTTGGCGCCTACGAATCTTCATAACCCCCAACGGTGATAAATGGCGACCATCGTGATTGCTTGAATTTGAAGATCGAGGGACCAGTCAATAAAATTTAATTTTTCAACAATAAAATTCAGGAACACTACACTAAATCACACACCACCAAGTTTTAAATTCTGTGAGAAATTTTATTAGAGTCAGCACACCATTGGATTATTCATCATTTCATCAATACCCCCCCCCCTGGATCTTCATCTACAACACTTTCCCTCATCACCTGGGCACCCGGACATCACCTTTGGCCTACCGCTGGACTTCTGGACTACAAAAGGGTATCGTTAATCCAACTTAAGTGTCGAAAACTGAATTTTGCTCCTATTTTTATTTGAATTCAAAGTAAATTTTTTCAATTTAAATTTCAAATTTTTTTTTTGTATTGTAATTAATTTTTATTTTTTAGTAAATTCAATTGTATTGTGTTAGTTTATGAAATTAAGGAATAATAAAGTATTCCAAATCATGGAGCCAAATTCTGATACTCCGATATTATGTTCAGAACAGAATCCTACTTCTGAAAACAATGAAAGTGCCTCTGTTCCTATTTCTGACAACTTAGAAATTACTCAGCATGAAACCGAAAGTGACCTTGCTAGCTTGCCTGTTACGCAACCCCCTGTTAATATCCCAGCTGTGAGTGCACCCACCCCATCGACTTCAACTCAGAACACCATAAATTTAGACCCTAACCTTCCTTCTTTCAGTTTAGATTTTTTGTCACAAATTCAGACAATGATAGTAGGAATTTCTACACAAGTGAACGAGCTTGCAACACAAAACACCACTCTTAAAAACGAGTTAAATTCCACACTAGAAACGCAGAACTCCACACTTGAAAATCAAATTGCTAACATGAATACAACACTGAACTCCACACTAGAAACTCAAAATCAACAAGTAAGAGACGAACTTGCTATTCAAAACCAACAAATTACAACAATGAACTCTACACTGACAACCTTAATCACTGAACACCGCACTCAGGTTACGTCTGAATTACAAAGTTTAGACAGTAGAGTCACAGCTCAAATAGCTACTTCAGAACAAGTGTTGACAAATCATATTTCCTCTGTAGAAAATCATGTCACCTCAGTAGAAAGGGTAACTGTTAGCAATTCTACTAAATTGGTATCCCTTCAATCAGAATTAGACCGACTTAGGCAAAGGGTAAGAGACCAGGAAAGCCTAATCGAACAAACCAGGGAAAATGCTTTGATCCCTCATGTTTGCAATACCCCATCAACATCTGCCTCTACTTCTTCCAACCCCCCTGATCCAGTACCTCAAGCCCCTGAAATACCAGAACCACCTGCACCATTACCCAGAACCAACAATGGATTGGATCAACGAGCTGCCAGCACTAATCAAACACCCCAAAATGTTGTAAACAATAGTTTTTCATTGCACAATTCAGATTTTCCATTACCGTATTTTGAAGATACCTTGAAAACAAACCCTGTCAGATATTTAAAGGACCTAAAAACTTATTTTGCTTTACGAGGAGTCCCAGAACATCTAAAAATGATTTTTGTGAATCAATCTTTGAAAGCTAACGCAGCTCGCTGGCTCCAAGTCATCGATCCCAACAACCTCCTGTCCATAGGTCAGTTTGAGGAAATGTTTTTATCTGAGTATTGGAGCGAAAGCGAGCAAAGCCGTTTGAGATCGCGAATATTTCAAGGTAAGTACGACCGTAGCCACGGCCAAACCTATCTACAATATTTCATTTCTTTGTGTGAAAGCCGCCAACTGCTTAAACCAGAAATTTTGGAGCAAGATTTTCTAAAGGCACTCCCGTCTCACTTTCCGCCTGTAATAAGAAATTGCCTTGTTGTCGCATCTCCTCAATCCACCACTGAGATGTTAAAATTACTAAAGTCAATGCAGGACCTAACTTACACTTCCACTAAACCATCGCACCCCATTGTGTCAGCTAACCAAACTCACCGGAAAAACATTAATCTGGTACAAACTTCTGACAATCAGGAAAATTTCCAGATTGGGTCGCGGACAGGAATTTCAAATGAGGACCAGCAAAACAATGATTCTAGGGACAACAGACCTTATTGGCCCCAAACAGAGTACGTGCGAAACGCCCGCAATAATTGGCAAACCCGTGGTTTCCGTTTCAGGCCGTATGGCAATTACAATAATAGGCAAGGGAACAGTTACCGTGGTCAGAACAGACGTGGCTATGCAGGAAATAGGCCTAACTGGTTTAACCGTAATCAGTATAACCAAGGTTTCTTTCGCCCCTACTATAGAGGCTGGAATAATTTCAGGTACTCCCGCCGTAACTACAATAATCAATATGAAAGGAACAATTCTTATGAAAGCCCGAGAAATAGACCTAACAACAATTCCCCGAGTAACATGGAAGACAGACAAGGAAATAATGACACATCCCAGAATGAAATAAGGACCCCTAACCCCCACGACCAGATTGATAGATCATAATTTTTCTTATTTTTCCTTCGCTAAATAACTCAAAACGAAACTTCCCAAAACAGCATAGAATGTTAAAATTATTCCAGGAAATGTAAATATCAAAATGAACCAGCATTACCTTATTATAAATAAATTTGAATGTTTGAAATTTTATAAACAACAATAATTAAAAGAGAATAACCATGCCAGTGCCTGCAATGTGGAGTGCACCCCCATTGTTGACAACAATCCAATTATTAGTAGTGTTATTTTTCCTTTTAGATAATAAATAAATTGAAATTTTGTTTGGAATATTAATTAAATATTTGACCACAGTAATAATATTCATGGAAATTGAAATTCTTTTGGACACTTATGACTTAAGAAGTTTATCAAATTAAATTAACATTTTGTTAATAGTGATGACATAACCACACCCCTTAGTTAAGATGTAAATAATGTATATATGTGTAGAATGTCACCCCTATTAATTCGGTGAATATTTCAGAAAATTTCCCCAATTTTATTTTAACCAACATGCTCCTTGGAACCCAATACAACGCAACAGATATTGTAAGAATTTAGAAAGTTTATTCAAAGAGAACAAAATCCCATTCAACTCAAGTCTCCCCTTAGCAGGTTACAACTCATTGTACGACCGACCCTCGGCCGGAAACACCCCGCTGTGCTGTAAACTGGTAGTAAACATTGAACTTCACATGTATAATACCAGGCAACGACCCCAATACAAACTGTTGAGAAGAAATTCTTGTAACCTACAACAATCACCTGTTAGAACTATATTATGTCATGAACCCCAAACAGAAATGCCTAAGAAAGTTTAAAGCAGAAGGAGAAGTAAGAAGGATTATCGACCAGGACTCAGGAAAACGTTTTATCAGACTGACATTGTAAAATAATTAGAGTGATTCATACTTCTCAAATTAATGTTTTACCTGACGTTATATATAACGAATGTGATACTTACAAGGTAGAGTGTAATTAGCCTCCCCGTGGCTGTTGCAAAGACTATGATGAGATGATTCTTATTCTATAAAATAGAGTGAGACATCACAACAGCCATGCCACTACAGATATAAGAGCAACAAATAAGTTTATTGCCATTGTTAGTGAATCTTTGTATATATGTAATTTTAAGATAGGCCACTCCCTTTATTTATTCAACTGAAGAGTTAAAACATTCATTTGACAAAGGTAATCACACTATTATTTGAAGTAGTAAATAAGTAAACATTGAAATTTCGACATATTTGAATTTTATTGGAGTAGTACACAGAGTAAGAATAATTAAATTTTGTTAATTTTTCAAAAAGAAAAATTATTTTACATAAACAATATGGACAGGAAATAACCCTCTCCCTACACTAATTAAGTAGAATTGTATAGCAAAAGTGAAGTAAAAGAATGATCAGAGTTAAGTAAGAATTTGAAAGTGAAATAGTTGTTGAGAAATATGTGTGTTAACAAATAAGAATCTTGAAGGTAAAACAATGAGGAATATAACAAAAAGTAAGAAATAAATGTATGATAAACAAGATGAGTGAATAATTAAGATGGTACAATATATGTCTACGAGGAAAATATGAAGTAATGATAGTTATGAAGTGAGAAATATGAGAATAAATGAGGAAATATGATAACTAGTATTAAAAGAAATATGAAAGAAAAGAATGATAATGAGTATTGAGATTAATAAAGAAATTGTGAAGGTAAGACATAAAAGATGATTTATGAGGTTAGAATAATGGAAACAAGGTAAAAGAATATTGAAAGAATGAAAAAGGAACATTAAGAAATGATTATTAATGAGGTAAATAGATAAAAAGGAGTAGGAAGAAAACATGTGTAATCTGAATATAATATCAGTGTATTAAGTAGACCAATGAGGAAGATTAGCGTACTCCAACGTTTGACATCAACAACATATGGATTAGCATCAAAAAATCAGCGTTATGCAAGAAGCTATTGAAATTAATATTAATATCAAGAAATTCGAGTGTATTTTATAATTTTATTTGTGTATAAGGTATAATTATGATTTTGTTTTACTAGTTAATCAAATGGACTATGAACTCAGCAAAATGTGTACTACGACCAAGAAGAAAAGTGACCAATTTAAGGTAAAATTATGTTAAAAGTGTATTTTACTGATTATGAATTTATTTGTGTATGTGTAATTACGGCAGAATTAATCAAAAGTATAGATGATGTAAGGATCTAAATTTTTCAAGAATAGATATTGAAAACAAAGACAATTGATAGAAAAGCTAATATCAAAGTAAAACACAATAGAGAGAACCCACGAAATGATTCGAAGTGACGACGGAGAATTATTTTAGGGAATCGAAAAATTAAATTTCCATATTTCATACAAAAACTAAACACCGCCACTCTTCAAATTCCAGATTGGGTATTATAATGATCATAAAATCCCGCTTGTATTGACGTCGACATCTCTACATCGCGTGAGTTTTTTAATCATTATGCGGACATCTTGTAACCGTACTTTGTACTCAACACAGACGACAATCTCATATATAGCCCCTGTACGATTGACAATACGCACCCTACTGTTTATACTTCCACACATAACACCTAACTTCAAACATTCATTCCCCATATAACACCTAACTTCAAACATTAATTACTCCATTAAGGAAAAAGCGACAAGGAAACCAATTACACCCATCAACAGCCAATAACAGCCCCTACAGTTTGATATATTACACATAACTTTTTATTAACCCGTTCCATCATTTTAATATAAAAACCTTAATAACTCTCTTCATTTTTATCACACCCACTACAAATTAATACCATTGGAAGCCCCGTAAAATAGCCCATCAGGATTAAATAACCAGAACTATGATAACTTTCAGTTATCAGAGTTATTGATAAAAACATAAACCTAGTAACGCCTACTTCCTCTTGAGCCGTCCGGCTGGCGCCTAGCCAATTTTGACGGCTCAAGTAATTAATGACCGATGCAACTTGCCTGTTTCAACGACGAAAAACGGAATATATTTCAAATCGGATAGCAGAAGAAACTACCTTACCCCAATCAGAGAAGACTTAGACACAGACACAACCAATTGGAACTACTTACCCCCACTACCCCTTACAAAGATATTAGCAGAAAGCACGGACATCTCGTCATCTATTGATCACACGACAGCTTAGACGAAAGAACTTCAAGACACACTTCAGACATAAGACTACGTTAAACATTATTAAACTCAAGTAACTTTGCAATATATTGATATTTAAACATTATAATCCGCGCGATATAAATAGAAGTTATTATCAGCGTCGAAGCGCGTAATTTATATTATTTGGTAAAGACATTGATTTTATTATTACGAACCATTAATTGTGAACGTAAGATTGAACATTATTATCCGCGCAATACAAATAGAAACTACGAGAGAGTAAATGTAAAAGTAAATAGACATTTTCAACAGCGCGTACAAGTGAAGTAATTACTATTACAATTTAGCAAGTTACAAAGTGTAACTTACGAACCTTAACGACGTACTAAATACTACTAAATATCAGGACTTACATCATCTAATAGAACTAAATCGATTAATTCAGCATTTCAGCAAATACTAAACTTTGGAAAATATATATTAATTTGAAAAGACGACTCAACTTTTAGTTACCATTATTCCTGACACCGCCCTTTGACTGTTATCTCGATTTTCTCTAGCCACTTCCCTAGATAAGAGTTCTCTAGCTTATAACTACCCCTGAGTACTACGCCCGGCACCCCTTATTTTAATCAGAACTCCAGAACTACTACACATCTAAAAATCCCACCTACAGTGATAAATCTTCATAACCCCAGTACGGTTATAAATGACGTCCAATCTTGTGGCCTAATTAAAGAACTGTTATAAATAGTCGACCAACGTAAGAAACGGTTATAAATAGCTACCCAACTTAGTGGCAAATCTTCAGGAGAGCGACGAACGGTGATAAATGGTCTCCCAACTTGGCGCCTACGAATCTTCATAACCCCCAACGGTGATAAGACATAGCAAAAAGGCTAGGAGAAAGAAAGAGCAAATGAAAACTAAAGAGAGATACAGGACAAAAAATGCAGCAGAAAGAAGATAGGGGAAAGAGGGAAATAAAATTAAAAGGATCAGGAACTGAACAAAAGGGAGGACAAAATACTAATATGAAAACAAACTTATGGGGAAGACAGATAAAATAGCATCGAAAAGAAGCGTGAAGACCGGACCAAACACACAGGAGAATGCGAGTAAGGATAAGAAGATAGGGGGACAGCAAAATTAAAAAAAAGTCATAATTGTGAACAAGAGGGAAACAAGAGATGGGGATTTATTTTACAGATAAACAGAACACCGAAGAAGCCTTCGAGGTAAGAGCACATTAAAAGAATGACAGATGAAAGGATTTCTAAGAAGATAATCAACCAGAAATGAAAATGAAAAGACCGAAATAATGTTAGATCGAAGGAGATTGAACAAGGAAAATTCAATACACCAAGTATTCAGAAGATGCACTGGGCGAAGGAAATGGAATAGAGTAGCGTTTCTCAACCTATGGGTGGTCCGCGAAGATGGTGCAGATGGTCCGCAGACAATTTTAAAATATCATAAAGCAAGCAAAGAAGTAAAAATTTTTGACATAAAATGGACACTAGATGTCAAAGTTTCTAAAATCTTCGAAAATACAGGTCCTATTGCAAGTTTCCTTACTTTTGCAGTTACGAACTAACATTTTGAAACCTATGATGCACTGACGTCTATGGTTGCCTCTTTCATTCAAAACCCTGAAAAATAAGACTTTGTCGGAATTTGTTATTAGAGGCGCTCTCTTAACAAGGGTTTTATTGTTGGAGGTGCCCGAGTGTCTGATACCGGTAAACCTGTGTTATAATTCCTAATGATATTATCAAATTGGATATATATATATATATATATATATATATATTAAAATCTGTTCATAATATAATTTTACAGTCAACAGTTTACTTCCAATCCAATAACTGTGTTTCTGTCGAATTAAAAAAAGTATTTAGATTTATTTCCTTGTAATGACCAATAATTAATAGCCCAAATATTAAGAATATAGGCCTACATATAGCCAACTTTTAAAAATGGGATGAAAAATTATGGTTCCGTAAATTTTTTTTAGACATTTTGGAGGTCCTCGGGTTCAAAAAGGTTGAGAAACGCTGGAATAGAGTATTCCGAAATAACAGACACACACAAACACACTCGTCGCTCTTCTATGTAAGAGAAAATAAGTTGGCAATGATTGGAATGTATGTGCATTACGTAAAATACAGAAGAAAGACCAGCGGCCTCTTGAGTGGGCTGAAGAAGCCGCAGGGGTAGCTTCCTCCCCATGAAGGGTGTGAAGGGTGTGAAGAGTTGGGCAAGAGGTCATCGTGGGGAGGGGTTCCCAGCCCAGCATTCTCAAACTTGCTATCCAGGCCATGGAAAATTCCATCTCCATCCTCGTCCAGAAATACAGGTTCATTACAAAACAGAATACCTTGCTCTCAAAAATTCAATTTATTTACACAACTATGCCTTCTTCCTTCCGGGTGTTCCGTGAAACAATCCAAAACTTGCCCGATTCCGAACAGTCAAGTATTTGCGGACGATTAAATTCGATTCACGATTCAGGATCTGACTTTTGTTGAAATATATAATCTTTTTTCACATTGACTATAATATTTTCTGACTGTTGCTGAAATACTATATTTGTCTAATGTACGGTACAAAATATTTAGCTTTTCTTTATTTTATACTACAAAATGAGTCCATGAGTAACATTGAAAATAGTACAGTTACAGATATAAGTTTTCTACAGCTCAACTCAAACAACGAATTCGAACAACGAACTGTTTATGTCACGAGGAGTTGAAATTTAAAACTACTACAGGTATCTATAAAGTTCAATATAAGGTCAATACAATTTCAGTTTATCATATTTACTATAAAATCATTAAAGAGTTGCATATATGCAAGTTTTCCAGTAGGTCTACTGTTTACTCATCACCCGAATCTTTCGGTTCCAAAATTACATATTATGAAGTTACAGTAATGATTTTCTTACTTTTTTTTTTTTCAAGATTGTATTTCTTAAGTAAATTATTGAAAGATCTACCGAACACCTTGAAATATAAACTGAATAAAAATCAAGTTATCTGAAGTAATAAAGTGCCAGAATGCTTTTGTTTAATCAGTGATAATTGTAATTGATAGGCAGAAAATAAGTTATTTTCTTAATCGATCTGTCAAATCTAACTGTATTGAAACTTCCAAAGCCGTATGTGAACATTGTAAAACAATATGTTGTTATGATAAATGATTTCTCTCTTTAATATATTATCATAAAATAGGCACAATTGGGCATTACTCCGGTACCAGTCAATCGATTTCGTCCAAGTTTCATCAAAATCCGATAAAGCGTATTTCAGTTGTCGTGCGTACAGACGGACAGACAGATAGATAGACAGACGGACAGACATTTTCCCGTCCATCACACATTCTCAGAAATTACCTTTCTGGCACTTAATAAATAGAAGTATTTATATCCAACGCATACGATCAACTACAGTAGTTAGATTAAATAAGACTTCATTTTCTTAATGCCTATAAATAATTATGTTTCATATCATTCCTTATTGGTTTTACACATTTTCATATAATGCTAATTCAGATATTATATATAAAGCAATAATATAGCTATTGTAGTGAGGTGTTTGTTCTCAGAAAGCTTAACTAAGTTATGTTCATTTTCCAGGTTGAACTGTCGTATGGTGGATCTTGTAAAACTGTAAGCCTAGTTGCGTTATGTTTCTGAAGTTTCAAAAGAAAACGTGCCTTAGTCGAGTTATGTTTTCGAGGTTCTCTATAGGTCTATAATATTTAGGACCACCACTGTGCCATGCGTAAAATATTATTGCTGTTGTAGGTGTGCGTTCTTTCTCGGTCTTATAAAATACGTGACGTGAAACAAGATATTCACCGCGCAAAACTAGAATGGGCTATTCATATTTTTTCAGCTGTCGCCATGCGTTATATGACAGAGCCATAAGGATACTATTAAAATAGCTGAATGAGGAATTTCGCTAGTGTGTCACCTTCGACTGCCCTTTGCTGTTCTCAGAAACACAATGAAATGTAGATCGTAACGACCGGTAAATGGGTTTGCTTTTTAAGATGTAATAAATCGCAAAATGGCGTGCAATTTTCACTTAATGGCTACACGAGTCCGGAGACTCAGATGCATGAAGTGTTCCTGGATTGTTTCTACGCCGGCATCAGCAGTGGTCACGCCTGTATGCAATCCGAATATCTCGAATATGCTGTTCCAAGGATATTAAGAAAAAGGAAACGTGAAACCAGTCATATCTATGCATAGGCATTTATGCTCTTCGACGTTTCGGAACTGGATGATCTTATTCCAAAGCCTACAAATACAACATTCTCTGGAGTGAGTTTTTTTTTTTTTCATGTCCTATGTTAATTAAGTTTACAATATATTATTTAATGCTATTGTGTAATTTAATTGTATTTGTACCACTTAATTTCATTCATATCATTTACAGTGTTTTGCAGATGACAAACAGTTTGTCCATCTCCTTGCTTAGATACGCGGTCCAATCAGAGACGGCGAGACGGAGGTACTGCCTGTTCATTTAGACGTGAACACTTGCATGCGCCGCAGACATATGGCGGGACGGAAGGGGAGTGTGTTGCTAGTATGGATCACGTGAGACTGATACCACTGCGCATCGTGTTTACAGTGTTCACGTCTAAATGCACAGGCAGTAAGACTCTCCCTGCTAGCGGCGCTTCGTAAGCTCGTACACGTCATTGGCGGTGAAGGAATCTGCTTCTCATTTGAAAAATACTGTAGTGTGTAATTTTATGTACTGTATCTCAAATCATTTAATGTGTTATGTTGTGTCATTTAATGTATTTTGTGTTATTTATTTGTGTTATATTGGAACAACTAATGTAGACCTACCTACTATTAATCCCTGGTGAAGTGGAAGAAAAGACCTTACGGTCTTAACTTTCTTCAGGTTACATAAAACTATTATTAATATTATTATTACAGTATTATTATTATTATTATTATTATTATTATTATTATCATAGAATTCATTTTAAAAATAAAAATAAAATATTTTTTCGGATATACATTTTTTGCGATATTTTGAATGACATTACACAACAAAATTAAAAATCATAAATTTTATTTAATTGTATAAAATAATTCTTAAATTGCAGGACTGAAAATTTTGAGTCCCAGTTAGGCATCTTTTGCAAATTGCCCGAATGCTCTTGGTCTCAGAGAGTGAAAGCGTAAGTTTTTATTTTAATTTTGTTTTATTTTTATTATTTTATAGTCTATAATATAACACGAGGGGAGAGGAAAACGTGAGTAGCCCAGAACAGTAGGCAATGAAAGCCAGAAAATCGCAGGATATTACTGTAGATATTATGTGTGTTCACATCAGATTTTGAACACGTACTTAACTGGTAGAATGTAAATAAGTTTAATTTTGTTTAAATCAGTAGCAGTATTAAACTTAAGTTTAATTTTGTTTAAATCAGTAGCAGTATTAAACTTGTTTGTAGTATAGATAGCTTTAAATTTTAACAGCTTCACCTTGAAAAGCAATATCTCCAGTGGTTAATTCATAGGCCTACGATTTTTAATGTCTCAAGACATTCATTGCTTGCCATAAGTGTTAAATTTTATCTTATATTACGTTATATGTTTATGTATATTTAAAGTATCAAAATTACACTGACATATTCTCTGGCTTCAGTGAAACCAATTTTTTGCAGTGGTGGACCTGAAATATCTATCTCATGCGAGGTATCACTTCTATTATGCTCATAATGTATTATATATAGTTAGTTGCTTGTATATGCTTTCTGAAAAAGTAATACTTCTAGCTATTAAGATCATCAGTGGAAAAGTTAGCTCATGAAAAGTGGTTTCAATCTTTTCACTGCAATAGATGTACATATGTGCCGCCATAAAAATTGCTTAAACAATCGAGATATACGATTAATACATTAATACAATATTTTATTTTAAAATAACAGGTGAGGAAAAACTCCGGAAAAAACCCACCCAGGTAACTTGTCCCGACCAGGATACGAACCCGGGCCCGATTTTGGGTAATATTTGGGTAATGTTTAGTCATTTTTAAGGGATTACTTGCAGTCATATTTTCCACTTTTTTACGTCATAATTATAGGGCCCGGATTTTTATGTGCTAAAAAACTTTAAATTAATTATTTTTTATGTGCTGAAAATGTTTAAAATATGTGCTAAAATTTTAAAAATATCTGCTAAAACTAAAAAAAAAAAAAAACATTTTTCTGAAAAAGAAACAAAACTTACTAGGACAAATTATATTGAAACTCACCAATTGCAGATGTAAAATGCAGTGCACAACAAATGTCATTGCACTCTCACCTCATTGCAAGTGAAGCATGTGTGTTGAATTCTTTCGAGACATAAATTTTTGTTGTAAAATGTTAAAAGAAAACGAGGAAAGTATTAAAATATTTATTTATGGAGAATATATCGAAAATATTTATTCACATAACTTTTTTGTAAAACATGTGTTTTTATGTAAAATAAACTTTGGAATTTGCGGTTGTCATCAGGAAAAAAAATTACTTAAAAAATCCGGAAAAGTATACTAAAATATGTATTTATGGAGAAAATAATGAAAATATTTATTCACATAATTTTTTTTGTAAAATATGTGTTTTTATGTGAAATAAAATTTGGAATTTGCGTTTGTTGGACCTCGATTTGGATATTAAACTTAGTTTTAGGAATGTACGCATCAGGAAAAAAAACATTTTTTTACATACAAATCCGGGCCCTAGTCATAAACATCCGAACCCTAGTTGGAAGGAACATTCACAATCCACCACTAGCACATAACGCCGAACATAAAAAAACCGCTGAGCTGAGTAAAATCGTCAAGGTCTTAGTGCACATAAAACACGAGTAATATAAAAGCTCATATGAGAGACATTAGAGTCCCGCTGACCCATATGTACTTTTAAGCCAGTTAATAAATATATTTTTAGATTCACATTACCGGCCCATTAACGTCACTCCTTGTATCATAAACACAGTCTTCGAGAATTAATCTGGACGCATTCCAGTGTCCATTGAAAATATAACAATTCCAACTGTCTACACACCAAAGTGTTAAAATACGTTAGTACCTATAATACAACATTATCATCAATAAATTATAGCTTTTCTTCGTAATAAAATTTGTAATAGCTATGACTCAAACCGGATTATCCTGCATAATAGTATAATAAGAACTTCACAATATGAGAATGTTTATTCTTGAAGCATATTTCTCAGGTGGGAAGAACTAACTCCAGCTTGGACAGAAAGCGGGTTGATAATTTATTATGCTTGCATGTCAATGAGCTAAAACGAAATAATTTGGTCTAATATACATGAAAATAAAAATCAACAAGAAGTGGTTTTTGTTGTACCTAGTTCCTGCAGGGCTGGAATGAAGCCTTTTCTAATGAGGCTGAGTCATGTAGTTCTGAGCTCCTTGGCCCCTTGTGGTTCGTTAACATACCGTCAAGTTCGATCGACGGCTCTACTACCGTTTTGGAGGAAAGCATGTGGAAGTTTTGACGCCCGAAGACTCACTCCTCAGCTGGGTTTTATTCAATGCGTTTAGATTAGTAAATCCATCGCCAAAGCCAACACTTCAATGTGGGTCAACACTAACCTTAATTAGTGCCTGTAGTCTATGCAAGAAAGTTGGTTTTTGAGAGTGCTACCGTCGTCTTCCCTCTTTTATATCAGATAACAATAAAATAAAATAACACAAAGTGGATAGTTTAACAACATAAAATAGTTTAACAACAATTATTTCATCCCTAGGCCTTCCGATACTCTTATATAATTTTCAGAGCATCTTGTTATTCAGTCGTAGATGTACTAACAGAACCCCCTGAAGATAATACAAGAATATCCGAAGGCCTAAGCATAAAATAAATGTTGTTCATCAGATGATATCAATTATTTATTTATTTATTTATTTATTTATTTATTGTACTAAGAATATTACAGGCTAATGCCCAATTACAATATTCTCGCTTACATAATACACCAGATTAAAAAATTAAAAAAATCAAGTGACATTCAAGTGACATTATCCAAGTGACATTATCCGTTTTATTTTATTGATGGAGATCAATGGTTAAATAATAGGTATTTTAATACATCTCACATGTGCTTTTAAGTACTACTGTATGTACAGCCTGTAAATTGGGTTACTGAAAGTATTCATCACAACGGTAGAGAAGTGACCTGCCTTTACAATGAACCGTGGGAATTGTCACAAATTCGCCAGGACACGTGTTGGTGAAAATTTGTATCATTATTTTAATAACTTTATATTTCTGATTTTATATCATTTCTTGAGTTCATAGGCGTAACGAGGGGGGGGTTTTGGGGGTTTGAACCCCCCCCCCATTGATTAAAAAAAGGAAAATTGTATAATTTTTTAAGTCTGCCCATAAATTACTTAATACAAGTATAAAGTGTGGGAAGCTTAAAACTCGTTATTTTGCGTGTTAATTTTAAAAATTTTCCGGGGATGGACCCCGGAAGCTTAAAACTCGTTATTTTGCGTCTTAATTTTTAAAATTTTCCGGGGGGATCCCCGGAAGCTTAAAACTCGTTATTTTGCATCTTAATTTTTAAAATTTTCCGGGGGAGGACCCCCAGACCCCGCGGATGTTATAACCCCCCCCCCATATGGTCGGCCTGGTTACGCCTATGCTTGAGTTAACGCATTTAATGTATCAAATATTTCTGAACTCCTCTGGAGCTATTTATGTCGTAGCTTAAGACTACTTGAATTGTAAACTGACATGTTAAAATTCATAAAATTATATTCGACAGCTAACATAAGATATTTTAGTGTCGTTAAATCAATGGTAGTATCGGAATTATATACATAGAGTCATCAAGAAGTCGCTCCGCAGCACTTATGCAGTTGGCAGCGCTAGCATATTATTATCATCTTCTCTGCTACAAGCTATGGCTATAATGTTCTGCTACATTCATTTATGAAGTAAGAAATAAAAGTAACAAAACTCATCAATTTATAGAAGATGCTGAAAGATGCTGTTTCAACATCAACACAATACACCGCTATTTCATCCTGTATAATATTCACTAAATCGAAAACTACTTGAAATAAGACTCCACAAACCCATCAACAATAGAAAACAGAAGAATATCAATCGTTACATGGCCTGCTCTGTTATACCTGCTATGAGCCTAAAAGGAAGATAGGGAAAACCAACCTTCGCATGGGTGGCGAACATAACCAGAGCTGCGGAGAGACATATTGATGGCACTCTACATGGAATGTTGAAAACGCCAACTAGACTAAAAAGTAAAGTGTTTTCTATACAGGCCATGGAGGCCCAGAGGGTTCCAGGAGGTTGAAGATCCCAGATTTTGGTCACGAAGGTGGTGAGGTTGTCAGCCTTACGCACCGGCCGCCTTTACCCCCAGGATACTCATTTCTGTTAGAGGCTGAGTCGACTCCAGGGCCATAGTGCCAACAGAAGGATCAGGCCAAATGAAAAACTGCAACGACTTCATCGGGGATCGTACCCGCGCCCTTCCAGTTTATAGCGCAGCACTGCAACGACCTCATCGGGGATCGAACCCACGACCTTCCGGTTTATAGCGCAGCGCCTCAACCACTACGCTACGGCGTACCCCCAGCTAGGCTAAACTATAAAAAAAATTACAATACCTGTACTCGTTATTAAATTCGTTTTTAAAATTTCAACTGTTCAATCTGAATCTTAGAATATTACAACCCAATCAGACAAAAAACCGCAGAAGACAGACAGATACCGCCGGTAACAAGAGTTGTCGCAATAGACAGGATTATGACGGCGCCGTCCCTGTATTGATTTTACTGCTAACCACCGAAACGCGGGCGGTCTCATACAAAACATGGCCCAATGAGGGGCGTAGTCAAATATTTGCAGAGAGGTTTATAAAATATATCACCACCTGCAACATTTTCTACTGTAGCACGTTTCTTCAAGACTCTTTTTTTTGGGGGGGGGGGAAATGGAAGACCACCATGCCGGTTTACACCAACAAGTCACTTACTAGGGTATAATACGTCAAGTGTAATGATAAATTAATGAGAGAGAAAATTACGTTTCTGATAGATTTTCTTCGAGGGCCGGCTCTTTCTTTCCTGTAATCAGTAATATTATTAAGACTTATTTTCATTCTGATTAACTAATAAGTATGAAAGTAGGGATATATAGCTTATAGTTCCTAGGGATTTGTACCTAGGACCAGGTCCATATCCAGGTCTGAACTCACGACCATCGGATCCAGTGGAAGGCACGCTACTTTTGCACCAAATTGGCCAATTACGTATGTTACATAATATAAAATATAGTACCTTCTGCTTCAGCAAAGCTCTGTTCAAATTTAAAAAAAATTCCGAAATAAAACACCTGCAATTATAACCTGAAAATAATTTAGATTAAAAACTGGAAAATAAAAAGCGTTGAAAGCATATTTCTGAGCACAAAACCAAGAAGCAAATTCATCCTATTTCACCATTCCCGGAGCAACTCCCAAGAAAGGTGGAGGAGGATATACAATGATTAATAAACGGCAAGCACGTAGGAATACAGTACATCAGTAACTGTTGTCATAAACTGAAGGGTCGTAAAATAAATCAGTAACAATAGAGTCAGTAGCATACCGATTTGAGTAGCAATAAAAAGAGGTCTGATGTCATCGTAGTGGCTGGGCGTACGCGCAATTTACTACGCAAACCAAAAACAGCGACGGGGGAGGGAAATTAAGTGCTTTATTGCTCCACTAAAACGGTTCCAGTTAAAGCAAATAGAGACTGCGTTTGCGACAGTATTTAAAATTCAGCACGAATGCGTGCATGCGTGTTTTACCATCCTTTGTTAATCCACTCAATTGAGCTTTTTTCCGCATGTCATTGGGTATATACGAAACTTACTCCCAAATTGGACAATGCTTTAATATGAACACAATGTATTCATTTCTTGTTCAGGAAAAATGAGTACGCATAAAAATGAAACGTGTCCTATATGTCCACTATATTTTATATCCAAGTATATGCACTGCAATTCAATGGTCAAAATCACTTTTCGAAGGACTGAAAAATCGAGAAAACATGTACAGGTACTACAGTGTTTTGCAGATGACAAGCCGTTTGTCCTTCTTCTTGCCTAGATACGCGGTCCAATCAGAGACGGCGAGACGGAGGGAAGACTCTTACTGCTAGCGGTAC
Organism: Ectobius pallidus; assembly: GCA_964059195.1. Classification (NCBI taxonomy): domain Eukaryota; kingdom Metazoa; phylum Arthropoda; class Insecta; order Blattodea; family Ectobiidae; genus Ectobius; species Ectobius pallidus. The sequence continues at coordinate 61,304,737 of CAXKWD010000002.1, forward strand.
CTCGTTAGCTCGTACACGTGATTGGCGGTGAAGGAATTAGCTTCTCATTTGAAAAATACTTGTAGGTCCATATGAATTTTGAGTTTCCTCCAGCCAGAAAATTAGAACTATTTTGAGAATGCTTATTGTTCATTAAAATCATCCCTCATTCCCAAAGATATACTCTTTCCCCATCATTTTATATGGCTATATGGCTATTCGTTCACTGGATAAATAGTGAAAACGAAACCAATAGATTCTTATTTTAACCAGCAAAATGATGGATTATTTACATCAAGAATGATTTTGAAATGCGGATTTTTTAAAAAAAAATTTTGCGACTTTCCCGACATTCGTCTTATGGGTGAGGAAAAATCCCCACCCAGGAAACATGTCCCGATCAGGAATCGAACCCGGGTCCGCTGCGTGAGGAGAGCGAAGACAATCTCCAATGCCACAGCGTTGTATAACTTACTACTTTCTCTACTACTTTGTATAAAAGTATGACATTTTCAGTTCGACTGACTATAGTTTAAAAGGAATTTGTTGTACCTACATTGCTCTCACAATGTTTTCTTTCTGTATAGATGTTACATCTATTAATAATGCTGGTAGGAAATAGAAGAAAAAAACACATACGAAATAGGCAATTTAAATGTTTTATATACCCATAAATCCTCATTTAACTGACGCAATGCGTAATCAGTAATAGATATAGAAAGGAAAACGTCAATCCCTGACGCCATGTCGCAAAAATGTATGCAAAAACACTGGGGCATCTTTATAAAGGACAATTGTTTTTAGATCTCTTGGGGATAAAAATAGTCGAGGTGCGTTATTTTTGGGATGTGTTTGAGCTATTTTTGCACGATGTAGATGGCTGGTGTCCAGGAAATGTTCTGGCAACTTATCGTGGCCTCCTCCGTTTCACTCGACAGAAATGAGGGGAAGGCAATGCTTACTTGATATCCTACTTCTTACAACACGGAATTGAGTTTAATGCAAATATCTACCAGGGCAAACATGGTACGGAATAGACATGGTTCTCCAATAGCTGTATTTGCATGCTTAATTTCTGTACATTTAAGTTATGTGCCGTTGATATCTTATTGCCTGATTATTAAAGTCCTTTATTTAGGCCGATAAAGCTTAGTAATAATGCCTCAGTAAAATATGTTTGCAGATTTCTCTGACATCCAAAACACATATGATATAAAATAAATCGCAAATGTATTTCACCGTTAGTACTACAGATACCGGTAATATAGGTACAGGAAGTAGAGGAAGCCTCGGACGAGTCGTGGTCATCATCCCATGACTTCGTTCCACATCAGGACCGGCCCTCAGGGCAGAACGCTCATAAACATCACGATGGTATTATTTAATTCAGCATATATAATAACAGTACTTAATGAGTAAAATATTACAATTTAATAAAATATATGAAACAATGAAGATTTAATATACAACAAAAATATATGCAGAAAATACCTCGATAGGCTAAGTACTGTGTACATTATTTCTGAAGTGTAGCAACTAACGCCTGTTATCTGATGTTTGCAGATAGCCTTTCACCTTATTGAAGTGTAAAGCGTCATTATTGACTGAAAATGCGGCAACATCTCCAGTAAGATCCTTAAATTGCTCTGTCCTCTAAAAATCTTTATTCCTTTATTTGCTAAAGTTGATTATGATGTAGCAGGGGACACTGCCATTTTATCATCAGTAACAATCCCTACCCGAGAATCCACATGATGAATTACACGAACGATCTTATCTTGCGCTCTGGGCATGTTTCTTTTCGTCGCCCTGCTTATCTTGCGCAGGAATGTCTGCCTAAGCTTTTTGACCTCATGTCTCTGGTTCTGTGTTAACAAAGAAACGTCCTGTTTCTGTTAAGGAACCATCCATTTTCTTGCAAGTGCAGATTGGATAGAAAAAATCCACCTCCTATTTGAGGAATGAATTTTATGCAATAGGGCCTACAATTCTTAAAACTATGCACAGAAATGGGTAGCCAGAATTGGCTAAATATGTGGTAGGCCTAATGTAATTATGTCTAATGTGACACATTTATTGCATTAGAATATGTTTCTTCTCCTAAAATATACTCATATAATGTTCAGCAGAAACAATATACTTTAATTAGAAAACTGCACAAACTTAGTATGCGTCAAATCTTTTTCATAATTTCCTTCTCGGTTCTTCTTGGCCCACTAGAATTTTTATTTTCTCGAGTTAAGTAAAAAATAATAATATTCTAAAATTGACTTCTATTTCTGGCCTTCGTATTTCTATGCAGTGCGATAGTAAAAATTGGATATCAGCAATCATTATTTTCAAAATCTCATTTCTTAATTAAGCAGGACTGCTTCATTGCTGCCATCTTCTGGAACTAATCGCAACTGTTATTTCAGATAGCAGTACTATGCCAGTACACGATAGAGAAAAAACTTTTTCATCTCCCATTTCAACCTATAAACGGTATAGACCTATATTCCTTCGCACTGCAAATCGCCGTGCATGCCTGTAGTATATCTGAGGAAAAATCGAGAAAGCATAACATTTCTGATTGGCTACAAAATACATTTTCTTGTATTTGACTGGCGGCGAAGCGCTGCCTCCAGACGCTCGCGCACGAAACGTAAATAGATTTCACCAATACGCGCGTTCCCGTTCACCTGCGAAATTACGTTAAGTTCCCAGTTGCCATCCACAGCAGCAAGAGCAAAAATCATATCAAAGCTTTTAGTGGCTCTCTCAAACGAATTCTTGTTACTTTGTTATCGCATGCCCACATCCTCCATTCCCCAGTTTGCATTCGATTTTACTTTAGCCTACTAGAGGTCAACCCATACGACTTGAATATAAGAACGAATGGGTGTCATACGCCTATACAACCATATTACAGATAATAATATTACTCAGCAGCATCTTTTATTATTTCTTTCCTACGTATTGGAACGTCACGTAGAATGTTGCTTACAATTTTAGGGATCAAATACAATCATATCCATATGTGTATTTTTCTTTTTAAAATTAAGTTTTATTTAGACGCCTTTGAGCAATGAGGCCATATCAGGAGTTCAGTTCTGTGTATATACCAGTACGCCATGCAACTATTGATACTCAACTATTTTCTACTGTTGGTCTGTTTTTTATGACATCAGTAAATTGCAACTGATATTAATTTCAATGAATATGATGAAGGATCAAAACGAGGACGAGTCATGGTAAGTAAATATCCAATTCTATATTATATATATATATATATATAAATTCTATATGTAAACAGGGTGTTTCACGAAGTTTTACCGCCAGTAACAGAGCATGTTCCTGATGTTATTTGGAACAACTTTCCCTAATAAAAGTTTTACCTGTCTCAAATAATTACGGAGTAATGTAGATATTTATGAACGTCTTAGTGTGAACAGAGCTCAACGTACGAAAGCTGCAAAAATAATAAAGAACAGTCCTGATAAATTACGGATCGCAACATGCGCCGTTCATACCCGCGCGTCAAAGTGCTTGGACGTAGAGGGAGGCATCTTTGAAAATCTGATGGTAAACTGAGATAAAGGGTGAAATGTATGTGAATTAAACCCATTTTGTTTGTTACTTTCAACTTATGTCCAATTTATTGCTATTTTGTCACGAATGTTGAAACTTCTAACGCTTATAATAACGTAACTACAAGTCAGATCACATTTTTGTGCTTACATTTTTTGTTCCAAATATCCTCAAGAATGCACTCAAAAAGTGGCGGTAAAACTTCGTGAAACACCCTGTATATATACACACACATACACACACTTCACTTTTTAACACCATGAAAGTTACCAAAATTTCATGAGAGATTTTGTAAATAGCAATGCTATGTAATACGTTTTGTTATTTTCCTTCTCAAGTTACGCATTCCTAACTTAAGTTACAGATTCCAGCAATCGTAGCAATCAGTTCTCTGGAGTTCTATTATTTTGAACAAATAAAGGCTTATAAAAACACGCCAACCGAAAACAAACTTAGAATTGGAACTCTTAATGAAAATGATAGTTTTCTTTAAACACGTAAGTGGAAACTGACTCCTCTATATCACTTCTTGCATATACCGACACTATCAAGCACATAATGTGCAGCATAGAAAGGGTCAAGATAAAAATCCCGTAGCCCTTGCAGGTCTTCTCAACTGAATTATTCTTCTTCTTCTTCTTCTTCTTCTTCTTCTTCTTCTTCTACTACTACTTCACGGTTTGGGCTTCAACCCGGTCCGGCTCCAAATTGCTGGTACCATCGTTTCTTTGGTCTTCCTGGTTTTCTTTTTCCTTATGGTTTATAATTTAAAACTTCTTTGGGTATCCTATTATTTGTCATTCTTTCTACGTGTAACTTCCAATTTTCTTTATGTGTCTTAATTATTTCATTTAATTCTTCTACTTTTAATTCTTCTTGGTCTTTCTGTCTAGTTTTGTACCTGTATATACTGCTATAGATCTCAGGAATCTCATTTCCGCTGTTTGTATTTTTTGCAAATGTATATAGGCCTATAGAAATGTAGATATATGCTAATTATAACTGAATTATACTGAATCAACTGAATTATAATTTCCTATTCTAGTCAGGAAGAATATTCGTAACTCATATAGTGAGTGAGAATAATAATTTGTTCCCCCGCGGATTCTAATCAGCCGGCACCCAGTATTCCTATCCAAGTCTGTCCTAAGAATATACTTTACGGTAATTCGAAGATATTCTGTAAGCTTACTTGGAGGATACGCTGTAGGAGATAAAAGTATCTCTAGGAAGGGAGTAAAAGTAGCAATAATAACTTTCTACCGCCTGTTCAAACCTCTTTTGCGGAAAGGCATTTCAATTTTAAGCCCTTCCATACTTCAATAGATTTAGTTCAATTTCAGACATTTCAGGTAATAATTACAGCTGAAAGAAAACTCAACCTGACATAAAATGTAAATTTCTACAGGCTACCACTGCAGGCAGGAGAAAGTTCAATATCAAATATTTAATAGGGACTATGTGTGAATTATAACCCTTTCAGAAATTACATATGCAAAGTCGCAAATGCAAAATAAATTACTGAGAAATTATATCTGTATCTTCGCTTAAAGAAACGTAAACCGTGCAAATATTTTACTTTATTGCCTGTGACCAAAATAGTTCTTGTTAACTTTATGTGGTTTGTGACATTTATTTTATGTGGAGTTGGAAAACAGGAAAAGTCCTAAAATTAATTGTGTTCTAGAGGCTAAACTATAACCGCTGAAACTTAAGCAAAAAGTATTCCTATAGTCTTGTAGTTCAGAGCATAGTTCTATAATCTTAAGTAAAAGAAAACAGTTAATATATTTTTCAATGTGTTTCTTGTATTTATTAAAGTGAAATTTAAAAAACTCACATCAAAATGGCAAAAAAGTAAAATAGTACTATTTTAATACGTTTAAAAAACTAATACAGGGTTTATAAAGACCTAAAAATCCGTGCCCTAATTATTTCTGTTGCAATTTTCCGTTGTCCTAACAAACTTTGTCAATATATGAACGATGTATCAATCGATCGGTTTTTCAATATGCTTTGAATTGTTTATAATACTTTTGGATTTTAATAAATATTTTGGCTGGAAAGTTTAATACCGGGTTGTTTTGTTCCCATATCTTGAACATTATCACATTTTGATATCTTATACGAAAGCAAGTAACAAGCCCTCCATTTTGATAAGCCTATACTGAAGCGAATTCTATTGCGATTTCATCAAAATGCCGGGTTATAACTTACGATCTGATACGAAAACTTCGCTCAGGTTTCATATTTAGTTTACGTAAATAACCTGGAGTTAACTCCATGAATTTATGAATTCTGCTTATTCTAGGCTTCTACTTCACTGCTCTTCAAGCATATGAATATATTGAAGCCCCCTTTACAATCGTTGATTCCGTTTATGGTTCTACATTTTTTATGGCCACAGGCTTCCATGAACTTCACGTAATTATTGGAACCACTTTCCTCCTAATTTGCCTTCTACGACATAAATTTTCATTTCTCCTCAAAACACCATTTTGGATTCGAAGCCGCCGCCGAATATTGACACTTTGTAGATGTTGTATGATTATTCCTATACATTTCTATTTACTGACGAGGTAGATAATATTTACTTAATATAATAAGTATATTTGACTTCCAATCAAAAAGCTTGCTTAACGCAAAGTAAATCATTATAATTATAATAATCATAACAATAATCATCCTCTTGCTATCCACAACAATTATATTATTAGCTAGATTACTACAGTAATTTTCAAATGGGAAGAGTTTTGTTCTTCCTCTTGCTTAGATACGCGGTCCAATCAGAGACGGCGAGACGGAAGGAAGACCCTTCCTGATAGCGGTACCACTTTAGCTCGTACACGTGATTGGCGGTGAAGGAAAACGCTTCCCAGTTGAAAATTACTTTTTTTTTTTTTTGTAGCGACGTCCACTATTATCAATTAAAAATGAACATTCCGATATTTTAACGTTTCACCGTGATTAGTTCATTTGCGTTCTACTGTAGTTTGTATGAAAATAAGTTACTCTCATATTTCGTAGGTCTACATATTAGCCTAATTTCATATCATTTACTGCATTAGTAAGCCTAATGTTAATTCCCAGAATGGAAGCTTTTATGAATGAGACGACTTAACCTAAATGTATTTCTTAATCTGAGCATCGAATTTCTGAGTCGGAGTTTAGTTACGAATAACAAATTGCTGGGGTGTTTTTTTTAAGAGTGAAACACAATATTAAGTGACGTCAACTCTTGCAGTAGTTTCACACGACAGCTTGATGGTTCACAGCACCCGATATTAAAAAGAAAAAGCTTGTACGATAACAGCCAACCAAGGTTGTTAATGTTATGCAATGGAGAGGGGCATCGTACAAACTCCGCTAATGTCGCGGGTGCAAAACGCGACTTTCGATGTAATAATCACGGCAACGGATTAGATACGAACATGATGCATTACGTTTAAAGCAAACGACACTATTGTGATATAACATTGCATATAGGCCTATATAAATATAAGATGTTATGCAATTATATATAATATTTATATTTATATCCTATATTAAATGAGCCGTGAGATGTGTGAATATAGCCTAACGCTTATTCATCCCAGACTCTTGGACCCAGAGGTCTGAAATTTTCACCATAAGTTCTCCATTTTTACAATGCGGTAACTCTGCCTTGTAAATATGAAAGTATTAAAAAGTTAAGAATTGAATATATTTCGACAAACTTGTCATCTTCAGCAATAATTCAGTTCAGAGCTAGCCAACATAGCTGCATAACCACGTACCAAGAGCTTTGACGTGGCTGTGATTTTAATTTTCTTTTTAATTACTCACTGATGATCACAACAAGTTTGTCGAAATATATTTGAAGTTTAACGTTTTACAACTTTTATATCGACAAGGCGGAGTTACCGCATTTAAACTCATAAGTCAATATAACTCTATTTTACCAACATTTTAAGTTCTCCATGACGTGGGGAGTATCTACCTCAAATTTAACCTTGATAGCGCGGTCGGTTCCGTCGAAATATATATTTTTTATTTTGGTTAAGGTTATTTGTTATGCTGTCCTGTACCTGTCATGGTATGGACTGCATACAACGTACTCTTGCGATGATGTTATAGATTGCATACAACGTATGCTAAATCGTAGCGTTGTTTCTGAACCTCAGTGTTGTGTCGTTATTTACGCTTCGGTTATCAAATTCTACTGCTATATCGGTAAAATTCACTTAATGGTAAAATTATAACATAAATTATTATAGGCCTACTTAGTTTTCATGGAAAGAATTAGCTGATTTTCTAAATGAGATTTTTCTTTCAAAAGTATATTTTTATGACTAGCTCTTGAATTAACGACCACTCTGGTATAAGATTAGATTATTTGAAATTCCAACAGATTACAGGCTATCTATCCTCATAATTTATCGTTCTCGTTTTACCAGATACACTTTATAACATCTATGTAGGCTAAGTGTTTATGCGAACGCATAAGAAATAGCTTTCGTCAGGGTAGCGCACTGAAATCCGTTTCCTTGAGGGTTAAAACAGGATTTAGACTAGCTAGTTGAATATGGTTATTTAACATCGCGGGTGTACTGCTATTTAGGCCTGTGACCGTCGCCGATGTGCCGTAATTTTGTCCTGCAAGAGTTCTTTTACGTGCCTGTAAATTTACAGACATGGGCATGGGCCTTGTCGATTGCGCCACCCAGACAAATTTATTTAGACAAAAAACTGCCGAACTAAAATACAGTAACATGAAAATAATTTTATACGCATGTGTGTAATTTATTGTCATGTAGCACATTTTAATGTATTATTGTATCACATTTGTGAGTACTATTAATTTTTGTACATTATATATTCTATCGTCGGCCGCGGTGGTCTAGAGCAGCGTTTCTCAACCTATGGTCCGCGGACCACTGGTGGTCCCCGAAGATGGCGCAGATGGTCCGCAGACGTCATAAAAAATATCATAGGCTAAAGCAAGGTAGTAGAAAGTAAAGAAGTAAAACTCCGGTTTTAATATTTTTCCAATTCAATAACTGTGTTTCCGTCAAATTAAAAAAACGCAATTAGATTTATTTCGTTGTAATGACATATAATTAATGCCCCAGATATTAATAATTTAGTCCTACATATAGCCTACTTTTAAAAATGGGATTAAAATTAGGGGTCCGTAAATTTTTTTAGACTTTTAGAGGTCCTTGGGTTCAAAAAGGTTGAGAAACGCTGGTCTAGAGGTAGCGTGCCCGCCTCTAGATCCGCAGGGCGCGGGATCAAACCCGGCCGCGGTCGATGGATTTTTCAGGACGTAAAAATCCTGGGCACGGAGTCCTCCGGGAGGGACTTTAAGCTGAGGGTCCCGTGTCGTAGATTTACAGCACGTAAAAGAACTCCAAGCCTAAATTAGAGCCTCTGGACAAAATTTCTCGGCCCTTTCACGTCCAAGAAATACTTAGTTTTCAGAGGGGGGTTGCGAGGCGATGGGCTTACCACCTGTCCCTCTACCCTCTCTCGGAAAATAAGCATATCAAAATTAGTATAGGTAATGAAGCCTCCGCTTGGAGGCCCCTTCGCCCCACCTGGAGGATTATAGGGTACCAGATACAGATATATTCTATCGATAAAATCCGTACCATTCATTATAAGAGTATCCGAAAACTGCCGTTTGTAGGCCGAAAGAACAGTTGTCCTGCAGTCAGGCCTATAGACTGTAATTTCTGTAGTACTGAATTATATGTAGGCCTATCATTGTATATTTTATTCTATTGAAACTCTAACTTTATACAGATTCAAACCAGCTAATATTGCGCAATCAATATGAAATAATGAAGATACGGAACAAATAATAAAGATGCTATACATACAATAGAACAGGTTTGACAAAATGTTTAAGAAACCACCTATACAATGACAACAATTAAGCTGAACAGGTTTCCTTTCTTCAATTTTAATGGTTTTACTACTGAATATTTTAATTTTCCTGTCATTATTGAATCATTAATGATCTAACCGAAAGCTTGTAATTTTTTTGTGTAAGTGTATAATTTGTTGAAAGATATTCTTTGTCTGCAAGGGAATCTGCATTGTGCAGAAAGATTATGTAAATAATAGTAACTGTACTGTACAAAATATATTAAAAGTTAATCTTTTCACTGTCAAGAAATAAGCATTATAGAATATTGCTTTATCTTAAAATATTATAGTTATCCAGGTATTAAAATTGTCATCCGTGAAAATCTGATAGGCCTACTCCATTAACATTTTCCACATTGATTTCTAACTTAACTCACTAGTGACTTCGACTATAAAACCTTGTAAGCTTAGTACTGTATAAATTCAGCTATGAAAGGGTTCAACTATGAGGATCCTGAGGATGAGTAGAAAATACATTTTATTTATTTAATATCTAATATGTGGTTTATAGAGTTCGTCCACAGTTAAACATATTTATTACTCCCAATCAAGTCAAGTGTTGAGTTGGAAATTTACTACAGCTGGAACACAATGCCGTTGATCAAGTCTATTGAATCTTGCATGCTATTGTGTGGCAGCTAACTTTTATTTGACCTTGAACGCATTTTTCAGCCGAGTACCGGTACGTCAGACAAACTGCAGACTTCTCTGGGACGAAATTATCGAGATTTATTGCCTCATATAAGAGGGAAGCATCATTCCCTCCGGCAGTTACCCCTTTGTAGTCATTTTAATGGTTACAAAACATTTAACTTCGGCTGTAATGTCTCTACACTAACCCAATTTTCATTCTTAAAGAATAATGAATTAATTGAAATGAGAAAGTATAGCTTAGGTCTTAGCCCAACAGTGTTAATTTTCTCGAAGACACGCAAAGTAGCTTATGTAGCTTAAACAACTATTCGATATATATGTTTTTTAAAGTGTAGAGTCGGTGGAATGATAATTCTTTCACACTGGCCGTGTGTGGTTTACTATAAAGCCCGGGTCTTAAAGTACTTACAGGTTGTAAGTCGCCACTGGGTTCGTATCTCATATTGAGAACGCCTGGTGGTATAATGGGGATTGTGAGTCAGTTAGAGAATTTAATGCTGTACCGGCACGTTGCCATGGTAGCTCAGTTGGTTAGAGCATCGGCACGGAGAGCCGAAGATCCTGGTTCAAATCCCGGGTATGGCATTGAATTTTTCATTCTGATTTCACGTGTCCATCTGTAGCGTCGGTATTTATGATACGCTTTAAATACTGGAATTCAGTATCTTTTAGGTGACATTGGTTGTATAATAAATATTCTTTTAAAATACGTTTATGCATTACTTTAGTAATTCTTTTCTTACTTATATGCCTATCCGTTGTAAGTTCACTTCTTTTAGACAAAATGGGTGTTGAGGATTACCAGTATGCTATATGAGAAAAAAATACGAAACCGAGATACTAAGGAGAAAAAAAGGGTTAGGCCTACTGGCATTGGTATTCAAGTAATATCGGTATCAGTACATACTACTGTATAATTCTGATAGTTGGCTGGATCGGAAGAAACGTAAAAAGATACTAACTACTCCACACAATCAAATCAGTTGCTCTGAATAAAATTAACAGAATGAGAAGACTGTCGGGAAGCCATAATTAATTATCGAACTTACTCTAGGCTATTAACTTATGCAGTACCACCTAGTACTCATGCTTCTTAGGTACGGTGGTACAAAGCCTCATGGTAATGCTGCTTAGGTGGTGAATAACTAGGCCTATTTCTGAATAAATTATGACATCATTCTAGGTACTGTTTTCAATTGTCGAAAGAATGTGGAGTCCGCCTAACTTATATTGCTTATCGCATAACCGAGTTATAAAAATAAATAATCCTGAAGTAAGTCTAATAGACCTCCCGATTTGTTGATTTCTTCCTTCATTTACCTACATTTACATTATGCCTTCGATGGAAAGAATTAAGATTATTAAGAAGTAATGAAGAAACGAAATCGATCATATAAAATTAAAACTAATATTTTGGTACAGTAGAGCCTCGGTTATCCGAGCCCCGACTAACCGAGTTCCGGGTTAACCGAGGTAGTAAAAAAAAAGTTCGGAAGTTCGGTTTGCGATAGATGAGTTAAACCGTATGTCTTTTTACTATTTTGTATTTGTATTTTAATTTTATTTTTACGTTAGTTTTTCATTTGATAATACAGTAGAAGCCTTTTTTCACATCTTCGACCACGTTTTCATTCATTTCACCAGTTTACCAAACGTTTCCCCTCTCAATTTTTGACAGAGTCCTTGTTATCCGAGTTTTCGCTTGTCCGAGGTACCCTCGGTCCACATTACTTCGGATAATCGAGGCTCTACTGTAATCAAATGCAAAATTACGAGTAGCTGGAAATTATTATAGTGCCTGAAATATATCAAAGCAAACGCTTGGAGAGTTTAAAAAAAATTACATTTTCTTAAAAGAATATTATATAATTCACAGCCCATACCTTTTTAGTCCATGATTCGTTGCTTACAGTGCAGTTCCCGTTATAAGATATATTGCATAGGCTATACAGTGATATCTTTGTGAATATTAATGATTGTTCTATGAGTAATTCCTTTCTCTCATTTGTTAAGATTACTTTGAATAAACTACATGCCTACGTTACCGGTATCGCCAAATAAGAAATTAGCAATTCATACACCAGAGGCCCATAGGTGTCGGCATGGGGGGGGGGGGCAGATGCAGATGAGTTTAGCAAGTATACAATTATAACGACACCATTGTATAGAAGAACATAATCTGTAAATTTAAAAACTTTGCAGCCTCGTCGAATTCAGATGGCATTCAAAACTAGGGATCGGAAAACTATGTGAATTTTAATTTATTCAGTTATTAGAAATTGATTTTCAATTGATAAAAATAAAATACTGATACCTGCCTCCCAACTTATCGTTTGAATTTGAATTAATTCACAGTACAGTTGTTAAATTTACTGTGCTAATATAACTTATTGTTCGGAATAGTAAATCCATTCTTAATAATCAAGACTATTGTACAGTTTAGCCTAATAAATAAGAATCGTTCTGTTTCCTTCCAAAATAAAATATCTGGCGACACCCCTGCCAGAGGCCCATCCTTACCTACGGCCTACTCATCTATAACATTTTTGATAATTAAAAAAAATATATATTTTCGATGTTTAATGGGAAACTGTATGGGTATGGGAAAATACTGATTTTTATATGCTATCTTGAAAAGGAACTTCTCAAACAATACCTACAATACCTGTAAGTGGGCAATTTTGAGATTTTGATTCTGGGCATAATTTCTAATTTTAGTCAACAAATTCCCAATACAACAGGATGAGATATTGAATATCTTATTTATATAGGATTCTAATATCCATGTCACTGTTTTCATAATAAATCTACTTATTAAATTGTCACTGGAAGGTACTAGGTACCGGTAGTAAAATTGCCTCAACACGTTGTTTACTCTTCAGTTGAACCTGTTTCACTACGATTAGAGTGTAACGGGAAGATGTGTAGAAGGGTGACATAAACATTCTGGCAATGTAATAAGATGTCTAATTTAAGTATTACACGAAATCCCAGTGCAATAGGATGTGATCTGAATAGCCATTCCTACATCATATCATGGTGTAAGAATCCGTAAATTCCAACACTATCAATAGCTGCACATCAACAGAAATGCATTCTAGCACTAAATTCCTCATTCCGCCAAAACTACGAGTTTATTTCATCAAAGCGAACGACTGTGATATAATGTATAACAGTAGAAGCTCGAAAGAAATCAATAACTTGCTGGCAGTCGTCATTTTTTCCTCAAACAGTGAATGTCACGTAGGCTACACAAAAGGATTTCAGTGAAAGTTCTCTCTTCGTGTCGTTCATGAAAATTATGTCACTGCGTAAACATACATACTTAATGTACACACAATGAAAGAATGCGAAATGCTGCCAGGTAGAATTCATACGCGCTCTACAGTAATACATCAGAAGCATACAACAATGACCGAATATAACCTCAAATACTATCCAAACGTTAATCCAATATTTTAACAGAATTTCCACTGAATACCACTATAAGGAGTCCACAACAAGACTGCAAAAATGATTTAAACTTTTTAATAGGCCTACGTCCGTTGGCCTGAGAATGCGTTAAAAAGACACTGAATTCTCAAGCACTTAATCATGGTAATTTCGTTATGCCTAACTTCTTGTTAGTTTATAAAAGACCAGCTGCACTCAACAGAAAGAGAAACTAGCAATATCTACAGCAGATCTAAATATCATGTAACGCATTTACATAATTTAAAACCTAGTAATTCGGCTACAGAGTAAAATATACAAAAAACAATTTATCAGTATTCCTATTTTGGGAGCCCCTATTTTATATTTTTCCGCTACAGTGCAATCACAATTTGAGCGTAGGATGATTTTTAATCTAACTTTTTAGTACCGGTATATAAAACATAACGTACGCCTATAGCACACAATTTATTTATGTACTAATAAATCGCAATATAATTCATTCTCGTCCTAACTTGCCTTAACTAAAAAGCTTTTAAATGGTTTATTGTTCTGTTTAGTTATACAAACCAAACAGCGAGTGAACACTTACATCGATAGAGTTTAGATGCCGGTAACAACACTTCTCATGCCCTTCTCTGTGTACTATGTCTAAGTGATAAAGCAAGCACAATATTTACCTGTTTCCGTTTGTGCTGCGAATTTCTGGCAGTGTTCTCGTGCTGTTCCTTGAACTCGTCCAACACCTTGGCCAACTTCTCATGCTCATCCTGGTCCTTGGCAATAAGGAGATAGGAACGCCAGTTGTTGGAGTCGAAGCCCCAGTGACAGGTGCGATTCTCGAGATACCGATGGACATGGCACACGAATTTCTGCGGCGAGAACATGCCGTGACACTCGACGCACTCTATGCAATGAGCATTGTTGTCCGTGTACAACTCTGGCGTACATATGCCTTTACACTTGCCGAAACACTCATGATACACTTTAAATGATAGCGCCCCTTTGAGTCCCCCGGACGGCGCCTTGACCACGGGGATGCCGCCGCTCCGATGTAGCAACGCACTGGTGAGTCTCTCGGCATCCGTCTTGGTGATCAGCCCGCAGGAAGGGGCGGTCATCGGGAGGATTCCTGTCACCTTGAGCACTTCCAGTTGTTCCGGGTTGCATCTCGAACAGTAGATCTGCAGTTCTTCACACACTTGGTTTATCTGACATAGACTAAAATCGCGCAAAACACTGTTGAGGACTTGGGGGAGGCAAAGCCTCTTCTCGCCGCCTACTACAAAGCATGAAATGGTCTCGCCTTCGAGGACAGTCTCGGAAAGTTCGCTGCGAGACTGGTCCGGGGTGGTCAAGATCGGAAGCTGCTGGATGGGAAAGGGAGGTGGGGTCACGAACACTTCGCCACCGCAGTCTGACAACGGGGCCGATGTCACGGGGGGCACCACCTTTAACACTTCCGGGGGTACTGGCTCTTTCTTCGGGACTAACGTCACAGGGGACGAAGCTGTCGACGGAATTCCTTTGTCCATGCCGACGGGCGTACCTAGCAAAGTACTAGGCCCTTGCAGGCTTTTCACCGCACTCAGCTGGTATGTCTTGAGCACTTTCTTCAGGTGCGGACTGTACGGCTGCTGCTTGGACACCCCTACCACCGTCTCCATCATCTTCTTGTTCACTCGTCTCACTGGTTGACAACAATGCTCCCACAACAATCACCGTAACAATAGAGGGACCGAGCGCAACTGTGCACCCAGCCCTCCACAGACATGGTATCTATTCGCCGTCCGCTTCGCACGTTTTCCCAAACATGTCTGCCGGCGCTGGTTCGCCTACTAGGCCAGCGAGCGATACGTGGCTCTTCCGTCCTGCGCGCTCGCTCCCCGTCGGGATGCCGCTAATCGATACCAGAGTTTCGACCTATCGCTGGCAGCCTATGTAGCTAGGCTGTGTAGCCTACACATGTAGAGAGTGTGTATAGCTGTGTAGAGCGGACATGAGCAGGAGTAAGTGTGTGCTGTGGCGGAGCTGAGAGAGGACGTGTGCGGTGCCTAAGGAGTAGGAACGCTTACTGGAGCAGCCTGCCTTCTCCCCGCCAGACCCCGCTCAGACAGCGGCAGTAGTCACATGACCTTCCCGTCAAAATAGCTGGCATGCCCAGCAAGTCGCGACAGAGAGTGGAGTGGTGGGGATAGAGACCGGCAGGACAGGCGATTGAGTCACCCTCCCCTCTCCCTGACACATCTCAAGCGATATCACGTCTGCTTATGTCAATTAAAATTATCAGCAGCTTTATTTTTTTATTAACGGGTTTACTACGACGGAAAAGTTCAGGCAAATATGAAACAGTCATGCTGTCGATATAAAAGAGATCTATGCCAACATGAAATATTACGATTAACAAATGATAATTATTTTCTAAAGAAAGGTCTTTCATTTTTATTTACTCTATAATATTGGATATGGAACGAATAATGGTAATATTATGCTAGGAATTTCCTTATTTCAATCATCCATGAAAAGTTTAAAAAAATCACACACCTGATAAACGTATAGTTGGGAATAATAATAAAAAAAATGAAATTTAAAAAGACCCGAAGTAAAAGAAGTCACTTACGACTATTGATAACAAATTAAAATTTAGTGGTGCTGCATCCGATGACGGACAGCGTCTCCATCCGTCTACTTCGGAATCTACCTACGAATATTTCCCATGACCCTTACTGATTGTTTGATAGTTTAGACCAGCGTTTCTCAACGTATGGTCCGCGAAGTTGGTGCAGATGGTCCTCAGACATAATTAAAAAAATATCATAAAGCAAGTGGAAAGTAAAGAAGTACAATTTTTTCACTTCATTATAATTACCTATACTTAATACCCCAAGTATTAAGAATATAGGCCTTTTAAAAATGAGATGTAAAATTATGGGTCCGTCAAATTTTTTTGGACATTTTAGAGGTCCTCGGGTTCATAAAGGTTAAGAAACGCTGGTTTAGACCCACTATTTCTTTAACAAATAGCTTATCTTCCCATGACCCTTACTGATTCTTTGCTAGTTTAAACTCACTATTTCTTTAACAAATAGCCCATCAGCTGTCCTCATGAGATTGAGTGCATCCCGTGCCAACATTCTATCTCAGGCAAATCCTAAGAGATACCGGATATCGCACTCGGGCCTGCAGATCCGTAGACAGCACGTAGTACCGTAATCTCATCCATTTAGGTACCTTACGAAGAAAGACCACCCAATGCAGTCGTTTTAACATGGTTGGACTTGCCGAAAAATTTCTACCTATTTATAAATTTTGTACGGTCATGATAACTGCCGCAATTTTGCAAAAAACTACTTCCAGACTGATGAAAAATCTCAGTCGAGTTCGTTAATGGGCAAAACCAGGGGTAAATATCGGGAATATCTTTAAAAAACCCCAAAACTACAACTTCCATAACGATGATAAATGTTGCATGATAACTGCCGTAATTTTGCAAAAAAGTACTTCCAGATTGATGAAAAATCTCAGTCGAGTGCGTTAATGGGCAAACCCAGGGGTAAAATCGGGAATATCTTTAAAAACCCAAAAACTACAACTTCCATAATTATGAAAAATATTGCATGATAACTGCCGTAATTTTGAAAAAAGAAAGAAGAAAAAAAACTACTTTCAGATCGATGAAAATCTCAGTCAAGTTCGTTAAAGGGAAAAACCAGGGGTAAAAATCGGGAATAGCTTTAAAAAACCCCAAAACTACAACTTTCATAATTATGAAAAATATTGCATCCGTCTAAAGTTAAAGCATCAGCCATTATGTAAAGGGTCAAAAAGCTAGGGGTTGAAGGACAAAACAAATAATAACTCCCTTAGTAGGTACAGTATCAATTCTACTCTAAGTGATTATAAACCTTACTGCAACGGGTGACCACAATGAGGTCGCAGAAGAATTCTTTTGTAATATGATTTATTTTAAGTTGCTTTGACTCGTAAGAGTCTAATCGCGACTGTACATTTACATAGGAATAACCAGTTATGAATATTTGAACAATGTTAATGAATGATGGTATAACTTTTAAATTTTACTATAACTTAAACGTTAATGTCCATTAGAATAATATAACGTTTTTGTACATTTGTGGATTATTAAGAACTTGTACGTTGCTGGGTATCTTGTATTTTCTGCTGATGAGATCGAAGCGGCGACATTCTACAAAGAAAATTCCTTCATTCTTTCTTTGTCGTAGTTTTACCTCTCCCTTTTAGGATTTAAGCAACCTAAGCCTTACAGGGCAGCCACCTGTCGGGAGAGGAATTATCTTTGGATCACATACATACTCTTTGACCAGACAAGGACATGGAGGGCCTGGATGAGTGATCAGCCCAATGCCGGGGCCACCTCCGAGACAACACGAACGTATATGACGATACACACCATTCCCACACACATACGCACTCACTCAGAACAAGGCGAGGATGGGGATGAAGATGATAATGACGGCCAGATGATATTCGGGGTCCACAAGGGCCTAAAGTTACCTGACATTTGTCTCACAGGTGAGGGAAAACCCCGGAAAAAACCTCACATAGGTAACTTCTCCCGACCAGGAATCGAACCCGGGCCCGCTGCGTGAGAGGATCGAACGCATCCCCTGAGCCACAGCGGTGGACTACAAAGAAAATTAACGGAATTAAAAACATTTATTTCCCTGACATTTGGTTAAAATGGACTTGGGCGCTTTTTGTTCCAACGTACAAAAATATGAACTTCGAAATCTACCTATTCCTGTAGGCCGAACAGAAAGGGATTTTTTCATTGAGAAGGCAATTAAACGAAATGACTGATTGTGTTGATTCAAATAAATCTTAAGTTCTGAGCTAAATGCAATTATTTTCATTCATAGGCGTAACCAGGCCGACCATATGGGGGGGGGGTTATAACATCCGCGGGGTCTGGCGAGTATGGAAGGAGAGGGGGGTCCGGGGGCCCTCCCCCGGAAAATTTGAAAAATTAAGATGCAAAATAACGAGTTTTAAGCTTCCGGGGGTTCTCCCACGGATAATTTTAAAAATTAAGATGCAAAATAACAAGTTTTAAGCTTCCGGGGGCCCTTCCCCGGAAAATTTTAAAAATTAAGACGCAAAATAACGAGTTTTAAGCTTCCCACGCTTTATACTTGTATTAAGCAATTTATGGGCAGACTTAAAAAAATTATACAATTTTCCTTTTTTTAATCAATGGGGGGGGGGTTCAAACCCCCAAAACCCCCCCCCCTCGCTACGCCTATGTTTTCATTACGTATGTCGTGAAAAAACAAATCTGCAAGAACTAAGGTGTTCAGAGCCCAAGACTAGCTCCGAGTCCACATTGTTTTACCGCTGTGTACAAGCGCCTGTGTTAGTATGCAACTACTTCTTCAGTAGCGCACAGAGGTAACCTAATCAAGCTGCAAGGAGCAGACCGTCCTTATAATACACAATATAATGGCTGACTGACTCACTGATAATGTTTACTCATTTCCAGATGAGCTGGAAACTTGAAATTTAGCAGACTGATAGATTTTAGCCTCCAATCGAGGAAAAATTCCAAAAAGTTCGATTTTTAAAAAACTGTTTTCGAGGTGAGGACAGAGAAATTTACAAATACAAACAACCATTAATACATAAACTAAAACAATTGCACAATGTTCAAAAATAAAAATTAAAATAGGATGTTCAAAATTACCAAAACATAACTGTACTTTAATAGTATATTGCGATACAAGTGCCGTAAGCAATGCATACGGCTCGAGGAAAGAGTTTGAAAAAACGAGGCAATCGCGCAGAGTTTTTTCAATTTTCCGAGATCCGTTATGCGCTTATGGCTCGAGTATTGCATGATATTTTTTGCACGATGATTATTTATATCAATTTAATTACATTAATTGAGATATTACCTGAAAATATTATGTACATACATTATTGAAGATAGATGTTTATTTCAGAAAGTGATTCGCATGTGTTTGTTGATATGGGAACCTAATATTTGCCATGGGGGGGGGGGGGCTTTGTCCATAAAGGCTTGTATTATGATGTGTGGCGTAAGTAAATTCTTACCGCACGGAAACTCTTACCGCATGGAAATTTGTTTTGTTTCCATAGCAACAAGATCGTGTGCGGGAATGTCAACTTACGATCTACGGCAACAATATTCGTAAGTACCACTAATTAGTTAAGTCGTGCAAAAAAATAGTTTTATATCTAGGAATACAAACAGGTACAAGACATTAAAACGAAACAAATGAAAGACAAAAAAATATTTGATTATTTATACTAGGCCTAAAAGATTTTATTTTATAAATCAGGATTCTCAGCAGTAAGAGTTCTGCTATTATAAAATTTCAATCCACAATTTAAGCCATGCAACTGCCCAATAGTAGTCCTGCATTTTGTTTCCAATAAACTAAATTGGGTTAACCTTCTTGTATTTTCAAGGAAGTAAATTTTGATCGGTTTTATGGTAGACCTAATAAAATAATAATTCAGTCTTAAAAATCTATTCGATTTTCGTTACTTTGAATTCAGAATATAAAAATACCGTAGGACAGTTGAATGCCTTTTTTGGACAATGCAGTCTTAAAATCTGTTCGATTTTCGTTACTTTGAATTCAGAATATAAAAATACTGTACGGCAGTTGATTGCCTTTTTGAACAAATGTTTATTAGGTTATTCTCTTTTGAAATAAAATTAGTCTTAAACAAAATGGTCCTAGATAAGCTACCCGAACCAAGAATTGATCTAGACAGCAGGTAATGCCGCAATTTGTAAGCTATATTTTTGTTCTTTTTTTAAACAAAAATTTAAAAAGCCTTTTACGGCTGAAAGCGAAACTCCCATGCTGTACTGCTATTTAATAATAAGGATATTGAAATTTCTGTAAATAATAGCTGGATTCCTGGAACAGCAGATAGTGTGGAGTGCAGTTCCAGGAAGCAGTGCGGGACACAGATGCATCTTCAATAAACTGTAAAGTGCAGGAATTAAATTTTCGCGGAACAAAGGGGAAAGAGATGAGTGCATTCCGAGAAAACCTGGCCGCAGTTCGCCTCAGGATCGATGTGAGCGCAGCCGCGGTTACGGCACCCCGGTTGGGGGGGGGGGGGGTTGAGAGACTCTGTGAAAGGTACTAAACCATCTCCCACTTTCCCCGTGAAAGTGAAACTATTGTATTACTTTCCTTGATCACGTCAGAGGTTGGAGAGGAGAATTTTATGGTGCAAATATCTGCCCAGAAAATTCAAATCTACGTGTACTAATAATGAAACTGATATGTTTCTAGTAATTACTCTTTATTATATAAATAATTTACATGCATAATAATCCTGAAAACGAAATTTTTTAGACATTTTAGTTTATATTGTAGGCCCAGGCGTTATAAGTATAATCCTACATTCCTGAAGGAAATTATACGAAAAATAGCATTTAACATTTTCATAGCCGAATTTACATTAATATATGTATTCATCCAGTACTATCAGTCCGTTTTGTAAGTGTACAGTCGATTAATAAAATTTTCTTGTAATAGCTTATTTCTATGAACGGCAGTTACTTAGTTACTTACTCAATGGCAACAGACAATTCTTAAGCAAGCTAAAGGAATATTATATATTTTATGGAACCAGGAGGTTCATTGTTGCGCTTACGTGAGCCTGCCACACAACCCAATATAAACAAAAATTTTAAAAGAGCCTTATACTGCTGAAAGCGAAACTCATTAGACCAGCGTTCCTCAACCTATGGTCCGCGGACAACCGGTGGTCCGCGAAAATGGTGCACATGGTCCGCAGATATAATTAAAAAATATCATAAAGGAAGCGGAACGTAAAGAAGTAACATTTTTTCTCATATTTCGTAAAATGACCTTTCATTAATACTCCAAATATTAAGAATATAGGCCTTCTTTTTAAAAATGGGATGTAAAATTAGGGGCCCGTAATTTTTTTTTTTTTACACATTTTAGAGGTCCTCGTGTTCAAAAAGGTTGAGGAACGCTCTATTAGACTGACTCCCATGCTGTACTGTAATGTTGAAAATGTTGTCCCCGCAATACGATCTCTTATTCTACACCAAAATGTGAAATGATAAAATGATATTCTCCATGCCTAGGATAAAGAAAGTTATGTGATACAACACACCCGATATTTATTTACGTGGATTCCATTCTCCATTATTGATGCATAGAAATTAATTATATTGATAGCCTCTCTAATTATTTTTTGTCAAAGCCCTGTAAAATGCAACTCCCGAGATCCTATGTAAACACTGAAAACAATGATTGATAAACTTCATTTCCGTTTGTGGTAAGGTTTAAATGTAAGTTACTAAAATGTTCCAACCTTATACCACAACACATATAAAAATTATCAATTATCAATTACAACTAATTTAGGATATAAACAGTGTTCAGTGATATATGTATGATTATTTTATAATAACATACTTGAAAATAGTAACCAGTTAAGAATATATGGACATAGACTACCAGCTAAAAATAATTTGACTACTGGTTGTAACAATATATGAACTTTTGAACAATATGTAAATATTTTAATGTTTTTTAAGGATCTTAACAAATCTAATAGCATTTTGAAACTGTGGTTTAAGCATATTGGTTTTTAAATTTTAAATTTATGTATCATATGGACAAATGCAAAATTTAGTTGGTAATTTTTAACTAGTGTCAGTTTGACATGTATATAACTGGAAATAAGTTTCTAAGAGTTCGCAAAATATAGCCAATAACAAATAAAACGATAACATTAGATACCGTGTATCCAGATAATATTACCTGCAGTTTTTGTGTGTTGTGGTATAAGGTGGAACCTTTTAGTAACTTACATTTAAACTGCAAACAATATTGTTTTCATGAGAACTGAATTGCATTTGATGAAGTCAGTGTAACAGTGTGAAATTAGGGCCCTAACTTGCTTTCAGCAAGTCACACCGAGGATTTCAATAGATTTAAACCTTATCCGGAAAACGGGGATCATTTTGCAAAAAACTTAATGTAAATCGAACCGGTAGTTTTTTAGTCTATAACGAACACACATACGAACATATATATAATATATATAGGCTATTATATGTATATATATATAATGCTTATGTATACAGTTTTTTTTGCATAAAGATCCCCGTTGTCCGGAGAAGGTTTAAATCTATCTTTCTATATATACACACATTATATATATATTATATAAACATATATATTATATATACATATATATTATATATGTATACAAATATATATACATAGGCCTATATGTGAGTTTGTAAGTTTAAAGTTGATGAATAAAATTTCAATAAAATAACTTATTACACATGTTCCGACACATGGATAAAATTCCTAAGCATTGCTGTATTTATTTACTTCAATATATATATAATCATATATATTTATTTATTTTAGGTCTAAAATTTACAATTCTTACATGAGACACTCTCGAGTAAGTTACAGATTGTGGCCGGGAGTGTATTTAACGAAAATATTTTAAACATTATTTGTTTTAAAAACTTAGTTATTTTCAAATTTTAAAATTATATACAATATTCCATTTTTAACGTTTAATAAGTTAAGTTATTAATATGTAAGCATTTTATACGATTTCCAAACATTTAATCATAATGAAATTATATCGTAAGGACATTAATTGGTTGTAGATTTACATGGCCTATGTAGTCAATTCCTTCCTGTTTAGGGATATCCTCCAAAAATACGGAAGCGTTAAATACGCATATACCGAGCCGAGGGGGGGGGGGAACTCCGAAACGTTGCCCGAGATTGGTACTTTTATTGAATGGAGCCACACTTCTTTATCAAATAACTCCTCATACGAGGCTGAGTGAACCCATTTTAGAAACATCCGAGTATGTACTGTGAATCAAGAAACGCTAACTACGAGTTTTAGAGAGCATGCTATTGGGAGAAACAGTTACCGGTATATAAATAATAGTGTAAAAACAATGTTATATGCGTAAGTCAATATAACTGTTCTCATAATCTTCCGAAACACAATTCCTTAGGCTCTTTAAACTAGCTTATATGAATCAGTAGAGGACATATCAATTTTACAGAGCGAAGTTTTTTACTATGTCTTTCTTCTCCAGCCTTTCTTTATCACTTTCTCATACTTCTTTTCTTCTTTCTTTATGTACTTCTCGTAAAAACGAAACCTCTCATATTTCCTTGAAGTAATCTATCAGCAAGTTAAACTTTGAGAAATAAATCCTTCAGGAGCGCAATAAAATACAGTATTTCTTCCTGTGTATGATTTATGGGGCTAACAATAAACGTAAACCTAAAACTGAAGTTCTTGTATGGCCAGCATACCGACTGCTGTGGTTTTCTTCCCTTGGGTCAGCACAATTACAGCTTCATAAAAAATGAAGTGATGTATGTGACAGTTTCTGGAAACCGTCATAATAACTTGCTCTTAGTTTTTCAGTTAGATGAGTTAAAAAGATGAGTTTGTCATTTTATGTTATATATTTGGAAATTTAAGCATTCTTGCTTTAAAATCTATTCTTCCGATTACAACTTAAGTTAATACAAATACGCAGAGTAAACCTATGTTGAAGTGAAGAGTAAAAAGTGTACATAAATAATACAGAATACTGCTTATTGGCAAAGAAGATCATTAATACATATTTAATGTAACATTGTTTACATAACACCAATTGTCTTATATATTAATAAATGTTCAAGCAAATTATGAAGGAAAATATTTTTATTTAGATTAATGTTAGATGATCTTTTAACCTGGAGTACGCCGTAGCGTAGTGTTTGAGGCGCTGCGCTACAAACCGGAAGGTTGCGGCTTCGATCCTCGATGAGGTCGTTGGAGTTTTTCAATTGGCCTAATCCTTCTGGTGGCACTATGGCCCTGAGGTCGACTCAGCATCTAACAGAAATGAGTACCAGAAGCAATCATGGGGATAAAGGCGGCCGGTGCGTAAGGCTGACAACCTTACTACCTTCATGTGCCGAATGTCTACTGGGAGCCGTAACCTCCTGGAACCTCTGGGCCTCCATGGCCTGTAATAGGGAACACTTTACCTTTTTTAAACTTAAAACTAACGAAATCTGCGATTGTAATATATGAATATTTGTGTTTGTACAATAAAGTTCTTTGCCAATAAGCGGTATTCTACATTAGCCTATATTCAAATGACAAAAATAAACCGTATTATCTAGAATCTAGATTTACTCTAGGTATCTGCATATACCAGTGCACTCAAGCAGGACTTCTTAAAATATACCATTAATCTTAGAACTAGTAGAATGAAATCCATTAATAAATATAGGCCCTACATAGGTAAGACCTCCCATTTTGCACTACAGCAAATAATAGCAAGTTATCATCTACGTTGTAGCACTACAATAAAAATTGGGATAAGCTGTGTTAAACAGTGAAAAAAAAGAAACATCAAACATTTGATGCTGTAGACTATATGCATTGCAATTTAGAAACATTTCTTCTATGTCATATTGGTTACCCGATTGGATTAATAAATTGGAAGCTCGGTTTTGAATCGCATGAGAAGCTCTGTTTTATTGTTAATTTTGATTTTCATGCTTGTTTTTACTAGACCAGTTTTATAAATTTGCCTTTCACTTTATTTCTTATTAGCAGGTGCCCATGTCTTCGCCTACGTTTATTAATTGAATCGCTAAGATTTTTAAAATAATTTATTTAACAGCAAAATAATTATAACATTATAACTTATTTAACTGATTGACATTTACACGCAAATCATTCACACACAATTAAAAACTATTAATAATTAAAAAGGTAAAGATCCGGCTTCCAGGTACATTTCACGATTAGATGCATCGCCTGGGGGGAAAAAGCCATCGAATTAGAGTTCCTTGGAAAAAAAAAACACGCATAGAGAGTTTTGTCAAAATAATTCGATGCTTTCTTATTTAGAACCGTAATGGTGGTCTTCCGTCCGCCTGTAAAGAAGTCTGATATCTGCATGTTATAAACAAATGAATCAATCAGAGCGGGCTAACAAAATCGGAGCGATTGATGTGTTATATTACTAGATATGTTGAAAAAATATACATATATTCAAGCTGTGATCTTCTCACACATGCTATTTCAACAGAGCAAGTCTCCTGTAAATAATTTCACAATTAATGTATTAGCGAAATCTGGCGTTAAAAATCACGTTTTATGCTTGTTTTTTCGCTCATAACTCTCAAACGAAAGTGAAAATTAAAAATCCAGGTTTGAGGTGCACTCGGACACCCTTCAATCCACTTATGTTAACAATCAAGATCTGTGCGTGACCTAGATTTGCTGGGCGTCGTACACAGACAAATAGATAGACAAACACTTCCTTTTATTATATAGATAAAATTACGAGACAATTAATATTAACTATTTATTATATTCTTATGATTTAAATACCAATTGTACACATTTTTCGAATTTTAGGGCTGGTTGAAGATATTAAAAAGTTAATTAATCAGTTGGTTAAAGTTACAAGCAGCATTTGCTTGATTCTTATCGCAGACCTGAAATACACTAACTCCTGCAGAATATGTACAACACTACAGTTCGCCAGTTAGGCCTATATGAAACTTTTACGTAAACTACCTGTCTCCAACATACGAGGGGTATTCCGAAAGTAAGTTTCGTCAGTTTGTCACACGGACACTTTATTGACCCAAAAGCAATACAGCATGGCAGCATGAACTATACACCGTGCACTATTTTTCGACATAGTCGCCAAGGACATTGAGACATTTGTCGTAGCGTGCGATCAGTTTGAAGAACCCACTGTGGTAAAACTCGGTGCCCTGCGATGCAAGGAATTGGCGCACAGCCTGCTCCACCTCAGCTTCCTGACATTACTAGAGGTTCCATACAGACCATTTTGAGTGACAAATTGATGTTCCATAAGGTTTGTGCGAGATGGGTTCGTGGAGGCCGCACTTTGCGGGGACGGAAATCGGGAGATCAATTTCAAACAGCTCTATCTCGGACAATAAAAGGTTCAGCGGCTGCAGCAATGGCTCGTTTGAAAGAGGGGAGATAGCGGTACATGTCAGTGGCGCCAAATCTCTCGTGCCATCGTGAGCGGTACACTAATACCCGCGGGCACGCCAGTCTGCTGCGACTCGCTCTTCTACGGCGCAGTGCGCCTGCGTCATGCCTCCTCCCCTGACGCCACTTCCGTCGTGGAACCAGCCACGGGTGGGGATTCGTCTGGCGTTTGTTTGGTTCCCCTGGTGAACACGCCGCTCCTGCCATACATTGACGAAACTTACTTTCGGAATACCCCTCGTACAATACTATACTTAAATACTGCTAACCTAATTTCTTCTCAAATTAAAACTTCGAATGTGAGTTTTTTCTACGCCCTATTTACCTCAGATAAACCCAAATCTTTCCAGAAGATGAATGAAGTCAAGTAACATGCGTTTATTTTTAAGAAAAGCTTTATTTTGGACCGAACCCGCGTCTTGAGTCTGGTGATCTAGCAATCAACCACCTAAACTAAGCGACAATATTGTTTAAGACTGTAGGGGTAACACGTAAATATAAAACAATTCAGAAATAACTTACTCAATTTTAGGCCCTTAGAAATAACACTTGCCGTTATCTTCATATCAATATGATCTTATTCCTAATGGCATGGGCTATATAATTAATATATTTCCATGTATTAGAACTCTAATCCAGAATCGTACTGAGTTTAGAATCGCATTAAGTTCGTATCCTTACAATTCGATCGTAATGAGTTCGAACTGAATCCGCATGCAAACGTAGTGAATGTTAAAAAAAGACGCACGAGTATATAAGGACTTAAAGTTATTTTGGTCACGTGGTTATAGAATTACAGCTTTCACAAGAATGTAGTTATTAAATGGATCACTTCATGGATTTTTCTGAGAACAGAAAGTGTAGTGTAACAAATCTTTATTGCATCTTGTGTTTCTTTCTAAGAGCATGATAGGATTAACCTACTTAAGCCTGAAATCGCTAGCATTTTAGAAACAAGAGAAATCTTATCAACGCGTGTAAGCCATGTAAAGCTCACTGTTCGGATTTACAGCAATACCAGCTGTCGCTCTACAGCTTACTGCCTCCAACATATTAGATTTCTTATCCCATTCGAGTCACAAGTTCCTTTATGTTTAATATGTTTGCTTATGGCTACACTCAACTAAAAATTTGGACAAAATGTAATTTTCAAGAAACTTTTTTTTACCAAATATTGCATCCAAGAGTGTGTAGGTTACAAGGTTACAAAGAGGTCTATGGTAAGCAAATGGCGAGTTACGTCAAAAGTTTGGTTTATAACACAGCTGTACAAACGAGAGTGGGCAAGGTTCCATTTTTGGCTGTGCTTAGCCAAAAGTTTGTTTTCCAAGCACGTAGAGTAAAACTTTTTGCAGTAAATATTAATAAAATTTGACGGATTTTTACTGCACATGCATTTATAATGGAAATAAAATAAAATATAAGATTTTCCATATTACTGTACAATTTTGGAAGTATTTATATATCTTCAATCGCTGTACAATTACAAATTAGATTCACTAAAATTATTTTTTTCCTTCTATAGTTACCATGATAAACAAAAACGAATACGTGGCATTTTCATAATTTCATAGAGAACTCATGGTAAAAGCACTACCGGTAACTCAAAAGTAACGGTTTTTATTAACACATAGAGTTATAATTAACTGTTACAGACTATTAGAGGTAGGCCTAATATGTTGAATTTTTATATAATTCGTGATTCATGATTTTAATTAATGACTAATTAATAAGTACATTATTTTGAAATGAAAACTATTGAATTGGAAAAAGTTTGAGATTTTCATAAAATTCTCTATTCATGTATTGAACGTATCATGAATATCTGAAAATATTTTTAAAAGAGGAAGAAAATGAGCAATTAATTGAATGTCATTTCCGACTAAATTTAATGTACGCCTAGGTTTACTATTTATTAATATTTATTAACAATACTGAATACAAAATATGGGTTATTGCAAGTTAAAATGCAATTCGTGACAAATTGAAACTTTAGGGCTTACATATTTCAGCAAGGAAAAATAATTCTAAGAAAATCTGACGTGGACTACTCACATGACTTTCTATACCTTAATCAACAGATATTCTGGTTTTCTTTCTTAAAATTTACGCATAGGATAATTTCCCATCTTTTGGATTGTGCATTTCAATGTCTATCAATTTATGCAATTTTGGCGATAACATTTTTGTACTGTGTTAAGCCCAAGCTACCCATATACAACATTTACGTGCTTATTTCAACCGTACATCCCATGAAATCAACTGGAAATCCTAAATAATGAGACAGTACTGTTTTACAGCAAAATAACCACAACAGGATTCATGATGTACTTGTTCTTTCCTATTCACTTTGATAATATGACGCCAATAATAAAGTTCATATTACATTTCTTGAAGATGTATAGCTTGTAACAATGCCCCGAATTCCATGAAAAAGTTTTCAAGCTAATGCTGTATGTCTTAAAGGGGGACATACACCATTGGTGGTAAAAATTACTTTCCCTTTAAGAAGGACCTTTACACTTAATTACTGTGAAACTATTACTGAGATGTTTCCAGTAATAACAAGGCTAAGAGCTCTACTAAAAAAATTGATATTCAATTTGAGGAATTTTTTGCTGTTGCAAATTTTGCATCCCTAATGTGTCCCAAAGTCACGTTCCAAAGTGGTTTTATTATAATCCAACAGCAAGTAGGTGGGAAAATTGGATTTATTACATGCTGCCAACATGTGAGCTGGGCGTGGCCCTCTCCAACCGGTCATCTTTAGGAAAAAGCGGAATTATTTTATATAACCTGCTTTTCCTTAGTGCATTTGGCTAGTTAGAAGAGAAGACATATGGTGCAGTTGATCTTTAGATTGCGATTTTATCTTAAATGACTAATAATTTACAATTCTTATATGTTGACAACCTTTATTGTTACCAACAAATTTCATTAAACATCTTTCGTAGGAATTATCTCAAGGTTGTTTTTCTCTCCACCGTCCCCGGAGCCCTCTACCATAGGTCATACTCCGGCCCCAATTTTTCGGCGCTTGTGTTCTATTGCTCTATTTTTCGCTCTTTTGTACTTTAAGCCAGCTGTTTGATTCAGAACTAATAGAACTATGTAATTCTGTTTGTGTTTTGTCATCTGTCTGTCGGAGGTCGTCTCTCCGATCCGGTATTCACCTAATGAGTGAGGAAAAACACCGAAAAACCTCATTCGGATCGGCTGCCTGCTGCGAGAGTTTCCCTAATCTGGTATGTTTAGACGTCGTCAGTATCCTGTTGTTTTCTAATTCCTATTACATACGTTGCAAAGTCTTTGAATAGTGTGTTTGCTGCTTTAGTTGTCGGTAGTAATATGCTAGCCTTCCCGGCTACAACACTCGGGGACTGAATATCGCTTCTTGATTAAATGGGTTGCATCTGTTTAATATGAAGCAAGGGAATCGCTAGATCCATTTTTGTCATAGAGAAAGTCATGTTAGAATATTTCATTACATTTCTTCTGTAAAGTCTCTGGGGATATGATACCCCACTATATTTTTGTTTCCTTCGCAGAATACGACAGAAATGCTGTACCCTTAAAATCTGGCCTATACTCCTCTTTCAACGTTATCTAACCAGGTTTGTAACTTATATTTATATTCCAGCTGTATTACACTGTTTAATGCTTTGCAGAAGTGGCCATAGAGTGACTATCATGTTATCACTCAGGTATTATATCAAGTTTATTATTAGTAAAAGGAGTTCATACTGCTAACACAATATCCTGGCGTGGTTATCTATGGCTGCGTCTGGTTTAAACTACGAGGAATACTGGATTTCGAGGTTAACCACATTGGTAACGGCTTTACAAACTGTGGTTATCAAGAACTTGAGGGCTGTCTTCCTACAGTACACAATGAAATGAAAATAGGGCTGCGGCCTGAGGTTTACTTGTGTTTTGTAATTAATTTACCAAGCAGGCCTTATGATATATTAGTTATGTTAGCAGGGAGTATCTATAAGGAAACGAAGGAAACAATTTAGGTCTCGTATTAAATAAAGATCTTAATAAGGATGAGGTTTCAACTCAACAAAAGGTTTGTTTCAAATCTGCAGGCTTGGGAATAAACCACTCTCCTGTTAGCAAGAGGCCATGCAGTATCTATTGCTCTTTAACCCTCATATTAATCATGCAGCCTATTCTAATAGATACAGGAACATATCAAAACCCTATTGTAAAAAAAAAAACTGGTAGATTTTTATGGAGTTGGAATTTTAATTACTGGTTAAGCGTTACACGAGAAACACCACAAGTAAATGACCGCACTTCATTTCCCAGTGCACCTCAGTACCGGAGTTCGAGAATTACGTTGAATCGCATAGGCCTACCTGTCTGCAACTAACATTATGCGTGCGTAATATTCTTCCAATATATCGCTAGATCGCTGCGCAACATGTCAATGTCAACGAGACTCAATAATCATAATAATGTCTACGTGATATTGTGACAAAATGCTAAGCCTGGTTATGGAACTCAAGGAAAATCACTTATGTAGCACAGAGTTCACCACACAATTTTCTTATGAGTATCAATGTTAATGCAAAAATCTACTGAATTAGCTTCTCATACTGAAGAGTAACCATGGCAACGCACTTCAGTGTTTATGCTCATTCGCCTCATAATAATAATAATAATAATAATAATAATAATAATAATAATAATAATAATAATAATAATGTTTTATTTGGCCTGGCAGAGTTAAGACCATAGAGCCTTATCTTTCACTCAACCTGGATACCTACAAAAAATAAATACAATAGATACGATACGTAATAATAGCAAAATGCTAGCAATAGAATAATAATACAACTGATATGCCTATATTAAAACAAGACAAAAATGCGTCCAATAATGTACAGAGAAAACAAAGCGAATGAAAAATTACATAATTATAATTGAATGTGTGTATGCATAATCATGATATAATAATATAATATACACTAAAATTGAAACCTAAAACTAAAAGATTAACAAATTTAAGCCATATAGGCTAAGTGATATAAAATATTGTACAATATAAATTAACCTAGGTTGTATAAAGAAACGTTGCTTCTAGTTAGCAGCGAGATACCTGAGTAACTTATACCTAAAAATATGTAGGCTTATTGAATTACTCTAATTAGTGTCCTATTTTGGCAAATTATAGGGCTGTGTATATTTCGATTTGTCTGGTATTACAGGAGAAGGTGCGTTTGTATTTCTATCTCTGATGTGGTTATAAAATAAAACAACTTTGAACTCAGCATGCCAGCTTCATCAAGCAAATATTAATGGAATGTTTCAGTTTCGATTAATCAAATTAGTAGCACAACATTACTTGTCCGCACAACATAGGCCTATGTTTGACAAAGCAAAATGAAATACTCTGTCAGACCTAGACAGGTATTTTCAATGGCCAGTTACAGGGACATCCAAAACAATACAGTTTCTCTGCGGTAGGAAATCTTTCAAAGAATGCAATGGAACTTTCTTTTTAATTATGTTCCATACATGTGGTGGCACAAAATAATACTCATCTTGAGTTAATAATCTGATTTCAAAATAATTAGGATATAGGCCGGTTCTCTATGATTTCTTTTATCTCCGCCAAGAGAACAGAGCAATCTCCAACAGTCTCCACTCAGACCAATATTAAAAACAAAAATTATAAAATCAATCCTCCTTTGTGAATTATTAAAAATAGTTCCTTTAGATTTCATTCTGTATTTAAGGAAAGCTCAACGCTATTTACAAATTCGACGTACCGGAAGTGACGAAGAAGATAGGAAGGAGTGATAATGATTCAGCGATAAAAATTTGATGCTTGTTAATGTAAAAAGAACATTAATCTTGGTAGACGTCAGCCAAATTTTTACACTCCACTGCATTGGTTCAAAACAGAAATGTAGAGTATGAGTGAAATATTCATACTCAGGATGATCAGAAGTACTACTGGTTTTTAGCACACTCTCCCAGCGTCCCAGTAACATCTAAATGCCTTTTTTTTTTTTTTTAAAAATAGGAATTGTTACTTCTGCCAAAAATGTAATATGTAAATAGTCTACATTTCGTGCGGTGCTTTGTTTTATTCCGTTTATTCCGTTTATTGTTTCCACACCATGTGAAACATCAGTGTTAACTGTCTACGAAAGATAAGATACGGTACTCAATTTCGGGCTCAGAGATTCTTCAGATAATTTGTTACTGACATGGATCAAGTTGACATCTGGCCGAAATTAATATTGTTTCTGTCAGTTAATGGTGTTATTGCCTAACTCTGACTTGTGCCTGTTACTGCTTACTGGTTTCTTATTTTTTGCGTGAGTGTAGTTTGTTTTCAATTTTCAGTGATGACCACTAAAAGAAAATGTCTATATAGTGATGCTCTTAAGACGATTTTCCTTTTTCAAGAGAAAATTAGGAGAGAAAAATCAGAAGCACCTAAAGTAAACGAATAGCCCTACTTCTGAAAAGTACAAAGAGAGTGATGACATTTTAAGTAATTAATATCCACATTAGATCTCCAAGTGCTCTTTTAAGTGCCAGTATGAGATTATACGGTGGACGGGAAATGTCTGTCTGTCCGTCCTTCCGTGTGTCTGCACGCGCGATAACTCGAATACGCCTTTATCAGATATTCATGAAACTTGGTAAACGGATCCATTACGTCCAAGGAAAGAAGCTTATTGATTTTGGAACAAATCGGTTGATCGGAACCGGAGTAACGACTAATTAATGGTTATATGCTTTACTAAAACCAAGACGCGTTGCTAGCTTTAACCACGGCCTCCCACGTCAGTTAGGAGTCACATACACTTCATTCATAGCAGACCGAATTAATGAGTCAGGAATTACATTATGCTGGATTAAAATGGTATTTTTTATACAGAAATAGAGAAAATGCCTAATACGTCATATTACAAGAGCCGCCATATTACAAGATCTTAATAAAAATCATCCCATTGCCATTCTTGGTATAAAAAATATTAAACCCTTATTGATTATTAAACTACGACTTCCAAATCGCTCATACGCAATATTTGCTAAACAAAATAATCCAGAAGAACATAAACCGTGAGCAATAATTAAAATAAATGAACCACAAAACCCCCAATATATTAAAGTTATTAATCCACCAATAACAATTCCTATATGAGCTACAGAAGAATAAGCAATTACTGGTTGTGTTCCCGTCTGTACTATAGCAATGATAATGCTAGAGGAGAGCCTATCCAAGTGTTTAATTTTCCCAAAATTAAATGAAGACGGCTTAAATGGATATCTGCAATTCAAAGAGAAAATTTTACACCTTCAGATAACTCATGGTAAACACACGTCAATGATAAATATTTGCCAGTATTTTGCTAAACCCATACGGTGTAGTAATTGTGCTATAGTTTGTGAGGGGTATTTATTTACATTACTGCTAATGAATTGCTTACTAAACGTATTATTATATTATTTAAATAGGTACGGTACTTTATTAATGATAAATATTTATGATTTAGATAGACCTTTCTTTCTTTCTTTCTTTCTTTCTTTCTTTATCGTAGTTTCACCTCTCCCTTTTAGGATTTAAGCGACCCAAGCCGCCCGAGCCTTACAGGGCCGCGACCTGTCGGGAGAGGGATTATCTTTGGATCACATACATACTTTTTTGACCAGACAAGGACATGGAGGGCCTCCCCGGATGAGTGATCAGCCCAATGCCGGGGCCACCTCCGAGACAACACGAACACATAGGACGAGACACAACATTCACACTCACACTCATTCCAAACAAGGCGAGGATGGGATGAAGATGAGAATGACGGCCAGATGATATCTGGCGACCACAAGGGCCTAAAGTTACCCGACATTTGTCTCAAAGGTGAGGAAAAACGCCAGAAAAAATCCCACCTAGGTAACTTGTCCCGACCAGGAATCGAACCCGGGCCCGCTGCGTGAGAGGATTGAATGCATCCCCTAGATAGACATATATGACAATATTAATAGTATAAAGTCTGTGCCATTTATATTAGGAGCATGAAATATGTCATTTTAACTTTACCTGGCACTTTGTTAAATCAGTTTACCTGAGTTTATTAAATGTCAGAATGGTACATTCTAAGATGTATGCTGGAGGGAAAAATGTATCTCCGTCACTCTGTCTTTATGCGCGATAACTCGAATACGTTTTATCGGATTTTCATGGAACTTAGTATATGCATTTATAACGTCCATGGGAAGAAGCGTATTGATTTTGGACCAAATCGGTTGACTGATACGGGGATAATGCCCAATTTAGCGCCTATGGTAATATATTAGATAAAATTTATCAAATGCAAATCAGTTCTCAGGACAACATATTGTTTTTCAGTGTTCATATATGGTTTTGGAAGTTGCAATACAGTTAGCTTTGACAAATACCACTATCGACACATTGCTTCACATATGCTTATCAAACTTTAGACCTTTTGTTCTTCCGTAAGCCCTGCTTATTGAATCGATCTGGAGCATAACTCGGGAATCTATTACAAAAATAACTTATTTTCTGCGTATCATAATTGCAATTATTTTCAATTGTAATAACTTGAATGCTTTATTCGTAAATGATATGCTGAACTGAAGAACAGTGAAAGTTTTAATATTGTATTGTTCTATAAGAAGTCCCGATTTCTTTGTTTTACAATCTGGTTAACCTGGCCATACTGCAACACGCATCTCTCAATGTGTTACACTTCACAATAACACTGAGACGTTTGATTCAGACATTTTCTTTTGCTGCATCCCTACATGTGAAAGGGAATTGAGAAAAATATAAGAATACACTATCTGCGCGATCCTGTTATGCGTCACGTTCTTGGAAAGTAGTTTGGGAATAAAAAGGAGCACATTCGGGAAAACTTTGTATAAAGACAAACACGTGTGGCAAAGTTAACGCCGTTTGTCACAGAGGCGACCTAGTTCCCTGTGCCCTCCCGTATTTCAGTATGTTAATACTCTTCCTCGTATAAACTTTGTGGAAATATCTGCACTTTGCAGTCCCCATAACGTACAACTGTCGGAAACAAAGGCTATTTTATTTCATATTACACACATAATGAAGTAAAGGTTCAATGTTTGTGGATGTGGAATAGGCCTATCTGCCTTGAATGAGGGTTACGAGAAAGTTACAACAAGAAAACGCTTGAATTCTATTATTCAAGGGACAATGCAAGCAATTGTCGCTTCTAATGATAAAAATAAACTTATTCAGGATCGCGTGAACCCTGTTTAAATAGCTTGTTATTTGGAACAACTCCCCGAAACATTTGACATTAATTTACAGTAGAATCCCGAAATTAATCCAGTTTACTTATTACTTCCTCTGCTCGTACCATAGGTACTGAAGGTAGAGGAAGTATTGTTTTTGACCCCAAAATTCGAAGTTTATTATATGTGACGGGCTTTTCTTATTTTATGCTATAAAGTTCCCTAATTTCTTGGATTAAATCTTCGCCAAAATTCTTAGCCAAAATCTGTGACGACTAATATGTGATTATTCTTAATCGTAGTATATAAGTTTACTGAACTCCTACAAAACAAGGTCACTCATGCACCTGTCGTGTCATCATAACACTGCCTGCATAGTCCACATTCCAACACTCAGTACAACTACCTCTGTCACCGGGTGATTGCAAATTTCCTACTCTCAGTCTACTTTCTCTTTCTTTTAACAATTTACCCAGTCTTGATAATATTGATGAAAATTTATATTAACGGGCGCCATCATCAATACGCTTCCTCTTTTCTTCTTTTTTTTATGTATCAGCCCAGTCACAAATTAAATTATAGATACACAGGCTATGTATCTACATGAGGTACCCTGAAACCAAAAATGAAATACGTCTGTGTGTGTCTGGGTGCGTGAACAGCCTAGCTCGTGAACGAAAAATCGTACAGAAACAAAAATTTTATATTTGGGTTAGGTATCTCCTGGGGATATGACACTAAGATTGGCGATGACTTTATCTTACTTTTAATGATATCTTACATTAAGAAAATATAATTTTTCGCGATTTCTTCGAAAATGGCTCCAACCATTTTGTTTAAATTTTGTATATGAGTTGCTTATACCAAGAGCTAAAACTTTTATTTGAAACATTTGTTCGAAAAAATTCTCTGAAGGGTAGTTATAAGCCAGGTACCGTTCATACTTCATACAACCGGGTGAACAATAAATCTTTGCATAAAGTTGAAACTACTGAATACGTACTCCTTCAGATAGATGTATTAGGCCTACCTATGCTTAGAGTAAAGAAAGTTATGTGAGTGTATCACATCCTATTTTATTTGTGTTGTGCATAAATTGGGGATGCTACACGAAGAGTCATAACGACTCTTTCTTAATTTTTTTCTACTTTATCATGTATAGGAGTTCGACGAATAGAATTTCGATTACCGTGATTTTCTCGAAAACTGTTTTAACGATTTTGTTTAAAATTTCTGCTTTAATTGTATAATTGTATATTATAATATACGGTATACGATGACTTTTATAATGTGTTGTAGGCCTACTAACAGCTAAAAATTTAGTTTGAAAATATTTCCCAATAAAACATCTGAAGGATAGTTGCCTCATGAAAAATGCGACTTTGAATGAGTCAGAGAAAACTGAATGCTCAGTATTGCAATACTTTCGTGTAATTTACAATGGAATATTAAGGGCAGTAAAAGTTGTGTGGTTCACATCACTTTTGCTGTCCGTTTAACCTTGTTGCTGCTATTGACGTATAAATGCATCGCCTCCAATAGTATATTGCGATACAAGTGCCGTAAGCGGTGCATACGGATCGAGGAAAGAGTTTGAAAAAACGAGGCGCTTGCGACGAGTTTTTTCAATTTCCGAGATCCGTTATGCGCTTACGGCACGGCTATTTTTTGCACGATGATTATTTATATCAATTTATTTATATTAATTGAGACATTAGCTGAAAATATTATGTATATACACTATTGAAGATGGATGTTATATTTCAGAAAGTGATTCGCATGTGTTTGTTGTTAAGGGAACCGAATATTTGTCGTGGGGGCCTTGTTCACAAAGGCTTGTATTATGATGAGTGCCGAAAGTAATTTCTTACCGCACGGAAACTCTTACCGCAAGGAAATTTGTTTTGTTTCCATAGCAACAAGATTGCATGCGGGAATGTTAACTTACGATCCACGGGAACAATATTCGTAAGTGCCACTAATTAGTTAAGTCGTGCAAAAAATTCGGCATAAGAGAAGATTAAGTCGCCCCCTTACGCTCCAAACAATGCGTTGCTGTTCGCTTGTTATCTCGGCACACCCGATCGTCCCTTCTCTCCAAACTCCCGATCGTACCAAATACAAGCTACCAACCCATAGGTTACACCAAAATGACAACCCTCTAGCTTACTCGGCAATCCCGACCAGACCACAATCACCTCTTCACATAACCTAAATAATGCATAACACTATCCACTTAGTTAAGTGCGCGAGCGGAGGCGGCAGCCGAAGCGAAGCGCCCTTGCATTTTCGAATAATGTACGATACACTGTTTGTCGGTTTCGAAAATGTGGCATATTATATCTTCCACACGTTAGTAAGCCTGTCAACTTTTGTTCATCTTTTGTTTACCGGTATGACGTCACACTACCAACGTCCAATCACGAGTTTCTATGTAATATGAGGACAGAAGAAGTGGTATAAAAGAAAGTGCATCGCGAGGGAGTGGTGGGTGGGAACATTCATCCAAGGTGCGACTTAATATTATTTTTTCCCAAAAATTCTTTCAGAGTTTAGATATAATATTAAAAGAATAATGATTTATGCTAAAATATGAAGATTGTTATTCCCATGTTACGGTTATCATTCATGGAAACCAACTACCCCAATTAAATTTTTCCCATAGTTTTTAAACTTAGAGCCCCCTGATGATTTCACTCCATGCCTATCTTATTATTCAGTATACAATTTCAACTCTTAAAGGATTAAATGCCTCTTCTTGGGATCGATATGGTATGACATCGATCAAACAAAATATTCATTGATTAAATTTTTACTAGTAATATAATTGAGATTAACAAATGTTTCATGTCATGTTAATAATTATTTCTAGACATTAGTTTAAAAGCGAAATAATTTCACAGTATAGTATAACAGTAGCTTATGAAAAATGTCAACAATATTTTATGGAAATGCTTGTGGTGCTATAAATTGCACCAACAGCCAAAGGAATTCTCCCGATTTATCTTTCTTCAGGTTCCCTAAAGTTCCTGAGAGGTAAGCAAAAACAGTTATTTGTGAAATTAAATTGCAAATTTGTGATTATCATGCTTGCATCCATACTAGTGTATTTACTCCTATTTCTTTTAATTGTAGGAGCAGAAAATGGCTTGTAAATGCTATATACAATTAATTATTTTTATATGTATATCATAAATGAAAATCCTAACGAAGCAAAGGTTTCTAAATATATAGGCCTATTTACAAATACCCCACCTGACCCTACTAATTTTGAAAATGTTTTAACACGAGGTTATGTTAGGCCTATATAATTGAATTTAACAAAATTAAACTGTCGAGAATAAAGATAACGTGTTTAATCCTTTACTTTTTAATAATTTATCGTGTTTAACAAAATGAAGAAAAAGACGAAAGTGTCTTGCTATTGCATCTGACACTGACCATATCGGGCTATATGCCTATAGAACTTTACTTTCCCCCCTAATTTCTGAACTAGTACTACTACATGCTTACTGAAATTATTAAGTTTTCCTATTTGTCAGAATTTTCAGTGTAAGTACAATATGTTAGTAGTAGGTCAATTAAATTCTTGAAGATTTGTCGTAGGGATGTAGAAAAAGATAAAAACTAAAATATCCTGTAAATTTAGCTTTTATTATGTATTAATCTTTGCTATGTTTTAATCTATGCTATATTTTAAATAAAAAGTGACAAGGTCAATTTTATAATTTTATTACTGATTATTGTAAATATTTTATTTTGACAATACATTGAGCTCAATGTCGTTTTAATATCCTATCATATAAAGTAATGAATTAATTTAATTTATTAAGTATTTTAACACATAATAAAAGCTAAATTTACAGCATATTTTAGTTTTTCTCTTTTTCTTCTCATATAAACTTCAGCTTTTTGTTTTTAACATTAGTGGTATATAGGCAGAATTTACCTAAACTATCTAATTATATATTTATACCACTGGAGAAAATGAAGCTAATCAACTGTGATGCAACATACATATACAAACATATTATGTAGTGCATAATCGTTGCAGGTTAATCCAGTATGAATAAAATAACAAAAGGAGAGAAATAATAATATTTTGGATACAGTAAAAACATCAGTTAACCTGATATACAACATAAGATAATAATATTGAGTGAAGAACGTATTATAGTAGTCTATATGGGAGGATTGTTAAGTACTTGGCTATCTATGATTTAACAGCAATAACTTTGTTGCATGTATTTTAACACCTGCAAACTTTGACTATCCCTGATTTCTTGAAGTAGTGCGTTCCATTAGCGGACTATAGAAAATGTATATGACTTAGAACATGTACTTCTCTGATGCAGAGGTATTGTTAAAGTATCATATATTATTTCACGAACGCGTACCCAATTTTTATTGCGTATTCCTTGTTGATATTTAACTTTACTGTCTGCAAACAGTTGGTCAAATCGAATTTGGAAACCACTTGCATTGCTTAAAATTAAATTTTCTACAAAAGAAGGTCTTTCCTATTTTTCGATTATCTTCCGCTTGTAGAGAGGTTGTTTAAGACTTCCTGTGAACAATGTGTCTTGCCTATATTTCTTCGTGTTTCAATAAACCAAACAGTCATGGAGTAGATGTAATCTTTCTACGAAGCCTACAAAAGCCAGAGCTAAGTCGTCTAGACTAGAAAATGTGTCGTATCAACCCGGCAACAGAGATTAGAATTGAAGACTTCGGTGCAAGAAGGGGATGACTCCACTTTTTGTCGTAAACCATTTTTATAATGCTGTATAAAGGGGGAATATGCTCTTCTTTTGGTAGAAAAAACTTTCTCCTACTCTTATACCATCTCATCTATACGCTTTAGAATAGTTCGGTGGAAGAAATATATAAATAATGGAGATACCCTATTTTGTACTCAACACAGTTTTATTAATTCCCGCAAGAAGGCAGCACATATCTGTTGACGTAACGGATCAACTTGTTTCATCAGTTGATGCCACATATAAGTAAAGCAGATACCGTAAAAGTAAATAACGATGAATTCTAACCTCAAAATTCAATCGCAATACTTGCCTTCCTACCGGCTGTTACAGATATCGGCCATCTTTATTATTTAAGTTAAGTTTAAACAAGGGTGTCAGACAGTGTAAAAGGGTGAGCATCTTACCATTTCTGAGTAGTATACAGTCGTTCATGCAGATAGGCTATTATTAGTAATATTTTAATCTTCGCCTGTGTACATCCCTGGCATAAATATTAATTACAGATTATTATTAGTAGGGTAACACTAAGTTACTATAAATGAATATAAAGGAACAGCAAAACTGTTACCTATTCATGAATGATTCAGTCGGCTAAACGGTGTCATTGCCACATTCTAAGAAGTCACTATTCCAAGAATTGAGATTTTTAAGATCAGAGGGTCTTCTAGCAGGAGGATCGTTAGTAGACAAGTAAAAATAAAGGCACGCATATCTAAAGTTAGCCTGGAGATGGAAATAGCTCCTCTGCCATGCCGTGGGCAGCAAATTCCAAGCAATAGCACGTGATATACCGTGTGTTTAGTCTGTTTAACTCCGTCCCTATTTATATACTCTCTGGTTTATGTAATCATTATCTATACTTTTATTGCATAAATAAATATTTTGACATGAACTATGAGCCTCGGAGACCTGCATTTTGCCAACCATGTATACATCACTGTAGATTTCAGCTGGCGGAATCCCCTGATTTATAGTATTTATCCTTGTAATCCTGCCAATCATTCCGTAAAATACGAGAAATTATACCGTTTAATACGTATACA
This sequence comes from Ectobius pallidus, assembly GCA_964059195.1. NCBI lineage: Eukaryota > Metazoa > Arthropoda > Insecta > Blattodea > Ectobiidae > Ectobius > Ectobius pallidus. Next base: position 61,346,429 of record CAXKWD010000002.1, read on the forward strand.
GTGAAAACCTGGTAACAAATCTCTGCAAATTCAGAGTGGTTGGCCATTAAGGAGCTGCAGGGAGAGATTCTTTCTCTATTACCCAGAAATGAATCCTGGCTAGCTGCTGAAGAGTCAGCAGAATAAGCTGAAGGTATCAGTTTGTTTCTCTATTTATGCTTAGGTGTTCTGGTGTCCTACATTTTCATGATATACCCACTTTTATTTTTTCTTATAGGCTTAAGCCTACATGTAGTACTGAGAAATTTATGCCAAAATTGCACCAAAAAATTAGGAATCGGTGCACCTAGGACTTACAGTACAGAAATCTGTGAAGTTCTAATCTAATAGGATATCAGATTCGATTATGAATTTTTAAATATTAGTTACGCTATAAGCTAGATATTTTTTTTTCGTATTACCATCGGTTGAAACGCAATGAGTATCTTTGTATGTGCAGAAGCTTATCTTAGATCTTCTGCGATTATATTATTGCGTCATGAGTTCTTCAACTTAATGTTAACGTGGGAACGTTGCACAGAGTCAGTTCGGACTGCACAAACATTGGCCATCAATTTAATATCTTCTCGCTGTATTAAAAAAAAAAAAAAAAAAAAAAAAAAAAAAAAAAAAAAAAAAAAAACTGCAGTCCTGTACTTAACCTTTTAAATAAAGAATAAAATAATAATAATGATAATAATAACAATGATTATAAAAACAAAATACTATTTTTTTCTGAAAGGCATCATGTATTGCATTGGTTACAAGCTACCTTTCATTCTGAGTGCAGACTATAACAAGAAACATTTTATCAACGAACTCCGATTTGTGTTTGATGTTTTATAACCGGCATGAATACTCAGCACTAAATTTCATTGTTTGAAGCCCCCACCAGGAGGATTAATATTGCAGATGTTTTTACTCCAAAAAATCTATTGCCTTTTGCCGAGCATGTATTTTACTAAGTTAATAAGTGGCAGTAGTAGGTCTTCAAATTTTCTGGCCCATCTGAAATTTAATATTTAGTCTAATCTAACATTCTCATCTGTGAATCGGGAAAACTTGATAACCCATGTTCAGTTTGGCCGGCCGTGGGATTTGAGTCGTAGATATCCGAATGTGGCACTGTGGGTTATTACTTTGACCAACCATATTAAAGCACCAAAGGTGACTGATAGTATGACCAATAATAATAATAATAATAATAATAATAATAATAATAATAATAATAATGTAAACAACAAACTTTTAGCTAGTTGGCAGACAATGGAAAGTCTGCACGGCAACGCTTGAGAATGTGACACAAAAGCACTGAATAGTGAATAGAAATGAAGAATAAGGAATGTTGTGGCGTAAAATGAGAATTTGTGGAAACATTCTGGATTCAGGAGCAATGCGTAACATTTTAATGAAGGTGTGCTATTCTTGGGGTCGGTGCTACTTCTCTCCTCATCATTAAAAAAGAAACTTGCCTGATAAAAGTTAGAGTAACGCAATTGCTAAGGGTCGCGCGCGGGTTTGGTTTCAGATTCTAGCTTCCGCAGAAGCAGGGCAGATTTTATGAATAAATTACTTAACCTCATCAAAATTAATAGGCACGATCTGTAAAGTGTGCATTCAGGCCTTCCAATAATGAAGAAGGTGAACAAGATGGAGGTGAAAAATGAAGAGTAAACCTGAAAGAAGGGGAAATAAAATAGGAAGAAATTACGACGAGAAAATAAAAAAGGAGAACTCACGAAAAAAGCAGATGTTGACAAAAGTAGAAGGAAAATGTGACAATACAAGTCGAAAAAGTAAAGAGAGAAGGAAAAGGAAAAGTTGACGTGGAAAATAGAAGAAAGCAATTTGAGCTGGAGGAGGTCAATGATATTTTACAGTCCATATGGGTCGACTCAAGTCTCTAATAGAAAGAGGTAAACGCCGACAACCCCACTAACTTCATGCGTCAATTGCCTAAAAATAAAAACTAATAATAAAGGAAGAATTAAAAGTGATAAAATGATAATAAAAATGATGGCACGGGAGTCGAAAACAGAATAAAATAAAATAAAGATTAAAATGCAAAAAAACAAAGGAGTAATCGGAAGAAAGATAAAAATAAGAAGAAAACTGAAATAGAAAAATTCCAGGAAAATGTAGATGAGAGGGAGGAAAATCCACGGATCGGAGAGCCTAGGTTTTCAAAGATGAAGAAATGAATAGATGAGAGTTCAGTTACAAAATAGGAGTACAGGAAGAAGAATATTATGTTAAACAAGAAGTAGAAAAATATGAATACGAAAACGAAAAGAGAAATAAAAAATAGAAGTAAAAATGAGAAGCAAAAAGAATTTCAAGCTCAGAATATGACGTAGAAGAATGAGATGACGTTGAGAAAATAGTTGTCAAACATTTTGAAACTCACTTTACAAAATGTGATCATGAGCATGCAGTTCGGAAGAAAGGAGGAATTTTGATTTTGTAATAATGGCAATAATAGGAGAGGGAGCCATAATATTAATATCAACATGATTAATAGCACGCGAGCTTGCAGTGATTTGTTTTCGCAGTGTCAGAGGTGATTAATTTCCCTGTAAGGATGAAATGCAAAGCAGCCGACAGCTTATGCGACATGCTAACGCCGAAAGCAGTATTTTCTTTACACGCTACTGTTCGTGCATACGAGCGGCCCTAGTTCGATTCTTGTGATAATCTCAATATATCATGTAGCAAATTTCAATTCTAAATTTCCACCTTAAAAAGTTGTTATAAATAAACACATATTGACTCTCTTATAAACAATGCTCTACATTTGTTAAATTGCTGACATAAACAAAATGGATATATATACATAAACAACATGGATATATATATATAGCCTATATCCATGTTGTTTATGTCAGTAATTTATCAAATGTAGCGCATTGTTTATATGTGTTTATTATATATATATATATATATATATATATATATATATATATATATATATTCAGACAGATTAATGTCTCTGTTGGACATTACTTGAGAATATTATAGGAGAAAAATTCCTCGGAGACCGGGATTTGAACCCAGGACCTTTGGCTATCCGTGCCACTGCTCTACTAACTGAGCTAAGCCACAGTTCACTTCACAGCTCCAGATGGAACCTCTCTCCTATGACTGATTGCCCATAACGAGTGACTGAGTGAGGCAGACCATTAAGGGCAATCAGTCATACGAGAGAGGCTCCCTCTGGCGCTGTGAAGTGAACTCTGGTTTAACTCAGTTAGTAGAGCAGTGGCACGGTTAGCCAAAGGTCCTGGGTCAAAATCCCAGTGTCGGAGGAATTTTTCTCCTGTAATATTCTCATAAATAACAAATTTGTAACTCAACTTCAATTGATAAAAGGTAATAAGGTGAAAAATTAAAATTGAAGTTAGCTACATATAATTTACACTCATAGGTATCAACATGAATATTATCAACCTGAATACATTATTTTGTTCCTAGCCAAACAAACGGTTCATGGCTAGCAGTTTGTCGAGCATTTCGTGGTTCATAGTTGTCGAGTTGTACTTGGTTTTGTAGTTCTAGAGGGCCGTTCTCAGCTTGCAGTTAAGAAGCCTTTTGTGTTTCATGGTTTCAAAATTGAAATTTGTGTTAAGTTCTTCCGATCTACATTACATATAGTACTTAGTAATACAAGCATACAATATTTAAACCCCCGTCTCCAGAATGAAAAGGGAGGCCTTAACAATCGAGCTACATGCGTTTGGTATGATAAGCAGTCATTGCCTTCTTCCTTTCCCAGGCTTATGGCCTGTATATTTCGCCACATAATCGTTGCGTTTTACAACCTTTTCACGATTGCTCGTGGAGGTGGGTAGAGATACGGGAACGATACCAATATTGTTGGTTTACGACTATTAAAGTTCTTTTTAAGTAGCCTGGACCTATAGCTTGAAGTGGAATTCGAACTACGGTGGATCTCCTTAACAGGAAATTTAAGAAGTAAAGACAGCGGCCACCCATTCATGATCTTAATACTTTAACCCTGTTATGAGCTTTCGAGTAATATGAACAGTAGTTCTCATGATACTCACATATTATGTCATTGTGTGATATGCAAATGTATCGGTGCAATGTTTTGATATTGTCTTCAATACTTGATATATCTCCTATGAACTAAGCGTTAATCCGGAGGAATGATAAATAAATTAGCACTAAAGGAGATGGCTCAATTTCCATGTCAAAGGGTGTAAATCTTAATTAGGATCTTTGAAGAACCGTACAAGTGTGTCAAAATAGGAGAATTCGGCCGGCAAACTATGCGCTATGGTGACCGCTGCTAAAAACGGTTCGGCAGCAGTCACAGTTCATTTTTTTAAAGAAAGTAATATAGTTTTTATTTCATTTGTGTTCCTTTAGGAACTTTACCTCATTTTCGTCATACGATAATAGAAAGTTACAAGACAGTACGCCATAGAACAATAATTTATTAGTTTTTTATGATAAGTTAAAGTGTATATTTGACTTCAAATGAAAAAAGAATTCAAACTAAATATAGGCCTATTGAAGCCCCTTTCATAATATTGCAGGCTCAATTTTTGCTGCAACTTTTTTGTATCCATTTAATTCCATGTTTCAAGTTTCGTTTTTTTTCCCTTAAAAAATGCAACCTAACACACATGAAAGTATTTCAAATAGAAGACACGAAAATATGGTAAATAGTTAAGCATACAGATAAATTTAAAATAAGAGAAAAGAGTGCTATGTATTCTTATCTTGCAATCTTCAAGAAAACTTCATAATCTTCACGGTTGCGTCCAGGAAATCTGTAAAAGAAGAATTTCTACATGAGTAAACATAAAATACACAAACGAAAAATTAAAATACATGAATTTCTATTTGGTAAACGTAAAAGAGTTATGATTAGGTGTATTCTTAAAATTGGAGTTATGATTATACAGCTAATATAGGCTAAATAATTACAATTAGGTTATTTTCCATTAAATTTATTTGATTTAAATTTTAAATTGTACTCTGCTCTAATTTTATAAGTGATAAAAGAAATCAATGTTTTAGGCTAAACAGACAAAACTATGTTTCATACTAACAATCATTAAAAGTTAAGACTCTGCAGAGTGAAAGGAATTCATTCTTCTTAGCCTATTACAAATTTCCCAAATTTTTATTGAATTGAAGAGTAGTGAAATTGATTTACCACTTTGTTTTTATGAGTATTTAAAAGACATTTCATTGTAATAATTTGAAAATGTTAAGGGTAGTCCGGTGCCAAAATATGTAATTATTAACGAAAAATAAATATATTTGTCTGGTATTGTTCTCAGAAAACATAAGTTACCCATTACAAATTTTTAGAGAATTCTGCCATTCTGAGGCAATTATCTTAAATTTATGCAAGATTAGGCTATCGTTGTGTGCATGAAGAACTTGAATTCCTTTTTTTCTTGTTTCCATTTTCTCGCATGTGTGCCTACATCTGAAACCTATCTTCTTCCTCAAATTTTGAGCTAGGTGCATGAATTTTTCCTAATCATATGGAATCAAAATTCCACGATCTCACTGGATTTAAAGTAGATTAAAGAGGTATAGCTGCGGCATAATATTTATTTCTTTGCATTATGCTGTAAAAAGATTTTTACATGATGGCAGTAGCCTATGCAGAACATACAGTACAGTAGTAACATTTCAATTAATATTTTATTAAAAAAAAATTTTGTACGAGGAAATAGTAAAGTTTCAAGCTATGATATATTTTTTAATTAAAATGCTTTAAAGTACCTACACAACATATTTACAAACTGAGTGGGATCACTTTTATAACCCTAATTATAGGTGTGAATAATGTTAGTCTAGAAGCAAAAACTGAAGTCCATTACCTTGGAATTTACAAATTTCACTTAAATTTCCTTAAATTGATTGTTACCTAATAAAACATAGTAATGAATAGCAGAAGGTAATGCTACATTAAGTTTCACATCTGCTCTTTATGAAGCCTAATAGGTTTTACAAAATTTCTCATCCAATGTACGCCTGCTCAAATAAAATTAATTATTTAGTGACGCAACGTACACAGTCAACTTTATACGAAAGGTTAATTTCATTAGATTATTTTACGCAGGCTTTTACTCCATCCTGTTTATTTAGGAGATTATAGGGAGAGAAAAGGGAGATGGAAACAAATACAGGAGTAAATTCGATAAAATATGTAAAAGTTGAAACACTCACAGCGTAGGCTTATTTTAATCGGTTTAATTCCGAACAAAATGCATTTTGCTTTGGGAACTATTTTCTTCCTGGGACGCAAAATGAACATGAGCACTACCTGGGCCCGCCTGCCCCATGAGACAGGCGAGCTAGGATTAAAAGCTTTTAAGGATTAAGGCGTTAGAGGCTACCTTCAACCAATAATTTATCTCTATGCCTACTCCAGAGACGACCTTTCCACAGACGATGGAGTACAGCAGTGGCGGCCGATTTTTGTGTTTCATAGCTGCACCAAGCTATCATTTTTGAAGTGAAACTTCTTTAGTCGCGGTAGGGGTAAATCGAGAGCTTGTGTAACGCTCAAAAATCGTCACGAAATTAATGTAACGCTCAAAATCGTCACGAAATTAGTGAGGTGTGACGGAAAGGACTGCACAGAAAACAATCAACACAATGATTAGGCTTATCCAAAGTTTAAAAAATCAAAAAATTCAAAATTAAAAAATTAAAAAATTCCAAGATCCAAAATTTAAAAGTCCAAAAATCCAAAATTTTAAAAATAAAAAATCCAAAATTAAAAAATCTAAAAAAAAAATTTAAAAATAAACAAAATTCAAAATTCATAAAATTCAAAAATAAAAAATTTCAAAAATAAAAAATTTCAAAAATAAAAAATCCAAAATTAAGAATCCAAAATTTAATAATAAAAAATCCAACATTAAAAAATCGAAAATTAAAAAATACAAAATCCGAAATTTAAAATGTCCAAAAACCCAATATTAAAAAGTCCAACAATCCAAAAAAATCCAATAATCCAAAATTTAAAAATCCAAAATTAAAACAAGTTTCACTTCTGTCGCGTGGCGTTCCACGCACACTTTTTTTTCCCCCGTTAATAAATTATATATTCTTTTTTATTTCAATTTAAATTATTTAATTTTAATTTTATTACATCCCCTACCCAAATAAAAAAACTAGATATATACAGGAAGTATTGTGCTCGACCCTGAAATTCGATATCTAGTTTTCAGCATTAACAGTTAATATACGTTTGAGGTCCCCTAAATAAAGAAATTCAATTTTCAGAAGCGTGTATATGTACGAGGGTATGAGGGTCTGCATAAAACCCAGCTCATGAACAAAAAGCCGTATAAAAATAACACTTTATACAGTACTTGGTTAGATATCTCATGTAGAAAAGTTGGAACAGATTTTTTCTATTTCTTCGAAAATATCTCAAATAATATATTAAAAATCATCTTTTCAGATATTTCTTTTACCGATAACAAAATCTTCATTTTAAACATAAAAAAATCATTTGAAGAATAGTCATAACCTAGTTTTTCAACTATAATATCGAAAAATTATATCCTGCTTCTCGTGCATCTCGGGCCTTGCGTGAAGGATTTCGAAATGTGCGCTCCTTCTAGGCGGCCGCTTACTCTGTGCATAGAGTAAGTCAAGAAAGAGAAGGTAATACTAATCTGTAGTGGTTCACTCACTATGTAAATGAACGAAAATTATATTCACAATCATTCTTACAGGTTCGTATGATGTTAGGACGTTTTATTCGAGATGCGAGTTTGACTCATGAGTCATGAGCATATTTTCTTCTAGACTAAAGACTTGTAGTCAAACCAATAGCATTCGCAAACCAACAGACGAACTAATGAGAAGGCATTTCTTTAAAACGACATCTTCAAACCAAATTAATTTCTGACGATGGTTGGTCGATTGATGTCTGTCTACGTAATTTATGCCCGGTTTCTACAAACTTGTGAATTACCTATGGGTAAATTATCCATGGATAAATTAGTCCCATTTCAACCACAATGATATAATGAGCAAGGCCTTGGAGTTGTACAGTTAATTTAATTCAGAAGGCTTTGATTCTCATTGTGATCCTACAAAGAGGTTAAATTTTATCCAGCAATCTATGAAAGGATAAATTAACCCAACGATTTACCCTTGGAAAGATCTAGCCTGAGTTTGTAGGAACATTTCTTCTGTCATTTTCATATTTACTCAGAGGACATTTATCTAGAAACTCGTCACAAGTGTATGTGATTGCTATCTTTAAATTATTTGTGTTTGTGTGGTGTTATTCTTGTGTAAATTCTGTCCATTGGGTAATTTACCCATAGGTAATTCGCGAGTTTATAGAAACCGGCCATTAATCTTTTGTACAAGCGCAACTTTTTTCTTGTTTTTTTGTTTTGTTTTTTTTTGTTTTTTGAGCTTCGTCAGTGGATGATTTCAAATAGCTTCTGTTTTATTTCAAGTTTTGAAAGTATCAGCAACTCTGGCAATAAAATGTGCAAGTCGTATAGTCATGGTATGGTTTTTAAATAATTTAGCTCTGGATCGCTCTTTGACATCACAAAAATTAAATAGGACCACTCTTTTTTAAATAAAAAATAAAACCTAATTGGTTTCATTTGTAGTTGGATTTATCCTCCAGATTACTATTACTTGAAAACTTACAATTTGGTTATACAATAAAAGACTATTTTAACTCACAACATATGGATACTTTTGTTTTCGATCAACTAATTCTTACTGCTACTGAAAACAAGTAAAGAATGTGAATAATATTTAAGTAATTTCTTAAACATGTGTTTAAATTTTCACAAAAATATAGACATATTCCAATTTTATTACCGACAAACAGAAAAATCTGTCCTGGGCGAGAATCGAACACGAAGTTACAACCCAGCATGCCAATGCAGAGATCACTCGACTTTCCAAGCACACATCCGCTCTCAACGCAAATATCTTCTGGGCCTCTGCAGACCTCACTACATGCAACATGATGCAACATCTACTTCAGCATGGTATGTTAACTCAACCAAAACTTTAAAATTTAGTTTCCCCGCCGAGGGTAAATTTTCCTGTACATAGTAATTGACCTAACCATGCGAGGTCCGTTTTAAGTCGGCCGTTCGGCAATCCGTCTGTTTGTCTGTAAATTTGTTTTGTTTCGCAATAACGACCAAATTCATTGTTCTATCTTCTTCCAATTTTGCATGACTGTTTCTTGAAGCCTTAAAAAATGACTTGTGTATGTAAGGATTTTTATTTTATGAGCCTGTTTCCAGATGACAATTTTTATCTGATCAAGAGCAGTTCTTAAACTTTTTTGAACGCCAAGTTGCTGTTCACAGAATTACTAGTATTTATTACCGAAGTTTAATTAGAAGATGAGTGGGATTTTAATTTAAATTTTTGTTAAAACGTATCATAATGACTTAAAGTGAACTTAGTAAATTCTTTCATTTTTTTTTTAAATTTGTCTAAAGATTCCGATTATGACATTTTTAAAATGAACTTATGAACAGTAGTTTTGTAACTAAAATAACATTTTTATGCAATAAATAAATAGCCATCATATGCAGTGAAAACACTTCTTTGCATTTCACTTATTCTAAATGCTATTCAATTATATCCACGAACCGCCACTGGAGTTCAAACACATGTTGTTCTTGAGCACTTCAGGGACGCCCTGAAAGGGGCCCTCAAGACAAACAGCTCACTCAAACAGCTCCTAAAGATGCGCCTTAGGAGTACAATGCATTCTTGTTATTACTACAGTGGCAGCTTTTAACCTGTGTTTACAACACCCCCCATCCCCCGAAATTTGCGAAGCATGAGTTCGTTACCACCAGAACATTATTTCGAAAGTTTAAAGTATATACCTAGGGGCTCTTTCAAGAAGTTTGCACATTACATTCGCCGCTATAGTGCAAGAATTTGCTTTTTGTTCTGTCTCTTAGTGGATAAATATCACCTGCATGACATAAGAAAATGAGTTCTTTTTAACGTTGAATAACGTTACCTTGATGAGGGTGCATTTCGGATGTAGTGTCAATAACAATTATTTCGTGTTTGTCCATTTAAACAGAGAAACGTCTATCTTTATGTCAGTTTCTTTGATCAAAAATAAATTTCACATGAAAATCAAATTTCACACTTAAAATGTTTATTCATCAGGATGCTTTTATGCAGTTTAGAAACTCTTATCTTATCGTCTTCTGCCCAGAAACCTAAAAATAAAAAGTTATAAGACAATTATCCTGCTAGTTGTATTATATGGATGTGAGACATGGTCGCTTATTCTTCGGAAAGAACATAATCTGACAGCAGAGACGTAACGAAGGGGAGGGGGGTTTAGGGGTTTGAACCCCCCCCCCATTGATTAAAAAAAAGGAAAATTGTACAATTTTTTTAAGTCTGCTTATAAATTACTTAATATGAGTATAAAGCGTGGTAAGCTTAAAACTAGTTATTGTGAATCTTAATTTTTAAAATTTTCCGGGGGAGGACCCCCGAGCCCACCCTCTCCCTGGGGGGTCCAGATATTATAACCCCCCCCCATATGGTTGGCCTGGTTACGCCTATGTCTGACAGTGTTCGAAAACAGGGTGCTTAGGAAAATATTTGGGCCTAAGAGAGATGAAAATGGGGACTGAAGAAAACTGCCTAACCTGTACTCATCACCGGATATAGTAAGGGTAATTAAATCACGGAGGATGAAATGGGCTGGACATGTTGCGCGCATGGGGGAGGAAAGATATCTAAAAAACATTGATGGGGAGACTCGAAGGGAAAAGGCCACTTGGAAGACTTAGACCCAGGTGGGAGGACAATAATATGATTTGCGAGGGATGGTTGGATGGAGTTAGCACAGAATAGGGTTTAATGGTGGGCTCAGTTAAGCGCGGCAATGAACCTTCGTGTTCCATAAAATAGATAATAGATAATAATAGAAATTGTCTATTGCCATTGAGTAAGTAAGTAATTAATTAGGATGTGGCGAGGTACTGCACTTTTTAAACACTTTCTCGGGTATAGGCTACTGCATGGGAGGGTTATATAGCCAGCTGCGAATAAGTTAAGGCTTTTACATTTTGTAGACCTTCTGCCAACATGACTTAGGTCTCCGTAGAAAAAAAAAGTTGCAAAGTCATTGAAATCCGGGCCCTAATAATGATGCATCGTAGATTATAGGCTTCATATGACAAGGATATTTTGATTCAGTAACTGCTTTTCTACAGAACCCTTGGAAATATGAACAGAGTCTCTGTTGACGTTATATTTTATTTATGGTTGGTTAATTTTATTAATGAAAATCTTACACGAGTAACTGTGGGGAAAAACGAGGTTAAAATGGCACTTCAAAACATCCCGTGTTTAGAGTCGGTAGGGTAGGTTCTCCGTGCACCTCATTTCAGGCGAACAAATCGCTGGCACATGCAGGATTAACTGCTCACTGAAGACAATTTACTCACCTCGCCGGCAAGATCAATGATCTGTCGTTAAGCACAGATGCTGAGCCCACATGAAATGATGAGCTTCCATTTGCCTGGAATAGACCCAGTGACAAGATCTGCGGTCGCTGCAGAAAAAAACGCACGAGAGAATCTGTAACCGCCGGTAATCAAGTGAAGACTCCTAAGCGACTGACTTGCATGGTCATCCACAGGATGTCATACACGATCAAGTATTGAAAATTTACGAATCTTATATTCACTGGCGCTAAATGAATTGGCACAGTAACGACTAATGAGGTTTCTTATGCATTTTATATGGGAGATCTGTTCAATTGCATTTATTGGCGCAGTAAGAGGGTGGCACTTTAAAGGGGTGTATGTAATCTGCACCACGGTTGACACCGAATTTGAAATAAAATAATAAAAATGAGATATGTAAACTGCGCCACGGAGATATGTAGGTTGCGGCAGTAGTTATAGGCAAACAAAAGTTAGAACTAATATGTGAATGTTCGTTTCTATTCAGTAACAATTTTTTGCACACGAGGTAATGGGAGAGAACAATATATAAACAATGAAATATCCCGTTTCGATTTTTATTAAGAAGGTGTACATGAGAACAAAGTGCTCATGAAAAAAAATTAGGGTAGTGTTTTTAACAATTTTATAAGTGACGAAGCGTTCATGCATAGAAATTAGGGTATAATTTTTAACATTTTTTAAAAATGACAAAGCTACTAAGCCTAGCATTTTTAACCACACCTATGCAATTTCATAGCCAGTCCTAAGATTGAAAAAGTGGGAAGGAAAATGTTAGTGCGATGGTATGACGGTGACGCCATTTAAATGTCGGTGGCGCAGTTTACATATGTCGGTGGCGCAGTTTACATATGTCAATGGCGCAGTTTACATCGTGAAGGTTGGGGGAAAAGGTAGAGGTGGCGCAGATTACCTTTTCCCCTTTAAAGATGGGAATTATGTCGAGGGTTGACTATATCTGCGCTCTTAATGTGTACAATTCGCACATTTGATGAACATTTCACATGTAGAAATATATTTTTATTTAACAAAATAAAGTAATTAGGATAATACAATTGAGTATGAAGTGAAAAACACAAATGAAAATGAATGGGGTACCCGAGGTACCCCACAGCTACTGATGTCATGTTCAACAGCACAGCCACTGAAAGGTTACCACAAAACGAACCATACTATCAGCCTGATCAGTTATATGCGGTTACAGTAACATAGGTATATGGCATTTTAAAGCATTTTCCACTATCAGTGACCACGGCCGTCTGTTACGAGCTACATCATAATAAGCTTGGAAACATGAAATGAAACTGGGGACGTGATTGTATTTGTTCGTTTCAAACACGTGGCATCGTTAATGCTCTGATATTTATGTTTATTTTATTCCATTTCCCCAAATAAATGCTAATCACCCGTGTTTTCAGAGGATAATAAAAATTTTGGGATTCAAACGAGCACTGTTATCTCCCATTACAATAGTTTCCCATATGCAATTTAGTGCTTGTTCCTTTTTATCATTCACTACACAACAAACCTAAATCACTTCGCGAAATATAAATTAGATGAAACAAGCTCAATTTGTTATGCCTGCTTCCTACACAGTTACATTCATTTGTGTGGTTATGCATCGTACAATATATCATGCAAATTATATGAGACGAAAAAGGAATGAATGACCTAGAATATATTTCAGACATACTTAGTTTAATAAAGTTTTCTGTTTTCTTTTCGGGGCAATTTGGTGTATTGGAGGATATACGCATAGCCCTACAAAACTTAGCATTTATCATTTTCCTCCTGTTTCTTTGTGATAACTCAGCCTTTCATTTCATTTTATTTATTTATTTATTTGGCCATTCCACGGTTGAATTTCTCAGCTTTGTAATGTGCTCCACCCATAGAATCAATTATACAAGAAATGGGCATTATAGATATATTTAATACTAACAATAAGCGGTTTAAAAATATCTGTGATAGAAATGTGAAAACTTAAAAATAGTAATAATTAAGAAGTGATAGTTAAAATATGCTCCATGTCATTTTCTTTATTTAAGTCTTTAGTTTCCTCCAAAACTATTATGGGCTATTACTTATGTTTTGGCTGTTCCCTTCATTGTGTAATTTTCATATTGTATGTGTTTCTTGCTTTTTTCTGTATTTTTTTAGTTGTAGTATTAGTTTAAATATTTTTAGTATTAAATTAAACATATAGGCCTAATATTAGTTTTGTAAAACTGGTGTAATTAGTATAAGAGAATGTTGTGATTGGGCAATGAGCCTGTTATATTCTCAACAAAATAAATAATAATAATAATAATAATAATAATAAATAAACTTATGACAAGTAAGCAGCAAGATTTCCGGGCATGATGTCAGCATACATATTTGCAGGCCATAAATGATCTTGCTAATCAGAACGATGTAGAACTGACACCAGCAATTTGCCTATTCAGGAAATATTATTTCCCTTCGGTTATACTCCATAACCGGGGCCTTAAAATAGAATAAATGTGTGCATTAGTGAACCACATTTGAAAAAATATATTTTATGTTACACTTCTATGAAGATCAGCACTTGTCACAATACTAAAAATCTACTCTTATACAATTCAACGGCCCTAAATAGCGTGCTTGCTCGTCCGCTTCGTGAGACATCGGGTATACTCGGCGATGTTCGTCTTTCGCAGTCTAAACTTTCATGACGACTACAAAATTAGCAAGGAAAACCGTTTCTTTATTATATAAGGCCTAAGTGAAATGAACACAATGAACAAATATTCTAATTTATTTTTACTTACAATTTTCATAGCTCTGAACCACAAACATTTTTAATAGTCTACCAGTGGAATCTTCTTAAAAATCCTGGAGTCAATGAATAATGGCGGGCGAAGCCGGGGGCCACAGCTGTAAAATATTGATGGTTTTATTTCTTGAAATATCGCTGATAATAAACCATTCCTTCCCTTGAAACATTATATAATTTCTGAAAATTACACTGAATTGATAAAATAAAATTCACATCATATTCATGTCAATAAACAGTTGAGAAACAATATGCATTATGTGTTCACCCATGGCCTCCTTTATAGGTTCTTTGGAACTGCATAATCGATTCTGATATAGTTTTCCCAGGGGGCGCTTTAAAGCCGGAATTTTAGCTGTTTCATTAATTATTAATGGCTTAGTTTATGAATGATTCGCGTGCAAGTGTTAATAAATATAATGCTTTAATAATTATTATTATGCTCTTAATTTTTAATTTTTAAAAGAATTAAATTGGGCGAAGCCACGGGCACCTCCTAGTAGATTACAAATTGAACATTAGCGGATAAAAACACTGTAGGTCATAGCTGCATGTCTTCGTTCGAACCTTAAATTTCTGTACAAAACTTCGGCTAATTTCTGTGTTATTTCGTATTAAAGTCACTGTTTGTCCTTCCCGAAGGACATCTTTCTCTGGATCTTGAAAATCCACCAGAGTTAACCCGTAACCCTCGGATCCGGAGGCGGGCACGCTACCTATGTAACAATCAGCATAGGCGTAACCAGGCCGACCATATGGGGGGGGGGTTATAACATCCGCGGGGTCTGGGGGGTATTCTATACACCCAGGGAGAGGGGGGTCCGGGGGTCCTCCCCCGGAAATTTTAAAAAATTAAGATGCACAATAACGAGTTTTAAGCTTCCGGGGGTCCTCCCGCGCAAAATTAAAAAAATTAAGATGCACAATAACGAGTTTTAGGCATCCCACGCTTTATACTCGTATTAAGTAATTTATAAGCAGACTTAAAAAAATTATACAATTTCCCTTCTTTTAATCAATGGGGAGGGGGGGTTCAAACCCCCCAAACCCCCCCCCCCCTTGTTACGCCTCTGCCAATCAGGCCAACCAGATTATCATATAGATTCCTAATAATGAATTTAAAGTTTAAATGATTTGTAAGAGATATAGAATGAATGTATGGTTTTTATCATTACCCACTGTATTTAAGCCTATTAGAACATACTCCCAGGTCCTCCCTTTTATACGGTGATTCCATTAAAATAATGAAATTCACCATTACATGCAACTTCACATATTATGAGTGGCAAACGTTATGTAGCCTACCAATGCCTGTGTTAATACAGCACTGCAAATTATCGCTAAGGCCAATTTTTTAATGTTATCATTTTAGTTAAAGGGGTAGGCTACTTTCTGTTACTACAGTATATGTTCCAAATTCTTTTAAATAACAGTATTTCTCATATACATTAAAATTTAGATCTTTTATCCCAAAAAACAGCGATAAAATTAATATATTTACGTCTAGATAAATTCACTTTTTAATACGTAATTATATGATGGGGAGACCTAACACAAATTTCACTTCTGCCATTAAAATTATTACAAAAAGAATAATAAAGATTGTTTGAAGAAAAGAATTGATTATCTTACCTATCTTATATACAAGGAATTTAATGCACTGTAAGTAGAACAAATTTATGAGTACAAATTATTAAAACTTCATCAATGACATCATAAAAAATAATGAAACTAATTATAATGGATTGGCTACACGAAGATGCATAATATCTTGCCAACTGTACCTAAATGTAGCCTAATACTGAATTAGATCTAATACATAGCTCTAATTCTGGTTCGAGATTGTATAAGGCTTCATAAAAAAACCAAAATCATTATCACTAAATAATAATAATAATAATTATTATTATAAGAAAAGCATTTAAAATTAATACAATTTCATTTTATCACAATTTCATTTTATCACAATTTTAATTACAACTTTGTCAAAGAAAATGACAAAAAAACTGTATATAATTGATTTTTTTTAAACAAATGTTTAAATATGTTTTTGTTAACTAGACTGCAACACCTTACTCGTTAATGGAACTGTATGATTGTAATATATAATAGTAAATTGTAAGTGCAAAATGTAAAATAAATGTTTATCTTTAACTGAATCATGTAACAAGCAATTCAGGTGTAGGATTGCTATTTTCACGTTTACATAGTCAATTAAAAAAAAAAATTATAGTTCAATTATAAAAAATAACTTATCAAATTTGAATATACAAAGTCATTTATTTATTAATTGGTGACAGTAAAATAAATCACCCTGTTAATAATTAAACATCACACAGATCATACATCCTGAAACCATACCTGCTTTAATGTTTCCGATTTTAAGGAATTCCTGTTTTTTTTTTAAACAAAATTTGAAGTAGGTATCTGCATTATTACAAGAAAATTGTATTTCATTCCCGCTGCTATATAAAATCTTGCTTTTAAGGAGTAAATATTTTGAGAGTTTATAAATATTTACCTCGTAACACTGAATTTATAAACTCGTGAAACAAGTCTTCTTCAAACTGGAAAACAGGACCACTTTTTGAATGTGGCTTCAGGACATAAATAACTTGATATTCGCGAGAAAACCACTCGTTTGTCGGTAATTCCTAGAGTAGGCAAAATAGATATCGATATAGGCTAATGAATCCACTTGATCAACTTCTTTCGATTTCGTAAAAGTCATCGAACAAGAGTCCTTTGTGTTGAAACAAACTTTTTAAATTGTTTTATTAATACAAAATATGTTAAGGTATGCCTGCTGTTAATTACAAGAATCGGGCACAATATACTTATTTGAGGTGCGGCCCCTTTTAAGAAAATCCCCATTTTTAAAGAAGAATAACTCAGCCCCCGATGAAATTAATTAAAATGGGTTTTTATTGTATTATTTAAACAAATTCTTATCTTCGAAATGTGAATGCAATCGTGCTCCGCGCTATTTTTTGAATTGTTGCTTGTAACATTATTATTGCTATTATTGTTACAGTGAATGACTGAAGACTGTAACGAGTTAATCCTTACTGCCTAGAGAATAACCTTCGCATCCTAATGAAAGCGAATCAGTGGCATACATTATTTACTGTAGTACAGAAACTACGCCAATGTATCAAAGTGCCTTTGTTTTTCTGGCTTGCATTCCTGGAAAGATTTAAAAAGTGGTTCCTGATGTACTATCCGCGACTGGTTTATGGTTCATAAATTAGGCCCGTACTCTGTGCCCTTCTCATGTATATTTAAACTTGCTTCCACTCCCCTATAGAACAACGTAACATTATTTTAAACATTTATTTATCTTTAAAATATTTGCTTTGGAACACAGCCTAAAGGCTCTCGCATGATTCAAAGAATACATAACAAAATCTTTAACTTTTAGAGTTGGCCCTCAAAATAATTTACGATCTTCTTTTGTTATATGTATTTAAGACTTCACAAAGAAGTAGACAGCATTTACGCGTCCATTGTAGGCAAAACAGTAAACCATCAGTAGGGCCCGGATTTTTAGGCTTTTAGGAATAGCCCTTTTTAGGTTAAAAACAAACGATATTAGCCGTCTTAATAAAACAACAACAGTTGAAACGACAATGGATTAGTTCCAGATTTCAAAGTATTGCAGACGGCTCAAGTTTCATTTCCTGCAACGGCGAGGCGGCACATTTTCGAGTACAAGCGACAAAGCGACATATACATTGTTAATTTCAATGCGTTGTATAAATTAATTTTTATGGTCTTTTCTTAAAATGCACAAATTCACATATTTATTTTCCTTTGCATTAATTGGAAAATCCATTTTAAAATCGTGTTTTTCTGCAAAAGTCCTCTTTAGCCCCCTGTTTTTCAGGAAAAAATCCTCTTTAGCCCCTTGTTTTTCAGAAGAAATCCTCTTTGGACCCTAGTTTTTCAGAAGAAATCCTCTTTAGCCCCTTGGTTTTCAGGAAAAATCCTCCTTAGCCCCTTTTAGTCCCTTAGTAATATATTATTTAGGATTATTAAATTCATTTTACATTACTATTTTAAAGTCAATGGTTAGTAAATTATTTTCCAAGCTCTTTAAGATTAATATATTCGGAAGCAAGGGGCACGAAACGAAAAATATACCTTAAAATGTTCTAATTAGGAAACTGGGGGAAAAAATAGATTAAAACCTTAAAATCCGGGCCCTACTCGTCAGTGACGAAAGTCGATACCGTCGAAATACACTTAATACACATTAGTGATCAATTGTGGTGCAGACGGTTTAGGCTAGAAACCAGTAACTGGGATTTTTTTAATTGGCCTATTCCTTCTGATTGCAATATGGCACTGAGAAAATCTTAGCCTTTAATGGAAATCAGTACTGAAAGCAATCCGCAGACGAAAGCGGCCTACAAATAAGGAGCTCGTATAAAAAATATGAAAAGAGCGCAGCAATGTTATGTTTATAAGTTAGATAACTTATATTAGATTAATTTTTATTTTATTTATTTTTTCTTCTCTTCACCAGATATTATCATTATTACATATTTAATACAAGTAAAAACAACTAAAACCAAACATTCCCCTATATGAGCAAAGCTCGTGTTTAGGGGATATAGTAGATTAATATAAATATATAGATTTAGTTATTGTTTTTTAAATGCACGTGGACTGTAATATATTATTTAGGATTATTAAATTCATTTTACATTAATATTTTAAAGTCGATGGTTAGTAAATTATTTTCCAAGCCCCATTCAGAACTCCAAAGGACTTGAAACAACGACCTCCGTATGAGACTTTTTATTTATTTATTTATTTTTAAACTCATATTTGGTAGGCTATGGTCCATTATAAATTAGCAATTCTTTTCTTGCAGGTTTGGTATAATAATAAAAGAAATCGTATTCATGGTTATAGTTCATTTTATTCTTCATTAATTTTTCAATAAAAAATTTAATGAACTGAAATATCTCTATCCATAAGTACATCCGCCAACTTTTCAAACAAAAACGCTAGTAGTGTCAGGAGTAGCAGATCTAGCAGGATCGTGACATTTCCGCAATAGTAAATTATTCTCTTGCGACTGATTGGAAACTGTCATAGATGCTTAGGGCATGATGATGAGCAGAAATGACCTATATTCCCTTGAGGCTCTCGTGGCTGAGTGTCCGAGGTTCTCTTCTCTTCAAACGTTGAAACCCCGCCGTTCTACGCCGCTGTTGCAGGTAACAGTGTTCAATCACATGTGAATGATTAACTCAATTACATTGCAAGCTCCATCGATCTACGAAGTTAACCGCAGGTCACCACGTAGGCTTCCTCACTAGATTTGACCTTAAAAATTGTACAGTGGGCTTGTAGTCCCTTGGCTGTTGAATAAACACTTTCAGACAATTAGGCTAATTAAAGCAGTTGTTTTCATCTTAATTGCCTTGCGTAACTTGTAACTATGTAAAACGCACGTACATTTATCCCAGAAATAAAGTTGTGGATATTCCTCTTTAGATGAATTTTAATTTTAGAACCTTCCTCCAAGAAGAAAAATGTAAATTCTTTGAATTCAACGATAATGAACTTCATTTCCGTAGAAGGTAGTAATACTTTATTAAAATGTATTGCAATTTGCAACCTTATACTCTCTACAATAATAATGTGTTAAAATACCTGTTACATTAAATTATTTTTTATACATTGTAGGCGTAATGGATAAAGGTTGGCCTCCCTGCAAAATTTTATTTTTGCCCCCCTTAAAAAAATACTCAAGCATGGGTTCAGTACCATGTCTTCGACCGCGGGAAATATCAAATTTGAAAGGTTGACAGGACGTCAGAGGTGTTAAAAAGTGTCTGTATCATTATTACCGGTAGGCGGTATTATTATTGGTATTATTATTATTATTATTATTATTATTATTATTATTAGTAGTAGTAGTAGTAGTTGTTGTAGTAGTTGTAATGTTGGAAATTATAAAATAAGGTAGTATTATTAGGCGTACCTACAACTTACCTCCAAAATCTGGCAAAGGTACTCTGTAATATGTAAAATCTTTAACGGTCATCGGAAGTTGGGAAAACGTCTAATCTATACATTCATCTGTCTGTGGCTCTGTTTAACTATTTAAAATGTGTTCGTAGCAGAATTTTATCTAGTATCACGCAAAGAAATCTCCTTTCCAAACAGCATAAGCTTTCTATCCGGTTTTTTGGTACACTTTGTGAAAATTACTGCGTGACTTTCGCCTGGCTTTCTTGTATTATCCACAGGAGAAATGATCTTGCAAAAAACGGAACTATTCTTCTTTTACTGTTTTCCCCCGTTATTACAATCTATTTACATTCGTTTTCTCCCGGTTTTAATTTTGTGCCCCCTAGGACCTCGCCCCCCACCCCGCAACGCGGGGTCTGCAGGGCTTTCAGTTAAGCCACTGTTGTGGGCTATATTATTGGCAATTGTTAAGGAATTGTGTACTGTACCATAAGATACAAAGTCAATATAATAAAATAATGTTATATCGTCAAAGAAACATAAAAGTACAATAAAGAATTCTGGCAGAATAAAAGAAATGCTGGTCCCTCTTCTTTTACAAAAAAAGGACAAGTATTTCTTTTAAGGTGCAAGAATTTTTTATTGTACTTTTATGCTTCTTTAACGATTTAACATTATTTTATTATATTGACTTTGAACTTTAAGTACACAATTTTTAAACATTGAATATTAAAATCAGGTTAACTGATGTAACCAAGTGCCAGAATGCTTTTGTTTAATCAGTGATCATTGCAATTATGATATGCAGAAAACAAGTTATCTTTGTAATCGATTTCCGAATGAAGCTCCAGATCGATTCACTAAGCAGGGCTTACGGAAGAACGAAGGTCTAAAGTTTGATAAGCATATGTGAAGGAATAGGTGAGTAGTGTTATATGTCAAAGCTGTATTGCAATTTCCAAAGCCGTATATGAACTCTGTAAATCAATATGTTGTCATGAGAACTGATTTGCATTTGACAAATTCTTTCTAATATATTACCATAAAATAGGCACTAAATAGCTGCTTTTTCGATATAGCTATGAAATATCCTACTGCGGCCTTCGTGCTATACGATCTTTCACTAGAACGTGAGTAAAAATCATGACCTACTACGTCCTTTAATAAAAGTGCATAAACTACAGGTTCTATGCCCTGCCATAGATATTTCTTCCTTATCTGAACCCTTTTTCTGAAGCTGAAAATATGAAGGAAAGAAATTACGAGCTCTGCGGGTCCCTGCAATAATATTTCAGAGAGCATATAATGAAAACTGATGAAGAAAGAAGCAAATATATAAACTAAGAATACAGAAAACATGGAAGCAATCTGCGAGAAATAGAAGGAAAACTTATAGGATGGAAAGATTCATGAAAAAACTAAATCAATGAGAAATGAAGAAGAAAACACAAAGCGAAGAAACACAGTCTCATTTGAAAGTGATGCCAAAAGAAACGGAAAACAAAGCGAAACAACTCAAAGCAGACAGGAACAAAAAGAAGCTAAAGTATTAAGAAAACTGAATGTGCAATCTTGAGTCTATAAGAAAAAACAAGAATGACAAGAGTGCTGTTAGAAAGGTATGAATCACGGAAACATTTTCTTTTCTGCTCATGTTCGAAAGATACTGTTACATTTAGATAATAACAATCCTTAGGAGATTTTTCTAACTCGAAATAATTTCTACTGAAGGGGAATTCTTTCTTTCTTTCTTTCTTTCTCTTAATTTTACCTCTCCCTTTTAGGATATAAGCGACCGAAGCCGCCCGGTCCTTACAGGGCCGCGACCTGTCGGGAGAGGGATTATCTTTGGATCACATACATACTTTTTTGACCAGACAAGGACATGGAGGACCTCCCCGGATGAGTGACCAGCCCAATGCCGGGGCCACCTCCGGGACAACACGAACACATAGGACGAGACACACCATTGACACACACACTCCAAACACGACGAGGATGGGATGAAGATAATAATGACGGCCAGATGATAGCCGGGGACCACAAGGGCCTAAAGTTACCCAATATTTGTCTCATAGGTGAGGAAAAACCCCGGGAAAAACCTCACCCAGGTAACTTGTCCCGACCAGGAATCGAACCTGGGCCCGCTGCGTGAGAGGAGCGAACGCATCCCCTGAGCCACAGCGGTGGATCTGAAGGGGAATAAAGGCGAAATTTTAGTTTTCTAAGTGTCATCCATCAATTTAATTTTTACTGCAGGTGATTCATAAGCATACAACTAGGCCTATGCACTGGAGTTTAATGATTTAATTAGGCCTATACTTTAATTATTTCGATTGAATAATTTTATGTTAGTAATAGTACGTTTAGGTCAACAGTTCCACCTGACGATAAAACCGACATTAAAGAGTTTAAAAAGTTTTAGCTTTATGTTCCATCTCCCAGTAAAACAAGAGAGTCTTATAAATTTTCTTTGTGGTCTTTCTTTTGAGAGGAAGCAGAATTGCTTAATCTTTCGTTCTTCTTGATTACAAAAATTAAATATGTATCTAAAATCAATACCTTACAAATAAGGATATTTTTTAATAGCAAGTTTACCTCTTACTTTTACAAGCATGCTATAAAAGAGGGTGGAGCATTTTGAACAATTTGACATATACATAAAATGAAGTTTGAAAGTTTGGTTGCCAATTACTGAATATAAGCATCATTTGAAAAGTCACGTTGTCGATGAAACATTGATCTAAGTTAAATAAAAAGTAGCCTATTTAGTTTATTTAATTAGAATGTTGAACTAAAAATTAAACACACACTAAAAATAGAACTATTTTACAACTTCCTTAAAATTGCACCATTGGATTATCTTCATCATTTTTAGTTCTAATTATTATTTCATGTACTCCTTTATGTACGAGTATTTGTGTACTTTGGGTTACTTGATGCCACTTGGGCCACCGTGGCCAGTTTAGGCCCCTTAAGCCAGACAAGCGACTTTTGGACCTCTTTGCAACTTTATAACCGTTGGGTCATTATTGGGCATTTGGGACTTTTTTTTTTACAGAGTTCATTAACAAGAAAGGAATGTGCTCTCAACTTGTACAGAGGGACCATAGATAAGTAATCTGAGCCATGGAACTCAGGGAATCCGGTGTACAATTTAAAACATACGAATCATTTAGGGAATTAAAATGTCATACAAGGTAGGCCTACAATTAAATGGCAGTCACCCGATTTTAGCTTATGCAGATGACTTTTGCTTGTTGGGCGATGATGTAAACACAATCGAGAGAAATGCAGAAAGTCTTTTCGATGCCTGCAGAATTAAACAAAAGTATCCTGGCACTTTGTTAAAACGATTTATCTGATTTTATTTTATGTAACAATTTACAGTTGTGGTTACAAGATAGTTAAATGTAGCAGAAATCAATGTAATGTTATTGTTTAGCCTAATTTTTACGTCAGAGACTTCATACCATAGCTCAAAGTTTGAAAAACAAACCACTCGTTGCATACCTCAACTTACTATCCTGAGACAATTTGCGCAAAGGTCTACTTAAGTATTTCGCGTCAGGGGAAGAAAGTATGTTGAAATGGGGTCAAAATACAAAATGTTATTTTATTGCTTAATTTCATAGATTGAAGAGTACTTTAAGGAAACATATGAATCACAAGTCTGATTGAAAGTAGCCTACTAAATGACATCTTATATGACAGACTATTTATAGGCCTATAATCCACTTATATTATAGCTTGTATTATAGGCCTATTTTATCTATTTTTTGTTATAAGTAATTGTCTGTTCCTTCTTATGTACAGTATATTATGATTCATGACCAATAAACATAGAATTGAATTGAATTTGAGTTGCATTTGGGTTAGACAATGAAAGCCTCGTGGTGAGTAGTGAATCAACAAACAGTAACACGGTATTTTAAAGACGTTTTCCCGTAAATTTTATTTCTTCTAGCCTTATGTAGGCCTATCTTTTATCTGAAACTATTCGAACATTGAAATTTTACAGTCCATTTATTTGTTATATCAGCAAGAATTGCAATTTTTTTAAGTTCTTTATACAAAAAGTAGAACTAATAAGTTTTTATTTTAAAAATTTGCAAAAATTAGTTAATTGTAACAAAATACTAGATACTACACTTTTTCAAGATATTCTTTAAAATATGTCACATTGTTGCTAAGAATTGTACATATAAGTAAAAAAAAAAAAAAAGCGACAAGTGAAATTTGTTTTGATTTTTGGATTTTTTCAATTTTGGATTATTGGATTTTTTCAATTTTGGATTGTAGGACTGTTTAATATTGGGCTTTTATACTTTTTTGATTTTGAATTTTTTTTAAATTTTATATCTTTTAATATTTTAATTTTGGAATTTTGAATTCTCTTTTAATTTTGTATTTTTTTATTTTTATATTTTAGTTTTTAAATTTTGGACTTTTTATTTTTTAAATTTTTGAATTTTTTAATTTTTTTAAATTTTGGATATTATTTTTAATTTTGGATTTTTTGGTTTAAAATTTTGGGTCTTTGAATTTTTTAAAATTTGGATAAGCCTAATCATCGATTTGATTGTTTTCTGTTCAGTCCGTTCCGTCACACCTCACTAATTTCGTGACGATTTTGAGCGTAACACTATTTTCGTGACGTTTTCGAGCGTTACACAAGCTCCCGATTTACCCCTACCGCGGCTAAAGAAGTTTCACTTCAAAAAAATAATTAGTCTGCTATTTACAGTTCTTGACAAAACGCACGTTGAAATTGACAAATTTAACATGGCGGAGCTGGAGGTATCTTCTCCCTTAAGAATGACTTCTCGGGTTTGCACCCGGTACAGCTCTGAATTACACTGACTGACTGTGACTGCTAGCCGAAAAGTTATTCTTAACAATATGTACCGGTAAATTTCAAATCGTTTATATTTCTGACTTTGTTCATAAACAGCCTGTAAAAATACTTCGTGTAATAAAACCATCCATATTCTCCGATGTTTAATTATAACGTCCATATCAAAATAGTACCATGAATGTACTGTAGTTAGTGTGTTCCATCTGCACAATTCTGAATTGATGTACGCGTATGGAGAGTTTTTAATAACAACACGATGCCGTATACACGGTTTATAGGTATTTACTCCCTCCTGTGCAATTACATTAGCTTTAATCAGACTCTATGGGTTCATGGTATCTCACCTGAATTCCTTGAAATTTATACTACAACGCTTATGCATATTGTTTCCTCCCTATGGGTTATTAATGGAAGCTCCCTCAGTACAACAGGCCTTTGAATAATAGATGAAATTATTTGCAACTATGAGCACATAGCGTAATAATTTAATGCAAAGGAGAGTTTACCGTTGTGTTCATAACCTCAACAAGTTAAGTATCTGCAGTTGCATCAATTCATTAACAAAATGGCCTCTCCGAACACTGCCATGGCTTCGAGGTATACAATCGATATCTCGCAAACAATACGTCGCTATCTGTACGCTTGCAACAATGGGAAGAGTTCAGTGTGTTCCTGGAAATGCATAGGAATTGAACGTTTCATAGAATCCAGATTATATTATCTCTGCCAGAACTGTGACATTTTCAGACTGTCACTTTATGTCATTTCTAGGATTTTGTTTAACCATATATTTCTGCGAAAAAGTGCCCGCAAGTTATTACGTTCACAATGTAGAATATAATCATCGGGCCTGTTACTTCAATGCAAAAACACCAACATATGAGGGGGTTAAAGCCAAAGTGGTGTAAGTCATGTTTTATGCATTTAGAGAAACAGAAGGTTTTGTTAGATGCATTATAATAATCTTTCCTAATATTGTCCTCCCACCTACGAATGTGTGTGTGTGTGTATATATATAATGCAGTGTATGAACATAATAGGACTTACACGACTCTTCCTCCTAACCTATCTATACCGCAACATTGCATTGCAATACTTACACCACTTTGGCTTTAACGACCTCATAGGAAGTCTGAGGTAAAAAATAAAGAATAAATTTAATATTCCCATTTAATTTTTGCAGCAACAAAACTTAGTGGAATGTCTCGGTACTTAACTAAACGCTTACGTTTATAGAATTTAAACATTGTATTCCTTCTAATGAACCATGTCATTACTGTATTTTTATTATTAGTCTATATTAAAAAAGGCTTATATTTTTATTATTACTCTATATTAATATAAGGCTGACATTATTATTATTATTATTATTATTATTATTATTTTTATTTTTATTTTTTTATTATTAAGTTATATTATCATCACAAAGTTCGGGGGAAATTTCCTTAGAAGTACATCTTGTGATATCCATTAGACCAGGGGTGCTCAAACGGTCGATCGCGATCGACAAGTCGATCGCGAGTGCTTTTTGAGTAGATCTCCTATACTGCGCAGAAAGCTAATATCTATATATGCTACGGTACGCCCTACCTAGGTAGGTAGGGTGTATCGTGTATGTACGACAACCCTGCATCACACACACTTGCAGTCTCTCAGAGTCGATCGTAAGTAGTCTAAAAATATTGAGGTAGATCGCCAGCAGTTCAAGTTTGAGCACCCCTGCATTAGACACTATCTAAGTGAGAATAATAAGAGAGGCCTAAGTCAGTGAATACTTGCATAGAAACATTGACTCCATATTGTTTAGGAATTATCATTTGTAAAATATTATTAATATTATTATTTTGTAGAACTAGGCTTTTAGTATTAATATGAAGATATTATAATGCCGTAATGACTATCTGTTTTCTTTGTCGAGTTCCTGCATAATTTCTTTGTGACTGTGTAACATGGAATTTATTAAACTATCGATTTCCTCGAATGCCTCCTCTAAAATTAAGATATTTGACTCCTATGAATGAACTGTGCATTAAGCAAATGCATATTTTGACAGAGTTTGTTGAAAAGTTAGGAAGTTACTAACATTGTAACGTTACTAGATTATGAATCGTTAACCTTTACAGAGCTGAATTTGTATAATAGATAAGGAATCAATGAGTGAAATTGTAAGTTTAGAATCTAATGAGAAAAATTTATTGGAATAACTTGTCCCTATGATCAACAGCCGTAATACTCGAATAACAATTCTCATATTTTCACATAAAGCATTACTGAATTAAACTTATACAACTTACACAAACTTTTTATACAATATGTATGCGATGACGCATTTATTCATCAGGAGCAGTGAAAAGGTCAACAGCGATTCTTTTTCGCTTATTTGGCTTCCAGACTTTCAGGGTATTGAAGCATGACCCTATTTCATATTTGTATGCTTGGTAAAACGTTAACTTGATCCAGTACTCTTGTTCGAATAAGAACTGCATATTTACGTTATCATTCGAGGGTATGATATATAATTTGAAATATTATTTTCTGATTTAACATTGTTGAGGAAGGTGTTTGAATATTGGTCCTTGTGGGCCAAAATTTAATTTAATTTAATTTTAAGCTCTGTTGAATGAAGAAAGGATGTGAAGTGACCCCAATGAACAAGATTTAAAGTAGATTGGAAGTAACATATATGACGACATATTTAAATGACTCACTGTTTGAACCTCCTACATGAATCGTTTGAAGTAATATTCTCACTCCAATTTTTAAAATCATTTCAAATGTTCAAAATGATAAAGACCTATTACTGAAATATTGTGATGTTAAGTAAATATACTATTTTGTAAATTAACTATAACATTTGGTCAACAATTTTATATTATAATAAACAAATTGAATGTAAAAAAATAAGTTTCACTGAACGTATCTTAACAAAATTGAAGTTCAAAATAAGTGAAATTTTAAAAAAGCAAATATTTTAGGCATAAAATAAAATTCAACTAACACCATTTTTATCAACAAAAAATACATTAAAAAGAATCAAATACATCGCATAAATTTTGTTGAAGAACCTACCCTATATTTTAAAATGTTAAGTTTAAACAATAAGTTTATTATTAAATGTACCAAAGAAAGGATTCGTAAAAGATTTGAGATCTTTAGTTTGGAAAACGTAAATTTCACCCATCTCATTTATTGAAGTATGTTAAAAAATTCTGTAAAATATTTGAAATTCTAATCTTATTGTGACAAATATATACTCTAGGACAATACCGTGAGTGATCTTGACCGTGAAAATAGGAGGTTTTATGAAAACATCCAAATTTTGAACTCAGCTTCTTTACAGCCCATACATAGGCTACAAGTCTGCGAATACCAGGTTGATGACCCTGCTGAGGGTTAGGACTTTTTTCCCCAGAAGTGTGGTGACACATAACGTTGTGACATGGCGGCCGACTGGTCCGCTCGGCGATAATCTCTTTATTACCGGATTCAATTAAAATGCAAATTGCTTCGGGGGGAGTTTACACGGTCATCGCCATGAATCGGTAATGCATTTCTGCCGGAAAAATTCCTCTCTCATTACCCTAACATCACTTCAAGGCTATTTCCATTCCATTTTCAGCTACAGTTTCCCACCTTACCAACTTAATTTCCCCTCTATTTTGAATTTAATAGTATAACTTTCCATACTCGATCTATAGAAATATCTAAAATTTTTACTCTCTCTACCACGTAATTGTACACGTTTTCAGCATTACCACAATGTGGTTTAAAACCCTCTGAGAACAAAAATATTAGTTTCAGAATAAATATAGTCAGTTTGTGTCTATGAACGGATTAGTTCGGAAACGAAAAATCATATCAAAACAAAACTGTATTTTCTAGTTAGGAATTTGCAGGTATTTAACACAAAGTTTGGCGACGACTCTTACTTCTACTAGCTCTTGAAATGTAGAACATTCATTTTTCGGGGGTTTCCCCAAAATAACTATGACCATTATTAATTAAATTTGTACAATGATTGATTGTAAAAAGGCCTTCTTTGTTGATATTACTTTAGCTTATTACCTTATAAGCTAGCAATCACTTCCACAAGTGCTGAAAACTAGACAACTAATAACTAATAATAATGAAATTAACTTACTTGCCCATATTCAATTCCTAAGCAAGCTAAAGGGATATTATCTATTTCATGGAACCTGAAGGTTCATTGCCGCGTTTACCTAAGCCCGCTATTCAACTCTATTCTGTGCTAACTCCATCCAACCTTCCCCCGCAAATCCTACTTCCCTTAAATCTATCCTAATATTGTCCTCCCACCTACGCCTAGGTCTTCCATGTCTAGGCCTTCCAATGGACTCTTACGGGTCTCCCAGTCAACAACTTTGAGATATGCCTTTCCTCCCTCCATGCGTGCAACATGCCCAGTCCATTGCATCCTCCGTGATGTAATTAATTACCCTTACTATCGGAGAAGAGTAGGCCTACAGGTTATGAAGCTCGTCGTTATGCAGTTTTCTCAAGTTCCCATTTTCATCTCTCTTAGGCCCAAATATTTTTCAAAGCACCCTGCTTTCGAACACTCTCAGATTATGTTCTTCCCGAAGAGTAAGCGATTATGTCTCACATACATATAATACAACCGGCAGAATAATTGATTTATACATTTTTATTTTTAGATTTCTGGACAGAAGACGAGAAGATAAAAGTTTTTGAACTGCATAAAAACAATCATATTCTGATTTGAGTCTACACTTAATCTCAGTACTAATTGTGTCTTATTATTGCTTTCAGATATTTGAATTTCTCCACTTGTTCGATTGATTTACCAGCTATTCTAATATTTTGTGACCTTATACTAAGGTTTTTCTGTATTAATTTCCAATCTGACATTCTTTTGTGTATAAGTATATACGTGTATATACATACTTATATGTCAGCAGTAATACACATTTGAGATCCCCTAATTACAAAATGAAATTGCTGAAATGCCACCATGTAAATTAATGAAAGGCTCTTTGTAGCTATCGAGAAAGTTTAAGGCTACAACTCAGTTAGAATTAAACCAGGGTGTTTATAAGTAGCAGGGAACGTAAGGGAACTTCTCGTTTGTTATGGATTTTACTAAAACATATTATATAGTATAAATTACTTAAATAATATTTTTAACATGTCTTATAGTTTGCCAGTTTTCGTAAGAATAAATTCTAGGCTATGGAGACATGGGCCTAAATATTTTATGAGTGCAGTAACGACTAATAACTTCTTTTCATAGCTCGATGTACCTATTTTACTTGTTGTCACGGAAATTAAAAACTACCTTTTTAAAATAAAAAAAAAATGACAAGGGACGTCTGTGTCATAGGATCGTACTCTTTAAATTACCCTATCATCTTTATGTTTCCGCACTAACATATTTCTGTAAAATCGTCAAAAAATTGTAACCTGAAATTTCTGAAGTGCTGTCGCTGTATAGAAATTCTGTCCTTGTGTCTATGATTTTCTTTTAAAATATGAAGTTCTTTAGGAAACGGAGAGAAGACCTTGAATGCTGTGACTAGGCGAAACGCCGAGGGCCAGTTTCAAAGAGTGACTGGAGCTCTCTTTAAGCAGTGAAAAGAAAAATAATAATTTTCAGTCTTTTGAAATCCATGACAAATATAAAACATGGGGAAAAGTCTTTCTTAATGAGAAAAAAGATCAGAGAGAAGACCGGTGTAGCAATTTCCTGTGCCTTAGGCAACCCATTCAGTGCTGACCTCCGAACTCAGTGCTAGTAGCATACACTCTCCTCTTCAGTTCGTTTGAATGCGGATTACTTTAACGAATTTACTGCACCTGTATTCACACCGTGGTTAATTAAAACAGAACGAATGTGTGTACATTTCTACCTTTGATATTAAGTATTTTTTAAATAATTTGTTGGACAGCTCCCTTTGCCTCTAAGACACAGAATACAAATATACAAAATTTTCCAAGGATGTTGAATACATTTTAGATCTTTAATTACACTCATACTGTGATTTTGAGTGGTACAAATGATGGCGTAGAATCAATAAGGAGCCCCTTAACGCCGATCTTACGAAGTCTACAGTGAAATCAAATTCGCGACAGAAGTTGGCCCTATCGTAAGTCCTGTCACCGGAATTGAGGAAACTCTATACACTGACTTGAAATAGACATCAGTTTTATATAAATGCCGTATTTTTCAATGTGGTTGACGTTCATCATTGCACATTAAAGGCAATGCAATATTTTCGAGTGAAACAATATCTCAAAACTAGAAAAAGCTGAATATTTGTTTTCAACTGAACCTTTTAATCTCCATTTTAATAATAATAATAACAATAGGCCTAATAATTTTTGTTTTATGTTATTTTAATTTATTTACTTTTTATTTTTACTCTTACTGTATTAGTTTAAATATTTTTAGTATTACATTAAACATATAATATTAGTGTTGTAAAATTGGTGTAGTTAGTATAAGAGACTATTGCAATTGGGCAACAAAATAAATAATAATAATAATAATAATAATAATAATAAAAATAATAATAATAATAAATAATAATAACATTAATACTTATTGTCAAGCATAATTTTGCATGCTATCCCTGATGTAGTTTAAGCTATTATCAGGGATGTTTGAACGTATAAAAAGTTACTACAATGTGATTCAAGGAACTGTTTTGTAAACTTCCTAGACCTATTGCAAAATATGTTTGGCATCCTCAATTAGATTACATAACCCGCCAAAATCTGAATGTTCGTCCCGTGTCAAGAGTGAAATATCTTAACAAAAATACATCCATCTCTAAAAAAAAAGGACTACCCACAGTAATACCACGAGTGCTGATATTTTTCCTGATAATCTAATTGAGTTTAACAAATGTTTCTTATCATGACGAGATAATTAACTCAATAATTACGCTATTTGAAGACAAAGAAGTTCATTTTGAAATTTATTTCAAAGCAAGGAATGTTATACTTTCAAGATATATATATATCGGTTAGGTGTCTAGACTTCAATATAAAATTCACTGAATCATATAATCTTTTTTCCACGTGTTAACATGACGTATTCCTAGATCTCGAAATAATCATCATGAAAAGAAACGTTCGTTAAGTTCAATTAAGTTTACGAAATAATCTCAGATGACACAGAATCAAAGAGAAAGGGGGGAAAGAAATATACATTTGACAATAATAGATTAAGTACGTACAGAATAAAATAAAATATAGAGAAAATAGAGCAACGGATTAAACGGTATGAAGTGTTGGAAATAAAATAAAGAAAAGTAAATTCAAAGATGAATAAATGAAGTGAACGGGAGAACAGAGAATAAGAGAGATGAATTGGAAGGCAGGAGATAGGAAGATAGCGAGAAGGGCGATCCTGAAAGTAAAGATATAAAAGTTAAGGAAAATGAAAAGGAAAGAGGGACTAGAAATGAATTCAATGGAGGTAGGCTATATTCATTTTTTCATGAAAAAGAAGATAAGAAAGAAAGGAACAGACAGGTTTCAGAAAGAGGTGCCCCGGAGAAAGATATTTACTAACAATGCTTCCCAATCCCGGAACCAATCTTAATTGAACCCTGAAGGGAAGAAAAGGAAATAAAAACATAGAATACCGTGCAGGGAAGTGTCAGAAAGAGTGAAAAGGAGCTATAAAAATGAACAAAGGGTTAAAATCAGATAACGGCTGAAATGCACACAGAAAAGAAGAATGCAACTGAGAGAGAAATAAATACGGGATGACGAAGTGTGTGATATACATGTAGATGAATAGCTAGCAAAAGTACAACTTAGTTACGGTATAGCTACAGGAAAGGAAGTCCCTCCCAATTTTTTTTTCATATTCTACTTAATTTCTCCTTCTTCATATTATTATTATTATTAAGTTATTATTATTATTATTATTATTATTATTATTATTATCACCATCATCATCATCACTACTACTACAATTAAAAAATCAAGTTTTATAGCACTACAATGTTGAGTCGCTTTTGTTTCTGAAACACATTTTCTATGTGATAAATTGTTTATAGGCTAAAGTATGCTGCAATAATATAAAGCGGTATGTTTTTATTTTGAATATCTGGAGTTGTCTTTAAATGAGTGACTGCAAAAATTATTTTGTTATAAACATTTAAGGAAATAAACTGTCATGCTTTCCGTTCTTAAAAAATCAAGTTAAGTTGTACAATACGAAATATTTATAAGAGTGTATCATAATAATGAAAAGAACCCTTTCTTGAAGAAATAGAATGACGCGGAGTATCGAATAATGTACCAATAGTTCCAGGAAAAATCAAACCTTGATATCTCGGCTCAGAAAAGGTCACTGTAAGAAGACTCGTAACTATCTCCTGAAAAGAGAAGAACCCTGTCTGCAACCTTTGTAACAAGATGCTATAAAATAACAGTTAAACGTTTCATTCTGGAATGTCCACAGTGCCACCGATGGCGACAGGCGAACAGAGTCCCAAATGATCTGCAGACGGCACTGAACTTGCCATCATTATGCCATCGAATATTACAGTTTTTGAAAGACTCAAGACTTCTCAGTGAAATCTAAAATATGTAGTAATATGTCTATTGTAACGTTTCCCTCTAGTGTAAACTAATGTTACATAATTATTTTTGTACATAATATATAAGGCGCGATATGACCACATGGGTTAAACACCTCAAAATTAAAACAAAAAATCCCTTTAGGCAGGCCTACAGGCGGAGGTAGATTTCGAAGTGCTTTTGGTTTAATTTATTGTCGCTGCATAGCACTCTTCTTCTTTAGCCTTGGCATGGTAAACCTGCAGTAATAAGAACTGAATTCGGTAAAGAGGAAGAGGATAAAATATTCTGGGAGGCCGTGCGCAAGATCAGCAATGAATAAAATTAGCAAAGCCGCTAAACAACACAAAATTATGATATTATAATAATTATTTTAAGTGTTATTATTTTCAAACATTAAAATCTCGCGTCATATGAGAGCTATCAAGAAACTATTTATTGATTTGTAGAGTACTCATCGAGAGCTTTTCAACGATACCCCACAAGACGTAGTTTCAAAAGTTTCGAATTTTCATCCCCCACCCTCACTCGAACCCCCGAATCGTTGGTGTCACTGTGAACTCCATAGGGAGTACTCTAATTTATTCAAACAAAGTTTCCCTCTATACTTCATAGGGGCCGAGATAAAAATGTTTTAAAATTTCAACCCCCTCCCCCGACCACCCCCTTGGGCCAATTTTGCTCATTAACGAACTTGTCCGAACTATTGGGCCTAGAAATAACATATTAAAATTTGGTTCAAATATCTTAAAAATTACGGCCGCTAGCGTGTAAAGATATATATAATATATATATACATATATAAATATATAAATATATATATATATATAAATATCACAATTTTTTTTTTGAACGGGCGGTGGTTTCGTACTTAGGGGAGCATGAAACGTAAAGATATGAAAGAATTTTTCGAAAATCATGAAGTGGTATCCATTGCAATAGGTAGATTTTTCTTCGAAATCTACCTAAAAAAATAGTAGTACAGTCAACCCTCGATATAAAACCCCTCTTTACAGTGCCACCCTCGTACTGTGCCAATAAATGCAAATGCACAGATCTTCTCCAATATAAAATACATAAGAAACCTCGTTACTGTGCCATTTCATTTAGTGCCAGTGAATATAAGAGAAGATTTTTACAAAATATAGCTTCCATATGTTTTTTTTTTAAGTTGCAGAGTTCTTTTAAAACTGGCGTGAATGTTAGGAAAATTATTTAAGAAGCATACTGTACTATATTTCCAAGACGTAAGTGATCCTCTGCCACTAAATTTAAGCTATGTTAAGTAGTCGAACACACAGCCTGCGTGAGGGTGGATCACGTAGAAAGATCCCTTCATACAATGAGATATTCCAAACTTTCAATTCTTTTAGTCCAGTGTCCATTCAGCTGTTAAACACTACACTACAGTTATTCAGTTACTTACATGGACCCACATGATTTTCAACCCCTTTGTGTAGCACTGGACATATAATGTAATAAATTGAGTTACTGTACAGTATTTAATTTTGTGCTAAAGTTCTCTATTTGTCTTTTATTTAATTTTTCTAACATAATACAGTATAGTAGATTAATGCAACACGGTATTTACCATTTTTATTTTAAAAATTAAATTTAGCTTTAGTGTCACCCTCGCTTTGTGCCATAACCAACTCTCACTTTCTCTTAAAACCGAATGTCTACAAATCTGGTAACTGCAGCCTCCTGTAACCCTAAGGGTCTCTGTAGCCTGTATAAGGAATATACACACGCATATACAATACACCAACTAATAATGCACGTATATGGTATGTATCCAACAGGACATCCGGTTAAAATGGTCGTAAATAGACCATAAATAGAAGAACTAATTTCAGTACATATTTTATCTCTCAGTTAAAAGTAACAGAATAACTTAATTTTCTAACAATATTCATCAACAAAAAGAGTTAGCTTTAACTTCCCTTCGCAGACAGAATCAAGCGTTTGATTTGGGAGATGTTTCCCTTCCTTCATAATACGTTAAAAAGGATGTGATAGTGAAAATGCAATGTGCAGGGAAATTTGATTTTCAAAGAGGAAATGTAATATCAAACAGGAGACCAGTATGCCGCAGTCACTAACTCGCAACATGTCCACTTCTTCCAATTCAATAGCAAATCTTATGCCGTAGCAAATCTCATTTTACTGCTGGACAAGCCAATATGGAGGCTGGCTGATGTGATAACCGCAAGGCTAGCTTTTATACCAGACTCCAGTTGCTGCTTTTTCATTATTTGAATAATATTAACGCCACGCGTAGAGGAAATGTAAGGCCTTCGAAGAAGTATAATTTATGTTGTTAGAAGTATGGGAACACTAAATAGTAGAGGTTTTCATTACATACCCAGGAGGCTTCAAAGGAATAAACCATTAAGTCGGTTTTTCTTTATGTTAACTGATCTGACCAAGTCGATCTTGGTTTCCGCTTTCCAAAACAAAAGCAACGTTGCAATATTCTCTCATTGTTATCACTGACCTCAGTTCTTACCTATCTTTGAGTCAATTCACACGTGTTATTGTTTACTGTAACTAGATCTTGCAACCCCGCGTTTCACGCCACACGGAGTAAACGTGTAGCTGTCTCAGCCGTCACAGAACATTCTTAGATTTTGATTGGCTGATGTAACTAGATGATTGGTGCGGTGAAAATAAAGAACATGGGTTGAGATATCGGCAAATTTTTCATCCTAACAAAAGGAAGCCGCCTGGGCAAGAAAAGAATAACTGGGCTATAAAAATTGCACGCAAAGGCTGCAAATTAACGTTCTTTACAAGACTTCACTTGTTTCCTAACGAGATATTATTTGACAAGGAACTTATCAAGGTGCTCATACAAATTATCTAACTAAAGGCCTGCAATGAGGTGTAATCTTTATTATTATTTCAGAAGTACTTTTTATTTTATTTTTTTTTGAGCTTTTTTTCCCATAGAAGTATATCCCCAGCATTTGCAATTGGATCAATTTGGTATGGAGCACTGAAGTGCACAACAAACGACAATTAAAGTGAAGTGCACGGTAATTTATTAAAGTAAACACAAACCAATGGCGTACTTCAGGGAGATCCCTTAAGTCCCTTGCTATTCAACGTGGCCACACACGACGTTGTACGTACGATCAGACAAGAGGCAGAGAATGTGAAAATATACATTTATGCTGACGACATGATTATCGGGTCTCACTCCATAGAAGAACTTCAGAAGGCAACCAATCAACTGGACAAGTGGGCAAAAGAAAACAAACTAGAAATCAACGCAGACAAAACTGTAAAGATGACTTTCCGCAATGGAGGCCGAGAATCAGCGAAGGACAAAATCTACCTAGGACCAGAACCCCTCAAGAGCGTAAACGCCTTCAAATACTTGGGTCTGACACTACAAACCACAGGCAGGTCATTCAGAACGCATATAAAGTCTAGAGCAACAGCTGCCACGAAAGCCATGTTTGACATCACAGCACTATCCAGAATCTCACTAGAAACTGCCATGGAGTTATTCGACGCAAAAATAGTCCCCATCGCCACATATGCAATAGACATAGTATGGGAAAAACTAAGCGTTAGACACCTAAGAACATTGGAAGCTGTCAAATCACGCTTCCTGAAAGCTGCCTTAGGAGTATCAAAGCATACAAGATCCAGACTAGTTTACGAACTTGCCAAAGAGCCTTTCTTCATGGAAGACCTACGAATTAAGTTAGCCCTACCATCCACGGACAGCTGGAAGAGGTTGAGGCAAGAAAGACAAAATAAGAGAGAAGAGATCTGGCCCAGCTTCTACACGACGGAGGCCATGACGAGCAGAACATGGACAGGAACCAACCAAGAACTCCGACGCCTGGTAAACTCGTTAGCAGTGCATGGTTACCACCATAAAATATGTAAAACTAAGAGTTATCACGACCCTGACAGCAACTGTGTATGCGAACTGTGCGATCAATTTTGTGAGAGATATCACGTCGTCACGTGCAAACAAAGGCATAAGAACCTAGTGGAGTTTTGTAAGATGTAAGATGTTATAACTCTTAAAAACTTGCACAATTTGTGCGCATTTCTGTTTAATTAATTAAAGTAGAGTGCTTTTATAATGTAAAAATAAGAGTTTGGCAACTGGAACCAACTACAGCCTACATAGAACACATTACCTACCTTGAACTGTAATCATTAATCGTCAGGTTTAGGATTTTTATGTGCAATTTTCATATGGAAAAAGGAATAGGAAATGTGCTAAAAATAAGGCAAAAACGGTTCTAACTAAATTTATGTAACAAACTTACATTCATGAACAGCAGGCTGGTGACTAATTCCAGTAAATTTAAAAAGAAAATGGAATATTTAGTAATTATTTTCCATTCTTGCAAGTGTACCTCCATTCCCATCTATAGACAACGTTTCAACGTTTCACTCTCACACTGCTCTAATTTGCCATAGGAAAAAAAGGTGCGCACCTAAAATCCTAGCCCTGCTAATCAGTGCCGATATAGGCCTATGTATATACCGGTATGTCATCCGAGACTGTTTACACACTTCTTTGCTTATTCTTTAAAATAATTTTGCAGGAACAAGATAGTTCTTATATGAATGTTCTTAGTTAATTTGAGGAATTGTCAAAGTATAATGAGTGTACATGTTGATTACATTATGATACTACAGTCAACCCTCGATACAATGCCACCATCCGTTCTCTAAAATTTAGTGGCACAAAGCGAGGGTGGCACTAAAACGAAATTTAGTTTTAAAAATAAAAACGGCATAATACAGTGCTGTATTAATTTACTGTCCTGTATTATGAAAGAAAATTAAATAAAAGTCAAATAGAAAACTTTAGCACCAAATAAAATACTGTACAGTAACTCAATTTATTACAGAAGACAGTATTACAGTGCGACAGTACACAAAGGGGTTGAAAATCACGTGGATCCATTAACTATAACTGGGTAACTGTAGTTTTTTTTTTTAAATTAAATTATTAACATCATGTCCCATTACATTAGTAATACTACATGATTGATTGTTACAACAATACGCGTTCTAGTACACCTTACTACAATAGTTATTTAAGAATTTAGAAAGATAATGTTATATACAATACAGCTATTAATAATTAGATAATAAGATATGTACAATCATTTCGTGATTTTTTTTTTACAGCACTTTTGAATTATTACCTTGTTCTATTTTTTTTTTTTTTTTTTTTTTTTTTTTTAAGATTGATGTAACGTGCATCTTATCCTTCTTAATTATAGAGTAGGCCTATTTTGAGTCAACATCATCATGGTATTTGCAGTCTCAACATTTAAAATTGTTCACAATTAATCAAAATCTACCGAATTTACAAACCTGTAGTGTAGTGTTTAGACCTGAATGGACACTGGACTAAAAGAAGTGAAAGTTTGGAATATCTCATTGTATGAATGGCTCTTTCTACCTGGTCCACCCTCACGCGTTCTGTCTGAAATAATCTTCATAACGTTCACGTCAATTTTAAAGGAATTCTACAACTGAGAGAAAAATCACTGTAAGCTATATTTTGTAAAAATCTTGTCTTATATTCACCAACACTAAATGAATTGGCACAGTAAAGAGGTTTCTTATGTATTTGGTATGAGGGAAGATCCGTTCACTTGCATTTATTGGCGCAGTGCAAGGGTGGCACTGTAAAGAGGGGCATTATATCGAGGGTTGACTGTGCTATAAAGAAGTAATTCTATTTATGGGGTTAATTTACACACTTATGCACTTTACCAAATAAATAGTTTTGTGATTATACAGTTTAAATACTAAGATTTTGAAGACAAAGCTTTTCTGAAACAATTATGGTAGGCTTTACATTTTATTAGCCAATATTTTTATTACACTGAAAACACAGTGTATTGACTAATTCGTTAAAATTTAAAATTTACAAGTTAAGTAAGAAAACGTGTTTAACAGAATATTTCATAATGTAACTTCTACAATTTTAATTAATACATACAAATCTAAAGGCGGTAAACGAATAAGTAACACGTGCATTGTGCCCATCAAAACAAAATAGTGATTCAGACGACCTACAGAAGTGACTACAGCTTCTCACCATAAATCTTGTTATAAACAAATCTGTAGGTTAAAAATCAAGCAATTTTCTCTCTCCCTCTCTACAAATTCTTCTTTGAAAGCGGCAAGCGTAACCTCTGAAAGTCAACTACATACCCTATATCTGATCTATATTTAAATGCTCCATCATCTCCCGGTATGTTTATAAACTGTAGACCAATAACTTATAATATAATAGGAAAATAATAATACAGTTTGTATAAATTGTTTTGTGCTTTGTAGGCCTACAGTATCGGATCAACATAATGACCACCAGCAGGGAATCATACTACTTGCCATAAGAAGCAGACGAAGATGTTGGCAAAACGAAGGAAAAAGAATAAAAGAGAATGCGACACAAACATTGCAGAGACAATAGAAAGGAATGGTAGTAGGTAGTGCGTTCTGTTCACAATGACTGCTACTATAAAGCACCGGGGTTCCCTTCTCAATCCCTTTGCTTGATATTATTATTTTCCTTTCTTTTTACTGGAGCTTAAAGTCTCCGAGATGATTGCACTGGGGGATGTCACCCATGCCATGTACCAATATACAGTCTGTGAACTGATCCTTACTCAAAGTACACATATTGATCACGTCCCAGTGGCGGATCAGAGAAGCTTACAAAAGCGACTGAAGTTCAGAAGAATCATTCTTCTTTCCTATCCATCGTTGAGACTAACAAAATGTCTGCACTTTCCTTTGATGTTCTGGATTTTCATATTTTAATTTTAATTTTAATTTTATTTCTTTTATTTTCGTACACTACCGGTTAGTATTTTAAGAACCTTGACAGGTCTCCTTAAATTGTTTGTGCCATCACCTGAAATAATTCTCATGTGAAGGATTTTTGTTGGACTTATTTCTGAATTGCTGTTGTACCAACATCACAGATTTATACGTTCGGCCAAAAGTAAGAGTCATACAGATTTTTATTGTAAGTTATGATAAACATTTCACATTTGACAGACACGATAATGAAAACAGTCTGAAGAAAACAAAGAACATTTCTTTACAGACTGTTTGTATGCAGATTGTAATTTCTGTAGTACCACACAGTAACGTTTGCAGAGATGGCTGATGCTATGTAACATTGCCCAAGCATATGTCCAACGCCGCAAAATAATAAATTTAGCAACAATTGTTTTTTATGACGAAAACAATAACAAAGGAAACACTTGAACGCAATCTGAGTAAATGAATAAATTAAAGCATTTTTTTCAATTCATTAAACATAATACATACTTCACTGGGACCCTATGAAACTCCACCATCAGTGGTACAGTCCCAATATTTTAACTTTAGCCTATACTTTTTTACTTCCGGGAAACTTTTAGCTGAATTCATATTTTAATTTTTGTAGAAGCAGTTAATATGAGATGTTTATTAATAAATTATTTAATTTCTACCCTACATTTAACAAAACCTATCACTTATTTCAAAGTAAGGCAATGACAACGAGTTTATACCCATCATTTGGAATAAATATGGAAAATAACTGCGTCAATGTGTTTTATGAAGTTAAAAGATGAAATAAGCTCAATTTTAACGATCCCGTTTGTACACAAGGACTGTAGTAGATCTTAGATTGAAGCCCTAATTTTTATATTCGACAGTAAAATTTTCTTCAAGATTTGGTTCCTGCTGCTTAATTAAAAAACACTCCACTTAGCCTCTTCTTGTTGTTTTCCAATATCTTTTCGTTCATAGTCTCGAACTGTTCTCTCAAATCAATGGCAGAATGGCAAATAAGTAAATAATGGTACATTATGCAAAGAGCCTATAATTAGAGGTGTACATATTCTGATTTTAGCTTGCCTGCCCCTTTGAAATTCTGCAACCAGTCACAGCT
Source organism: Ectobius pallidus (assembly GCA_964059195.1). Classification (NCBI taxonomy): domain Eukaryota; kingdom Metazoa; phylum Arthropoda; class Insecta; order Blattodea; family Ectobiidae; genus Ectobius; species Ectobius pallidus. The sequence continues at coordinate 61,388,071 of CAXKWD010000002.1, forward strand.
TTTAACTTGCTTGACTTGAAAGCAAGCCAGATTACAACGTTGATAAGAAATACTGTCGCTATGAGTCACAAGCTCTTCATAACTTGGTGGGTTGCACAGGACCTAAGGAAACTGCAAGGCCTGGCGGAAAGAATATGAAACTGGGTATAGCAGTGCACTGGTAAGTCGTGCAGTTACGTAGTTGAGGAACTTCAGATGTGTTTAGAGAATTTTACCCTGAAGGAAGCCGAGGAGAAACTAAAATGTGGACAGTTTGAATTATCAATGAACAAAGGTACTAGTCCGGCATGGGAAAAATTTTCAAACATTTTCGAGAAAACATCATAAAATCATTAATAACAATAACAAAAATCCCTTTAGGCAAGCCTACAAGCTGAAGTAGATTTCGAAGTACTTTTGTTTTAATTTACTGTCGCTGCGTAGCACTCTTCTTCTTTAGCCTTGGCATGACAAACCCGCAATAATAACTGCAAAAGAGGAAAGAGAACTTTTTCAAACATTCAAATCTCGCCTTGTATGAGAACTATCAAGAAACTAGTTATTGATTTGTAGAGTACTCATCAAGAGCTTTTCAACGATACCCCACAAGACGTAGTTTCGAAAATTTCGAATTTCCATCCCCATACCCCCACCCCCACTCGTACTCCCAAAACCCCCGAATCGTTGGTGTCACTGTGAACTCCATAAGGAGTAGTCTAATTTATTCAATCAAAGTTTCCCTCTATACTTCATAGGGGCCGAGATATAAATGTTTTAAAATTTCAACCCCCTCCCCGACCACCCCCTTAGGCCAATTTTGCTCATTAACGAACTTGTCTGAACTATTGGGCCTAGAAATAACATAATAAAATTTGATTCAAATATCTTGAAAATTACGGCCGCTAGCGTGTAAAGATATATATATGTAGGTATATGTATATATAAATATATATATATATATACATATACTGTATATAAATATAAATATCTCAATTTTTTTAACAGGCGGTGGTTTCGTACTTAGGGAGGCATGAAACGTAAAGATATGAACGAATTTTTTGAAAGTCATTAGGTAGATTTTTCTTCGAAATCTACCTAATAATAAAAATAATAATTGTGTTAAGACGCTAAAACGATTTTTAATACTTTATCCACCTTTTATTTATCTGTATGTTGAATTTCTTCTACCAGCATGTAGAAAAGCAAGAAAGTATTACCTACACTTAGCAACTACAGTTGTTTAGCTGATAGGAATGTCGCAAGCTTATTCTGGCTTGCCTAGGCTGGGTTTGACCTGACCCATCAAGCTTAAAGAAACCTGCCTGCTTCCTAGCTATGACGCTGGCAACTAGCATGCCTGGCGTTCAAGCGGGTATGGGCAAGCTAAAATCGAGATTTGTACACCTCTGCCTATAATGGCATTTATTAAGATAAAATATGTTTAAATTTTCAGATTTTAGATTCACTCACACAAACGGCAAGGAGTCTGCCATGAAATTCTCATCAGATGGTTGCCGTAGTTTTGTCTACTACAAGAGATGGCAGCTCATGTCATCGGTCAATTCGACGATTCCGTTTGTTAATTTTCTTGAAATCAACGGATTAAGACAACACTAAATAAATTCATTTTAGTATGATATTAAAATTATCACAAAAGAATTGATTTTATTTTAAATACAGGCTACTTATTACGCAGGTATACTCAAGGTCTAAAGATCGTTCCGTGTTCGATAATAATCGATATCATATCAATGACATAATGAAGATTGGTTTGGAAATGAGTATCATTATGAAATCGTTGCGTCACACGTATTACAGTGTGGTGTAATAAAAAAATGCTTATATAGATAAGCAAGTAAGTAGATAAATAGGTAAACAGAAAAATAGATACATTAATAGATAAATAGTCAAATAGCCTGAATTAATAAAAAGTCATATGAACAGAAGGTAGTCTACATGTTTAGAAGCTTTAGGCAAACCTTAATAACACGCTTGAGCAGAGGATATACGGCGTATACCTGCGTATACCTGCATATACCTTCGACTATACCCATATCCACCGTGCACGAAAATTTGCTACTTCCAAAACAAACAAAAAAAACTCCAAGAGTTTAAATGCATATGCAAATGTATTGACAGTAAATTGTGTGTGCAGTATCTGCGAGGGTCCCCTGGGCCTCAACGATCCTGAATAACCACCGTGGAAATTGTATGTGTGCGCTTTGTCTAGCAGAAAAGGTCGTGCAAAATCCGCCACTATACACAACCTAACATATTGATCATTGCTCCGCCATGGCCTGCCTTTTCCTGGAATGGAAAAAAGTAACAATTTAGAAGGCTTGAAGAGGAGGAAATGAGAGTTGTCCTGACTTAGAAGCAAATACAATTCCGTTGATTATACACTCGCTAGATGTACTGGACATTGAAGATTGCTCCCGCTCCTGCAATGTCTATTCCAGGAATTTAACTCCCTGATACACGACGTTGGCAAATGAGTCTCCAGGAAAAGCAAAAAAATACAATTTCTAACAAAACACTGAACTTCTCGGCGGGAAGAATAATTTGACTGTTCTAAAAGCAAGACAGACCCATGTACATTCTTTTAATTTTTATTTTTAATATGATTTATTTTTAGTCGCTTTGACTCGTGAGAGTCTAATCGCGTCTGTACATTTACATATAATAACCAGTTATAAATATTTGAACAATGTATTTTTTACTAATTATACCCTCAATATATTGTATTTTTCTTTTTCTTTGATACTCTTACATAACACTGAAATATATAAATGAAATAACAGAACTTTTAAGGCTGATCGAATGGATGCATTATATATATATATAACACTGTTTATTAAGTTTGTAAATAATGTTCTGTGTTTTTTATAAGATCCATTAACAACATAGTTTTTTAAACCTTTAAAAACTCTATTAAAGTTTTATACTCAGTTATAAAAAAAACATTATAAACAACATAGGCCTATTATCAAATGAAGTACATATATTGTAAATTGTAAGCTATACCTCGGCAAAAGAAAATACAACTTGTAATATTGGCAGCTATTAGACTTAAGAGTATCAAAGAAAAAGAAAAAATACAATATATTGAGGGTATAAGAAGGTCTTTTCATTAGTAAAAAATACATTAAATTTCCCTCAATGGTACAAAAATGAAGTTTGTAAATATTTGAACAATGTTAATGACACTGTTTTACAAATAATGGTATAACTTTTAAATTTTACTGTATCATATAATGTTCTTTAGAAATAATATAACGTTTTTATACATTTTTAGATTATTAAGAACTTGTATTGTAAATTGTTGGGTATCTAATTTTTCCTTGATGGGATCGAAGCGGCGACATTCTGTGAACGGATGGGAGACTGACAGTGGAGAATTGCAAGTTGTACATTGTGGTTCATCTTCTCTAGTAATCAGGTAGGTAGTAATCATTATTTTATTGTATGTGATAATGAAAGTGATATACAAACTGAAATCTTCCCATCCTGCGGATCAATTGAGTAATTTTTAATTAAAACTATTAAAAGCTATAATGTTCATAAAATAAAATTAAAAATGACGCCAGTGATAAGGCAGTTTTATTTTTATTGAATGTAATTCTACAAGCAAGATTCCTTGAAGATGGTTCAATGTAACCGAAAGGCATAGAAAAATATAAACGAAGTTGAGTTTTTATTGATCGGACTCAGCAGTACAACCCAGTATGATTTTATAGTTTTAAGTATAATAGCACTGTGAAAACCTCAAAAAAGTTTTAATACTATAAGAAGAACACTAAAAAATAGCCAAAAACCGAATATTTTGTACAGACTGTCATGATGCTACTGGTCCTTCATCATAAATCGTATAGCTATGGTATATTACGGGTTACACTAGCTTGGAGCTAGCCGAGTAGTTTTATACTTTGCTATATTACTATTTAACTTTAGACAGTTTATGTTGGAATCTAAATACATTGATGTACACGATGTGAATGTGAATCTCCCTAATCCCATTTTTTTTACATACCGGTATTAATTAATTAATTACATAGCTATAAGTAAATAAAAATACTTGCATCAGGTTAAAACAGAATCGAAAAGTTGGGAGCACATGTATGATGATCCTACCAGTGGGGGAAAGTTTCATTGTTCTGCGTTATCGGTTATGACATGCAACAAAGAAATTGACACAAGGGGATTATGCCTCTCGTATAAATCACATGCGGATTACAGAGTTAGGCCTACTCATTGTTCTGCCTCATTTTTTGAAAAATTATGATCATAGAAAGGATGTCTATGTAAATATATATCTATTTATGATGCTAAAATCTATTGTTATTACCTTTGTATTTCTCGTGTTAAGTTAATATATTTTTTTCCATATTTAAAAGGATAAGGTAGACCATATTAAGACAAACTGAATTAGAAATTGGGGGAGGAATCAATGAAATTTCTAAATTCCGCGATTTTTGTATAGCCTACATTTGTATACATTTTTCTATTTTTGAGTATATCACAGATACCCAATGTAAACAGTAAATCCTTTGTCAATTTAGGGGGGTAGCAATTTTTAAAAATATACTCCAGAAAAAGTATTAATTTATATATATATATATATATATATATATACACATATACATATATAAACATATATATCCTTTGTCAATTTAGTGGGGGTAGCAATTTTTAAAAATATACCACAGAAAAAAATTTAACTAATATATATATATATATAAACATATACATCTTTTGCCATATATCCTTTGTCAATTTAGTGGGGGTAGCAATTTTTAAAAATATACCACAGAAAAAGTTTAAACTAATATATATAATATATATGTATATAAATATAAATATAAATATATATATATATATATATATATATATATATATGTCATTTACTTCGTAAGATGTTTTGAAATTTTTTTCACTGTTTTATTCACACAATATAAAACAGTAAAGAAATCGGATTTAGTACTTCAGGATGAATGAACTTTTCTTTTTAAGGTCAGTTATTTGCGAATTAAACATTTTCCATGTGTACTCAAGAAAATAAAAATTCCACTGACGCCAAACATTTACATATAGTCTCTTTAATTTGTGTGCAAAATATCTTTAATTTCCAATCAGTAGTCCGTAAAATGTGTCAATTTTTTTAATGAAATATGTGAGAAAATTAAATTTGCGAAATTTCCTTTCAAACAAATTGCTGTGCAGCAGCACGTTTTACCTTCTTTTTGAAGTTCAAGCTATTGAAATCACAAACAAGTTTGGAACGCGTCCAGACTTCCTCATTTCAGTTTACAAAATGTAGACCAATACTTGTGAATAATCTCGAAACTCGTCATAATGTCGCGAAAAGTTGGAATCAGCCGAGAATGCGCAGTGTTGTAACTCTGTTTTCGCCATTACATCTCGCGCATGTCATTTTAGATAAAAAAAAAAGTTACGAAAAATTATTTCGTCATGTAAGCTTGGCCTTACGGTCAAAAATAAACAATGTGCCCTATCATTGTGTTAATTGTTTACTTTGCAGTCCGAGATGGATTTATTTATTGTGTAATAAATCGAGTCACTTAAGAGTTAATTATGATTAAATCAAAAGTAATGTGTAAAAATTACCACTGCAGCCTGATTATAACAGCTAAAACATTCCTTACTGTAGCTCCTTAAACCTGCTTCCTTCTTGAATAATTCAGCGAATAGATATTTTCAATACAACAAATTTAATGTTCTTATAGTAGTGAAATCTTAAAGGATTGTATGTCCACCTTATACCCTCAAAAAATTTTATGTAACCTAACACCAACTAATATTTTTTGGGATTGCTTCGAAAGAGTATTTAAAATTATAGTATCTATTTGCACACTTTTTATTAATTTATTTAACCTAGATTTGTAAATATGTACATTGGCTAAAAATTAAAACATATCCAGATTACAACCAAATGAAATTAACATAGTTTTCACTTTTTACATATTATAATTAAAAATTACACTTGTACAAGGTGTACGACATTAATTTAAAAAACACTAAAAATTAAAAACAGTCTATTGATATTTATCACATATAGTGAAACTTTTTATATTAAAACTCCATGCAAAATGGAACAGTCATAGTTTATAAAACTTTGTATAAAACTAGATTTCCTTGTGACTTGTACTTATATCAGTTTTTTGTTTATGGATAAAAACAAGATTAAAAATAGTTGAATAAAAACACTTTCTTCAACGCACTTTATTTACCTTAGTAAACTTCTGGACGGCCGTTTCGCAGGTGGTGTTCCTGCATCATCAGCAGAGTGTCAACTGAGGTCTCTGGAGCAGGTGTTTGTGAGGGTGTCTGTTATGGTGGGGGTGTAGTGGAGGTGGGGGTAGGTGATGGGGGTTTGGTTTGACTGCCTGTGTGTATTAATGTGTCAAATAGCGTGTGTGATCTGAAATTGAGTTGGTTAAAATTTCTTATTTTAACAAATATGCGTCTTATGTTTCCTTACGTAGATATTATTCAGCCATAGGTTTCGTATTTTCAGAAACGCTGACTCTATTCAGCTATAAATAAAACTAATGTTGATTTGGCAAATGCTGGCCAGTGAAGTGTGCGTCGATCCAGATAAAATATGTTTTATATGTTTATAAGTGCTCTATTTCGGCTGCAATCCCAAATGCTGATGTGGTTATATGTTACATGGAAGAGAGATGATGATGCATTTCGGCAAACATATATGCCATCCTCAGATCCTAAGTAAAAATAAATATAAAACAGTAAGAGGAATGAATAATTAAAATGTTGTAAATATGAAATTTAGCCACGCAAGAATTGTTACTAACCTTGAGTTTGCAGAAGGAGACTGCATCTCTACAGAGTTTATTAAGAACTGAACCTTTGATCTTAGGATGTTATTAACTTATACCGGCTATGTGTGTTCAGAAATTAGCTCAAATAAAGGGTTGTAATCAATAGTATCGTCATTTATAATTTTTTGTTTATTTCTATATATTTCCAGGGACTCTAATGTATTTAGTTTAGGTCCTTTATCCTGTCTATGTATAATTTCTAGTGTATTTTCTATTGTGTTGAGTGAATGTGTTTTATCTAGAAGATGTTTGGCATACGCTGATTTCCGGTTTTTATATTTATAGTCCTGTACATGTTCTTGATACCTTAGTTTGAATTTTCGTCCTGTCTGCCCTATATATACATTATCACAATTACTGCATTTAAGTTTATATACCCCATTCTCGTTATATTTATCTATGTTGTTGTTATTAGAGTTATATAGTTTGTTTTTTATTGCATTATTGGTTTTATATGCTACTTTGATATCATTTTGTTTAAATACTTTTGTAAATTGATATACTTTTTTGTCAGTGTAGTTAAAAGTTACATATTTTTTCCTTTTTTCTTTTTTATCTTTATTGATTGGAGTTAAGTGACAAGTTCTATTTTTTGTGCAAACTTGTTCCTTTTTTGTTTTTTCAGTAGTTGCCAGATTGTTTTCTTTTTGTAACCGTTATTGGTAGCAATTTGTAAGATTGTATTAAGTTCATTATTATATTGTCGTTTATTCATCGGTATATTAAGCAACCTGTGAATCATGTTATTAAATGCTGCCATTTTATGGCTATGGGGATGGTTTGAGTTCTTGTTAATTATTGTGTCTGTGAATGTCGGTTTTCTATATATGCCGAAACTAAGTGTGTTATTTTTTCTTGTTATATTTAGATCCAAGTAATTTAAGGTTTTTTTTTTCAGTTTCGTGCGAGAAGCTTAACGTTTTATTAAGGTTATTGAAATCTTCTACTATGTCGTTGGTTTTTTATTCTTTACATATTATAAAAATGTCATCTACGTATCTGTAGTATGTAGTTATATTGTGTTTACTAATGAGACTCAGTATATGCTTTTCTTCTATATTTTGTAAAAATATTTCTGCTAGTATTCCAGAGAGCGGTGAGCCCATTGCTACTCCATCTTTTTGCAAGTATATTTTCTGATTGAATTTGAAATAATTTTGTTGTAATATTGTACTAGTTAATTTTATAATTTGTTCGATGACTAAGGGGTTTTCTTCGTTTTTGCGGAGGCAATTTTCTATAATTTGTATTGTTTGTTGAATTGGAATGTTAGAGTATAAATTCTTTATATCAAGTGATATTAATATTTCTTTATTTTTAAGTTTTATACCTTTTATTTTGTTAGTTAGGTCCAGCGAGTTTTTTATTGCAAATTTATTTTTTATATTTAATTTTTCTTTAAGGATTTTTGCTATGTATTTTGTATGTAGGTGAGGTTGTGAAATTTACAATTGGACGTATCGGTAAGTTTTCTTTATGAGTTTTTATTTGTACCCTAAGGTTGGGTGCTTTTGGATTCATATTAAGATTGCGTTTTATATCGTTTTCAGTCAGAATAAGGTCTGATTCTTTCATAACAGCTTTTATGCGTGTTTGGAATTTTTGTGTAGGATCATGGTTTATTTCTATTATGTCATTTCCTTGTATAAAATCAAGAGTTTTTTGTATATATTCTTCATTTTTAATTAGAACTATGCTGTTTCCTTTGTCAGCTTTCGTGTTAGGAACTATTACAGTTAGGATATAAACACAACTTAATACAACAACCTAAAAAACAAATAGAAACCAATATCATTGACGCAGAAACTGCTATTTCTAAGCTATATCCCTCTCAACAAGAGGAATATAGAAATAAAATTGCTAATAAAATTAAAGAAATATACCATGAAGAACAAAAACAAACACAGACGGATGAACACTATCATACGATGAATACACTCAATAAAAAACTAAAAGACAACAATATAAAACACACGAAAGCATTTGAAGTAACATATTAAACGCTGAATCAAATTGAACTTTCAGGACAATTTTATATATTTGTGGTATAGGTGGACCTTTTACTATACAAAATCATTTATCTGCCACAAACGAAATAATGAAATAATTCATTAATGATTAATTTTAACATATTTTCTGTGACAAGTTTTTCAAATAAATAAACACTGTACAAGTTCCTATATTTTTATAGTCCACAGTATAATTTCTAAAAAAAAGTAGGCCTATGTTTGTACAGTATGGTTTTATGATTTTAGGTTATGGAAAATCAGCAGCTGGCATTGTCATGTAGATTCAGGAACATTTTTTTTTTTTCTGAAGTAGACTTGGTTACTAGCAAATCCGAATAACTTTGCTATCTTTGGTGTTCAAATGACATTCCTATAAGGTTGGAAAAGGTAATGAATGTGTCTCAAAGACACAACATTATTCAAGAGAACACTTGAGGTGGAAGAGTCCATCAATTTCTGTATGGACAATAAGGTTATTTAAAACATCACTTTGAAGTAGGGAGCACAAATAATGCCTTGTGATCGGTACACAATACTTTCCCTTATGTTGATCAACACGCAAAAGTACACTTAGAGAAGAAAAGTGAACGTCATTACCATCTTTTTCAACAAAACAATTTGTATCGGTTTGTTTCGTTATGTCAGTATATTACTGCCACTGAACACGCGTATGATCTAGAAGGCGGGAAATAAAAATAAAATAGCTGATGATTGATTCGGCTTTATGAGACTTCATTATGGAAGTGAAATGAATGGAACTCTCTACGCAATGATGAACGTAGTCTCGTTTTCTTGTTTCCCTACTATACTTTAAGTCGCGATAATCTGAGATTCCGTGCAATCCGAGATGGAAAAAACCGGAAATTAAAAGAAAAATTCATATATAAAGGCTTAAGGAGATTTTTAAAAAAATAAAGTACCTTGGATAGTTTTCTTAAAGTTGTAAGTGCGTATAAAGAGTCTTTGGTATGGTAATGTATGGTATGTATGTATGTATCTGTAACTTTAATATCTACACATTAAATTTGCCTTCGTTTTATGTAGCCTACATATGTAGGTAGTTGAAAATTCCGTTATTTTCCTTTTTTTCCGTGTAATCCGAGGTACCATCAGCCCCAATTAACTCGGATTATCTCGACTCTACTGTACTCATATTTTATTTCTGCGTTTCTTTATCATTCAGTCCAACGCTGTGGCGCAGGGGATGATCTCCTCATACAGCTGCCCCGAATTCGATTTCTGGTCGGGGAAAGTTACCTAGGTGGGTTCTTTCCGAGGGTTTTCCTCACCTGTAAGACGAATATCGGGTAACTTTAGATCCTTGTGGTCCACGGATATCATATAGTTGTCATCGCTATCTCCATATCGTCCGCGGCGTCTTAAGAATGAGTGTGTGTTTGTGTGTGACTGCTGCGTTTCGTTCTCCGTGTTCGCGTTGTCTTGGAGGTGACCCGGCATTGGGCTCCTCTCCCGCCAGGTCTTGTAAGAGAAACAAGAAGTCTCTAAATTCATTCACTCATTCATTCGTTCGTCAATTCTCTGTCCCAGTTAGCCTAATAATATTCTTCCATTTTAACGCAACAAATGTCTTACATCAGGGTTTTGAGAACATTTTACACTTCATTCGTAAAGTTGAAAGTAATAAACGTCTATAGATAGATAGATAGATGTTTATTGTCAGAAGCTGTAAAAATATACAGATAGACTCGTCAAGACTTCATAAAAATAATACACATTATTCCATACAAAAACTATTGTTGATGGGAAAACTCATTAAGATTATAAAAAGGTGTCTGATTTAAAAAAAAATCAAGCGTATCTTAAGCACAGGTAATTTATAAATTAAAATCTCTTTTAGTATCTTATTCACAATTCTACTAGTGAGACAAATTGGACTTCTGGTATACCTGGTTGTATTGTAATTATTTATATGTACATTCTTCCTCAGTATTGTGAAATGATTATGAACATCGCTATTTTTCCTGAATAAATGCGTGTAGTTTTTATAAAATATTACAGCATTTAAAATTTAAAGATCCGTCACAGTGAGTATATTATTTTCTTTAAAAATATTTCTGACAGAATCTCTTAAACATAATTCTTAGGACTTTTTTTTTAAATTATAAACACTCTTTGTACTATAGCCTAGGGCTATATTCTTTCCAGGGTTTAATTTTGCTTTTAAAAATTATCCAGGATTACACATTTCCTTATGATCTTATATAACTTTTTTGTTTTTTGTTTGGTTTGTTTGAAGCATCGGCCGTTTTTCCAAATACAGTATAATATGAACAGATATAAGCTTACATTTACCGTTACCGTTAAGTTTGACTAATTCAGCTCTGCTTATTGTAGGGCAGGTGACGATTCTTGAGAACGAATTGAAGATTTCGTGAGTTGACTTAAAGGCTTATGTTAAAGAATCAAGGTAATCCCATTATGTCGCCCCTCACGCGTGTATTTGATACATCTTCATTTGTCATGATGTAGAATTGCGAAAGTGAAGAAAGCAGTGCAATGCGTTCCCTTGGTAACACTGATATATGCCGGAGCACGGATTCGCTTCCCTTGTTAACAGCGCCTGCTAGGAAGCAAAAGTGGAAGCGCTTGCAATTGCATCTCTAGAATCTAGAACAGGGATGCACAAAGAATTCATATAGTCTATGGATGTGAGCAATGGCTAATGGCTAATACAATAAAAATCTTCTCACAGCTAACTTTATTTACGGCAATCCTCTAATGAGGCCTCTTTAGGCAGAGTGATTCTTTAATCCAGCGTTTCTCAACCTATGGTCCGCGGACCACTGGTGGTCCACGAAGATGGTGCAGATGGTCCGCAGTCATAATAAAAAAAAATATCATAAAGCAAGTGGAAAGTAAAGAAGTAAATTTTTTTCACATATTTCGTTATATTGACCTATAATTAATACCCCAAATATTAAGAATATAGGTCTTCTTTTAAAAATGGGATGTAAAATTAGGGGTCCGTAATTTTTTTTTTAGACATTTCAGAGGTCCTCGGGTTCAAAAAGGTTGAGAAACGCTGCTTTAATCCATTTCCCAAGGACCGTAAAGAAGAGTCGTCGGTCTTCGCTTACAGAAGACCAGGAAGCAGAAGGAGAGTATGGCAAGGTGGAAAATAGCGATTGGACGGAAGGATACGAGTTCCGGCAGAACTAATAATTTACGAGGCCGAGAGGTTAGTTGCGGCCAAACCTTTCTTAAAAATAATGTATTAGTTGCGTCCCTGGTTGATTGTTTACATTAAGCTCATAGAATGTTTACATTCTTAGCAGCAATATGGTTAGTTCAGGTCTCTTCATGTCGTAGATTAAACTTTCAAATTATAGGTCCATTATGATCATTTTCAGGGTAATGGATTACGTTAGGTGCAAAGTGCCATGCCAGATGCGATTTACTGTATGAATTAGCATTTCATAACTGTACCATACCATGAATCCCACAGTAATGCGTAATTACTTAATACATTTTCAGTATTACTATTGTTAAGTCTAATAAATAACCCAACACTATTATAGACATCAAAAATTTTAATAATGGTCTTCAAGTATATAAATAATAAACAAATAAGTAAATTGAAATTCTATCATGATAATAATTTTGTACTCGCAGCCATTACGCTTGTCGTCGTTCATGGTGTCAATGACAGCGACAAATCTCGAATTTGGAAGACCTCAAGCCCATCTATTTCTATTCCCCCTAAGGTAATTGGATAAGCTTCAAATTTTTGCCGCAAAATTTACATTACATGAAATTACATTACACAGTGTTGTTTATGTGTTAAATTATAGTATAATTATTATATAATTATAATTATTAATTACATAATTATAATTATTATAGTATAATTCCAATATAATTATTATATTGTTTTCTGAATGGAAGTAAGCCTAATTCACTTTATTTATTTATTTTGAAAGGTTTAAAATTACAAGGGAGAATGTTTATTTATGTATTTGTAAAGAAAAACGGACCGTAGAACGTCTACTTTTTGACTGCCTACTCTTTGAAAGGAAAAAATTTTCGTTAACAGGACACAAACTATTGTAGTGTTAAATATGATAAATCACTCTTAAATTTTTTTAGCAAGGATTGTTGTTGTAGTGATTTCCATTATTTCATATGTTCTATATTTTAGAGTTTACAAAAATTTTATTTAAACTTTAGCAAAACAGGCTACTTTAGTATACAAGAAAACAGGTACATTATACATTGTAATTGACATAAAACTACAGCCCTAATGTACCATATGGTGAAATAGGGCTAAAAGAAATTCTATATTAAATAAATAAATAATAATTAACTTTATTTAGACATTAAATCTTAACAGAAAGATAATATGCATGCACAATTATGCTATCGAGGTCATGTCTTTATCATGTTTATAGAAAGCACAGGACATATTTATTCTACACAAAATGATACCTGTCTGCGATTGTCTGATCTCCGAGTCATTCTTATATCTTGTTGGTCTAAACCGAAAGAACGAATAAAATAGTAAAATACAAATGCATCTTAAACAACAGGCTGGCGTTTACTATCGATAACGATGATAGCAACCACATAATAAATTAATAGAAAGTGAAACATTTACACCCCTGATCTAGGAAGCTTTGGAATCGATTGTCTAGGTTGTGAAGTTTGGCTGGTGGGCGCCCAAGTAACCTGCAATATAGATAAAGGCTAATGGAATCTTCCCTTCCCTCCTGTACATGTATACCAACACACCGGAGCTCAAATTCCCTCCATTTGCAGTGATATCCCATTCATACTTTACAACAAAGAAACAAAAGCCTGAAGAAGAGTGTGCTCCGGCATAACGCTATGGGATCTATAGGCACAGAGCCTTTGTAAATAGACACAACATATCTTATGCATATGCTCTTTGCCTTTGTCTTGTACCTCTTTTTAAGATGATGAAGAGACTACCGAGGATTAAACATGCATGTATCATGATTTAGGAACACTGGTGTCGAGCACTTGCTTTGTTCCATTCGCTAGGCGCTAGGGCGACTAGATGACCTGCCTTTAGCGGATTTTCTCCTCTTAAGAACATGAAACGACTAGGCTATTTCTCTACCCGTTACATAGGTTCCTAGGGTGGAGTTAAAGTACTCTGTAAACTTATTCTGAGGTCCCATGAATCCAAATACATCTGTCTGCCTGCCTGCATGTCTGCGTCCAACAGCTTCAAGTAGGTCCTCAATTTTTATCACCAGGCTGAGTGCACCCCGTTCCAGACCTTCCCACATCATAAAAATCCGAGGACGTACGGGGATAGAACCCGGGTCTGTGGTCAGTATCCAGGAACGTGACCACGCAGGCGGTCTTTAATAATAATAATAATAATAATAATAATAATAATAATAATAATAATAATAATAATAATAATAATAATAATAATAATAATAATAATAATAATAATATAATTATTATTATTACATTGATAGTAATAATAATTTAATAATCGTCAACATAAAAATAACAAAATAATAAAAATAATAACGCCAATAACAATAGATGATATGGTAACACATATCGAACAGCTCCAAGTAGCTCCTCAGTTTTTATCACTAGGCTGAGTGCACCCCGTTCCAGACCTTCCCACATCCGAAAAATCCGAGGACGTACGGGGGATAGAACCCGGGTCTGTGGATCAGTATCCAGGAACGTGACCACGTAACCACGCAGGGGCTCTTTAATAATAATAATAATAATAATAATAATAATAAAAACAAATTATTATTATTACTATAATTATTATTACATTGATACTAATAATAAGTTAATAATCAACATTAAAATAACAAAATAATAAAAATAATAACGCCAAAGCAATAGATGATATGGTAATAATAATTTTAAAATAATATACTTCCTATAGTCAACAGTAATTTCTAATTTCTGCCTGAAAGATGAGGAATTCGACTTTTAATCATAAAACCGTATAATAACATAATAACAATAAAATAATAACAATAAAATAATAATGAAATAATATTATTATATGTATTGTCATCTAGGCCTACTATCATCATGATAGTAACAGACCTTCATACAATCGTACACAATCCAAACTTTCCTGATGTTCAAGTTTTTAAATTTTAGCCCTTATTTGAATCAACCGTTAACGTTTCCCTGTTCCTAAGATTTATGTTAGCAAGAAAGCATTTTTCGAAATTTTCTGTCGTATCCTGTGTTACTGGTTCATGTTCTTTGTTCGCTCTTGGATGAAAGATGGCCGACAAGACAGATGAGTCACGGACGGCTTCCTACATCTGGTCTCGAGTTCGATTCCCTTACAAAGATAGAGCTTGAGTGCCATTATGAGGGTCTTAGAGGATGGGGAGAGAAGAACTGAATAGCTCCTTCAACCACGTGCTCCATCAGCAGAAAAATGCGAGTGGGCTTAATATATTGTGAATGTATGGATCATGTGCATATTCTTACAGCAGCTTATGTCGAACGTTCATGCTACACTGATCTTTATGTAAAATGATACGACTAAATGTATTCCATATTGAGTCAGTTTGTGACTGGACATTGTGAACTTCATGAATACATAGGTAAATATGTTTCACATTAAAACATTTAAAGTGCGACATCTTTGCACATAGCGCGGAGGTTTTGTGTTTCCTACTTGGGACAATGGCAAGTAGTCTAAATTGTTTTGTACTATAGCCAAAATGTAATCAACACCTCTAAATAAAAATAATAATAATATGTATTGTTATTATTGATAGTTAAAAAGAGGTCTAAAGAAAATATAATTAACTAGTAATTCGTGCTATCTAAAATTTAGCTTGTCATTATTTAAAAAACGGGGAAGTACTGCTACTTGGGCCTATGAACGTCGCCGGTATGTCCGTAACCCGCAGGAGGTCTTTTACATGACTGTAAATCCAGGATCATGTCTTCAACCATGAACGCAGACAGTCAATGCCATAATAACTGCGCCATCTAAGCCGAATTGCATTCCAAACGAACAGTCTCAACCCCAATATTGAGGAACAAGAAACACTACAGTTTCGTAAGAAAAATATTTATAAGGTGTGACAAATGTTATTTTAATTTAGAATGTATAGACCTATTGTATTTTATTTACGAATGCTGGTAGGCCTACGTATGAGAGTGTCATGGACCTGTACAAGTTACAGGGTAAAGGGTCTAAGGTTGTTTTTATCTGTATTTTAACATCAATTCCACCGTTACCGGAAATAAATTATGTCCATTAACGCTAACTTTAAATTCTACTCGATTCAGTAGTCTTCTGTTTGCAAAAGTAGATATATTGTTTTATTGTTAAAATATAAGTACTTACTATTTTGAGTAAGCCTACAACAGTTCTATTTTTTCCTTCCTTTGCTACTCCTATTTTACCTAATGAATAGGCCTATAGAGATATGCTATTGAGGCTACATTAATTTTAGGTTTATAAATAGTTTCAAATAAGTTGAGAGAAACAGAACCTTTCTGTTCCGTTTTTGCCCTATTTGGCACCTTTTACCTTTATCCTTATGAAAATTACCCTAAAAATACCAAATCTGACCATTTGTATAGCAGGAAATAAAGAGGAAGAGATGGTCGTTTAATCACTTAATACGGAATTTTTTTATCATATGGTACCTGATATGAATTTCCCACTATAGTATTTCCGACTAGGCCTATATTTAGTCCAGGTATGGGCAACCTTTCGAAACATGCGGGCTAAACTTTACGATATTTATGAAGTCGCGGGCCGTAGATAATAGGTATTGTGAAAAAATAATCATGATACGGCTTTTTTATATTTATAAAGTATAATGCTAAAGTTACATGAATGAGAACAATATCGAACTGATTAGGAATTTACTTACAATCAACAGAAATTAATGAGAAGCTTGAGCTTGAACTTGAGAAACAAGATAATCAATGTTGGCGTCAAGCGCAGAGTGTTTTCCAAATTTTCATCTGTAAATCTGGTTCGATAGTTTAATTTAGGCCTATTGCAGCATTTTTCTAGCGCTGACCGGAAGGAACACCCTTGTAGTTCAGGCTTTTGTTCCCCCCCCCCCCTCTCACACTCTTGTTGGCGAGAACCGAAAATATTTACTTTTTCGAGCGCGATTTTAAAATGTCCCGCGGGCCGGATCAAAAGTCGGGGCGGGCCACATCCGGCCCGCGGGCCGGGCGTTGCCCACATATGATTTAGTCATTGCTAATTTTAGATAACATTAATCTGAACGAGATAGTTTTAACAGTCCAAAACTGCTTAGTAGTAGGCTTGGTAGTATTTTTCGCCTTCTGTATCATGGATTTTAAGTTGAGATTGAATTCAACAGGAATATCGGCAATCGTTATCCTTCAAATTAATAAGCAGAACAAGCATTGTAGCTTTGAAATACAGTATTAGCATAAGAAAGAAAAATGATTATTTTACTAATTTACAATTAATTTTATGAAAAGTACCCATATATCTTTACAAACTTATTTCATGATTATATAAATATTGTTTATTTTAATAATTCCTTGATCTTTTTATAACGACCACTTCCCTATATAGATTTACATCCTTCCGACAAAAAAAATTCTGTAGTGTGAGCCTCCATTGTTTAAAAAAAAATCTCTATCCGTTCACAACAAATGGATATGTTTGGATATTATGCCTTAGTAATGGAAGATAAAATCGAATAAAGGTAAAACTTTGTACGTGTTATGGAATCATAAATAATGTGAGAATATGAGTGCAAAGTTTTCATATTATATTTTATTTCCCAGAAACATGCGTTCGTCATTCATGCGCATTTTCTTTCAAGGAAAAGTTTTAAAAATTTCAACCTCACAGAGTTAGAATCTGATAAGTTTACATTCAGATCTTGGTTATCTTTCATCAGAAGTTACAGAATTAAATGTGCATTGGTCCATAAAGGCGTCCAGGAGTTACTGGAGTGAGCGATGTAATATTTTCAAGGAACACATTTCCATAGGAAGAGTCTGAATAAACAGGAGTTGGCGAATAAACTTGTATGGACGGTAAAGAACACACCTTCAAAGTGATGAAGTGAAACGGTTGCTTTTATCTCTGCAGGGATATAGTCTCTATTGACATTTGTGGCTTCATTTCACTCTCTACTCCCTACCCACACTAAAATGTTGACAAAAACGGGCCATGCTTTCCCCAGATCATGGCTTTACGGCAAAATCCCCGTTCCCCTTTCCTCGGAAAACTGACAGTTCTAGGCTCGCTCTACACTAAATTCCGACGCCTCTGGTCTAGTAAGAAGTCTATGTTAAACAGGAACTGTCCTAATACACTTCTTTAAGCTAGAAGACGCTTCACGGGTTACTTTTAAGCCGATATCCCAACATTCTTTTTGCTGTTTAGAAAATTGTATAAAACACTTTTTTTTACATATTTACTTCTTGCTGTGCATACGAAAACAAGATATATTCATGTGCATTCATATACCACAGATTGTTGTCTCTGTAGGACATTAGGCTAGATGATAATATTTTAGGAGAAAAATTCCTCTGGCACTGGAACTTAAACCCAGGACCTTTGGCTATCCGTGCCAATGCTCTTACCAACTGAGCTACGCCAGAATTCAATTCACAGCGCCAGATAGAATCTCTCTCCTATGACTGGCTATGACCTGGCTCTGGTTCGAACCCGCAACTTGGGCACAGAAAGCCAGCGCGATACCAAATGCGCCACTCAGGCCGACAGTATATCATAAGCTATATGTTACTAATAATATATAAAAATAGGATTAAAAGCAGTAAAGCAGACCACATTTCGAAAACAGTGTGTCCGTAGGCCTAACTATGTAATTTATACATGAAATTTAATTCCATTATTCAGTTCTTCAATCACTGTTTTATATCTGTAGAGGAAACTTAACAAGTGTGTGTCTTAGAAATTTACCAATGAATGTCAACTGTCGACTTAAATCGATATTATTTGAACAGGAAGTTGCCTGCATTCAATTATCCCCTTGTTACGTCAAATGTGTAATTTAGTTCATTCGTATGTTTTGAAACGTGTTTTGATTTTATACGTGAAATAGTATTACGTTTCATAAATGGTTTTAAGTCTTTAATAAAACTAGAAATCAGATTTTTCCAGATAAATTCACCCCCGCCTACAATCTGACATAATACATTCACACAAAAATTTTATACTACAATGTTAGTGTTTAGATTCACTTTTAAACTAGTAAGAGGATGGGAATGAGAGGGAAGAAAGAAAGAGGCGAGAAAGAGGGAAGAGGCAGACAGATAAAGGAAAATGTCTGAGAGTGCTGGTCCTATGCACGCTAGTTATTGAGGCAGAAAATATCAGCATGGCGTTTCTAAATCCTCTATCCTTTCTTGTGTTTAAATCTAGCGATAGATTTTGTGAAGGAAAGTTATGATAGCTTTTTGATCTCCTTTGTTATATCTTGCAATTCCTTAGCAACCGAAATAAAAACTAAGAGCTTCCCTGACAGAATTATGATATCTATTACCACCCTCTTTCAGACCTTCCGATACCGTCCAAGTAACCCCATCCACCGTGATATTTATTAAATCGATAAAAGCTTGATAGTGGAATTATGACCCCAGAATTTTTCTCAGGCCTTATACCAGTGGAAGCAAAGATACAGCTAGTACTGTACGTTATGCATACGAAGAGTACACTGCAAAAAAGGTGGAATATCACATTTTGGTGATTTTTCACGAAACGAGTTTTATACTTAGAAACAGCGTTACATCAGATAGAGCAAATAGAATGGATTTATTTATTTTCCAGACAACTCAGTACACGTTCCTCTCTAAAAAAATAACAAATGGAAGCTCTTGAAAGCCAGTCTGTGTTATCACAATAATATTTTATCAGTGCATGCACAAAAACAAAATACAAAAAAAGGAATAGGCCTACCGGAAAAATAACAAAAGAGGAAAATGTAAAAAAGCTTGCCAGAAACCTTTTATTGGTTGTTAGTTCACTTTTTAAATTCCTGTTTGATGGAAGTGTGTTGCATCTGAGCTATAGAATTGCTTCAGGTATTTCAAATCACAAGATTTATCATGAATTTCGCAATCTGTTTAAAACAGAAATATGTAATTTAATATCGCTAGCCATCAGCAGTTAAAAATTACAAGCAAACAAAAACCTATGCTTATTACCATGATGAAACTTCTGGGTATTAGAAATTTCTCATTCTTCACGTGGATCGACCTGGGTGGCGTAAATTAGTCCGATGATGCTGATCTTTTGTACCCAAGGTAGCAGGCTCGATTTTAGCTTAGATCGATGGCATTTAGATGTGTGGAAATGTGACAACCAATATCACGGCGTCCATCCGAGAATGATCACTGGTGGGATCGGGCAGACTAGAATACCCTACCGCCTTAGCAGGGAGGGTAGCCATGGTATAAAGTCACCCTCGAACCGGGAGATAGCCCATATAGGCTAACATTTAATTCAATTTCTGAATTCCGTTTAGTAACAAGATAAAAAATTGGACTTTGAGGCAAATGTGGATTTAATGGCCCATCACTTCAGCACTGATCGACTACATTAGAGCTCCTTTCGATTTTACCGCTTCTTGTAGTCACTCGGGGAGAGAGTCACTACTAAGAAGGTGGCGTTGTCGTCTTACCTGGGAGAGATAATTGCTCCGGAATTGTCATGTCCCAGCACTTAGAACTGCCTCAACAGGATTTGATCCCACTGAAGTGGGAAATATTTGGAAATACTCGTGTGAGGTACTATTGACTAATTACAGAAGCATTCAGTACTTCTTCTCCAGCCTTCCCGTCGAATCGACCAATAGGATCACACATGAACATACAAAACATTTCTAACTCCATCAAAATTTATATTTGAATCTAGTAACAAGACTTTAGTAAGTTTAATCTGCTTTCAATTTTAATAACGTGCTTCATTCAATAGAAAAAAATACAACTGATAATTCAACAAGAGATTACGAGGTTATCGATGGGATTTATGTGATGAAACTCGTAATCTCGAGTGGGATATAATACTCCTATTCCATGAGTATAATGTAACGGATTGTTATAATTAATAATTGCTTATTTACTTGTGTTCTTTAAAATCAAATCAATATTGAGTCAGCTGTGAGATCACGACATACTAAAATGAACACTTGAATAAGTTCTCCGTGGTGTGAGATATAGTTAATCTAATTAAGATAAGCTATAATCAGAGCAAAATAAAAGCACACGAACTGGCTTGCACCGAATCGAAATTGTGTTTTTATTTAATACACATTTAAATTGTTTCAATCTCCAAATAAGTTATGTGGTACAAAATAAGGTGTTATTTTGTTCACTGGCAGAAATACAGATATCTGACGTATTAATAACTGTATATTGAAACCCTGATGTATTTAGTAAGGAGATACCGTTTTATCAGATGAAATCATATCCTTGCGATCCTTGCAAGAATGTTATAAGATAAATGACTGTGATTGGTCGATGCCCGATTCATTGCTAAACGTTACTGTTCAATACTAAATACGCGGCGAATGAATGGAATAGTCTATAAAAAAAAGTTTCAAGTAATTTTATCACAATTCACACGAAATTAAAATGGAAAATCAGTAAATCAAGATATTCGAAGCGTGCGTTCCATATTCTGTTAATGGAACGAATTCCCGATTGGAATTTAAAAAGCTAGGTACACACAAATGAAGCAAAACGAACGCAGAAGATATTGCACACTCCAGCGAATTAAATAAAACGGCTATTTGCAGTTAAACACAGTAAGCCAAATACTATTAAAACGCAAGCAGCCATGGCTTACACGATCATACGTGATTATTTTGCATTATTTTTGTACAGAGTTTAGGCCTCCACACAATCATGACAATATAGGCCTTCGCTGTAACATATCCAACAGTTATGCCTAATTTTTAAAAGCTCGTGACAAATAAATTTGTTACGATTTATGTAACACTGATTCACTGTTTCCCTGTGTACAATAAATGTCAAACATTACGCGCTATGTGAATAAAAAATGCCCACTCAGGAGGAAAACATTATTCGCTTGTAAATGGAGGTACAAGGAAATTGCTACGCCACGTTCATTTCATATAGGTGTGATGTATCAGACTTCATTGTTTGTTTGTACACAATGGAATATAAACACAACATGTTAAAATACTTACACCCCCAATTCAAATACGCACAAACTCTTTATAACTAAGCTGTTACATGAAATTACCATATCGAGTTGGCGATGTGTAATTTATTATTATTATTATTTATTACAAATTATAAATTATTACAAATACAAATATTATAAACACAATTTTTACAATACAAAATGGGGTATTGTTTACCCCGCATGAGCATAGCTCGTGTTCGGGGTCTATTCAGTCAAACTAAATTATATTACATTTTTTCTTAATTTATGTAACAAGTAGGCCAAGTAGGCCTATGAAAAAAGTAGGCATATGTTAGTGAACAGGTAGAAAATTTGTAAGCCTAAATTTATAAGAGCGTTCAAACCAAACAAATTATAGGTTTATGCAGAAACAATAACATTCTTCATATGATATAAATACATGAATAATGATACGAATAATTAAAGTACAATAGCATAACAGAGATACAAAACAAAATACCTCAAGTTAAAAAATACAATTGAGAATGAATAATGGAATGAACAATGGAAAAACGAAGTGAGTAAACGTGCAATTACAAATAAGTTTTAATAAATTCGAGTACTTGTTTTTTAAACATATTATTGTTTAGTGGTGTCAGATTTTAGTAACATTGTTATATAACCTTGATCCGAAATTTACACTATGCTTCTGTAGCACACTTTGGTTCGAAAAGAGGGCGAGAGATATTATACCTCCTTGTAGGCTATTATAGTAGTGATTTCGGGTTATGAATTTTTCATGATGTTTATGGAAATAATTTAATAAGTGTAGGAGTATAATTGTTTAATATTCAATACGTCAAAATCTTTATATAAACATTTAGATGGAAAGTCGATTGATTTCTTGAAAAATATCTTAAATTAATGTAACTTATAGATTAAAATTTAATAACACTTTCGGATCGGTGAAGAATATAGCCTACACAGGATAATGATGTTGATCTTGAAAAGAAAGCATTCTATGAACGATGTCTTGTCTATTTAAGTAATAAATATAGTTAACATACTCCTGACAGATTGTTCAGTTTATGATCAAAGACTTGGACCAGGAAGCGAACTTACAAAAAGTCGTGCACATACTGTTGACAAGTCTTGGATTCCATTTTGATTTTCTAGGTGCCCCTGGTACTCATTTACGTTAGAATGTTAGAGGCTGAGTAGACCGCATGACCAAACCTTTTAAGTATAACAATAAAACTTACTGGCGAAATTTCAATAAAAATAATTTTAATACTTCCATTTTTCGTGGACATAAGGAGATGGGTTCTATGTGTATCTAATGCCAACCCCCTTGCTCTGACGCATTTGGGGTCCACCTTGAGGCGATAGATTGTGACAGTGTGGCCCATTTTCGACATTCGAAGAGGGCTGGCCACAATACACGAAGATATACCTAAAATGCGGTAACTCCGCCATGTCAATATAAAAGTTTTAAAATATTAAAGAACAAATATATTTCAACCAACTTGTGGTCATCTTCAGTGATAAAATTTAAAAAGTTAAAATCTTGGCCATATACCACACACCATGTTTGTTTGATGTAGCCATGAATTTAACTTTTTTAAATTTTACCACTGAGGAAGACCACAAGCTGGTCGAAATCGTAGAGTATTTGATTTTTAATATTTTAAAACTTTGATATTGACAAGGTGGAGTTACCGCATTTTAAATTCAAAGACAAGTAAATATGGCTCTATTTTATCAACATTGTGCTGATACATAACTGGCAGAAGTGTAAGGTGTGAACAAATGAGTGTGTTTGTGTAGTGTAATGTAGGATATGAACCCAGGTATAATTGGTGCACAGACTAGTAATTGAAAGCTGTACACCACCACCTCTCCTGAATCCAGTATCGGGCTCAGATTAAAAATCCGCACCTACCGTATATCGAAACCAGGTCTCCGGGTGGAAGGCAGGCGGGCTGCCAACCACGAAACAGCGGCGGACATACGCTCAAAAGTTGCACAGAAAATATACAGTAAACAATGTACTATAATCACATCCTTCTTTTTCTTAATACTAATAAAAGCCAAATCTCTGCTGTGCTAGTAAACTTTCCAAATAGGCAATCATTTCTACAGTAAATCCCCTCACCGTTTTATGCGCAGGTTAAAATGCACACTGTTATTACTAAATGTTCTTTAAACAATTGTAGCCAACATTGCAGTAGGGGGAAATAAGAAAAAAAGAAGAGTCATAAAAATATGTTCAGGACATTAATTTCAAGTTTCTTTTGAGAATAAATAAACGTGGAAACCGACATTTATCAGATACTTTAGTACGACTTTCGAAGTTTATTGCAGTTAACAAAAAAGAATCTTGGGGGCAGATTTGGGCATCACTCAAAAGTAGACTGAACAAGATAAAATAAAAAGTGCAGGGCTGCGGGGTGTAAGGAGGGATAAAAGTAGAAAGCGAGAGTGAATGGGAGGGAAGTTGAGCCCCTCATCAGTTCCGCAGTTGCCTGTATGAAAGAGCTTCTTCCGTTTGGCCATAAAATTCGACGTCTAAGAGCTCGTCGACCAATGGTGGAGCTCGCCATTGACAGCAAACCGAGCCAGCGTTTCACATTATTCTTTTCCCTATAAAATAATCCGGGAGTGTAAGGGGGGGGGGATGTCTCATAGACGTTCGAGTTGTAAAGCGAGGGTTGAGACCCATAAAACACAGAGCCCAGACCCCACCACCTGCTGTCCATCATTGAGAGGTGCGAAGTGCGGCTTTTACTGTCTGCACCAGGTCTGCAACCATTTAATTGGAGTCCTTGTTCTCACAAAACACTAGCTTTCTTTCTATTTTCTTTACTCTTGCTTTTGTTTACTCTTTCTTCACCGTAACTACTCAGTAAAAAAAAAAAAAAAAAAAAAAGAGTTAAGCATGGGATGTAGCTCAAGAGAAGTAGTGTCACTGTTCTAGCTGTTCTAGAGATACCTAGTTTTCGCGAGTGATCTTTTCACGGTTATAGTAAAATTCATAGGCCTAGAGTGCAAAATCTCAGAAGAATGATTCTTGACGTCATAGTCAAACTCTAAATTACAATGTTTTATAGAACAGCGCTGAGCGTTTATTGTTTTAACAGTTTTTTTTGCTATAAATTAAGCATCCACTTTCACCATAAATTATTAACCTGGAATGAATAAAATTCTCACTATATACAGATAGTTAAAGTTAAAAAAATATTCGTTTTATATGCTTTTACCTTATTATAGCCACCCCTTAGAAAATAAACATGTTCATAATTTGAGCACCTTTTATTATATGCATATATCGCATAGTATATACGAGGGTTGGAAGTTTAATAGTGGCAACACATCTATAAAATCGAGGTGAATTACATGAAGTTCAAATAGCTTTTTTTTTTACGTTGGTTGGATATGCAGCATACTTCAGAGAAAATAGGAGCTTTCTACCACTACGAATGCCTTCACAGTAACCAGAGGACCAACCGGTCTAAAATGAATTTTGTATCTGACAGATAGCCAATGATTAAAAATAATTCAATACCTTAAAATTATTCTTGATTCACCACACGCGTAATTCCATAACGAAAAGGAGCAAGATGGGTCAAAGCCTGTCACTTGTTCTTTACTTCCTTCCGGCGGAAGTTCAATCATGCTTTACACTCTATCATTCATCATAATGAGTAAAATGTTTTAACCAACCTTTAAACAATATGTTATTTCATATTGTTATAAATCAAGAATAATTTTAAGATATTGAATTATTTTTAATCATTGGCTTTCTGTCAGATCCAAAATTCATTTTAGACCGGTTGATAGAGCCAGCTCAATTTCTTCTGGTTACTGTAAAGGCATTCAATATGGTAGAAGACTCCTATTTGCTCTGAAGTATGCTGGATATCCAACAAACATCCAAAAAACGCGATTTGAACTTCCTGTAATTCACATTGATTTGATATAGGAGTTACCACTATTAAACTTCTAACCCTCGTATATTTTTATTTATTTATTTATAGTTGCCTTTACAATATAAATGTCTCCATATAGGACCCTGAAATTAATTTCTTGAATAAATTATAACTTATCAGATCAGTAAATGAAAGTATTGTTTCCATTAGCGCGGTGCTGTTCTCATAACTTTGAGTATTAAAGCCTATTTAATTCGTTGGGAATAACATTTTTATTTTATTTCAGAAGTCTACAGTTGCCTAAATATACTAAGATAACTTAGTATGTATTGCGAAGTCGGCTCAGTGTTAATTCTGTATCTTATACGACATGGTGAATCGTAACCCTCTTAGGAACAATGCATCTTTTTTTTAAGGTGGAACACCAGCCATTTTTTCCCTCCTCGGTCTTTTGTTAGGGTATGTATCTGCGCACTATAAAAGTGAAGACATCATATGGAAATGTCCCAAAGGCAGGATGGAGATGCGAACTCTAATTACTGCAGGAACTGGTAATGTTCATCCCCACAGGGTACTTCACAAAATGCATCATTAAGTTGCAAGGTAGATAATTGCTATGGGTATCATTAGCGTTAAATTCAATGATAAGGGAGCCTACACGATAATTCTAATGGCAGACATCTACAAATGAAATTATTTTAATCCGGAGAGGTTGGGGATCGTAAACAGAATTCTCGATAGGAAAGGAGAAATAAAACTGACGGAAAAAACTACCCTCACGATGTGTAAATTGCAAATAACCCTTGGAAAAATGTTAAATTCTTTCGCGGCTAGAGAAAGTGCAGTATCATGAATGGAAAAAAAAAACCCTATAAGTAATTTCAAAATGTTTTGTTAACGATTTAATTTATTATAATACCTATTCACATACAAGGTAATCTTTTAATTCTATATTTGGGCCTCTCAAAACTTTTTTAACCATCCAAAATTAAATATGTATTTTAGAAATAGACTTAAAATATAATTTTAAAGGTTAAACAAAGAGCTTTAAGTTTCACATTTATAGATGAAATTATAGTATTTTTTTTATGTTCACTTCAACTATGCTGGGAAAATCAATTTGAAGGGTTGGTTACCGTGTGTTATAACAACTTTCTACACTGTGTCCGTTACCTAACCAGTCAGGACAAATAAAGAAATCCCCTGTGCTGTCGTACATCAATCACATCTACACCAGCAGGGGTGAAACACAACACTCAGTTTTCATCACCTTACTCTGACTAATGACCATACTCCCAGAAGAGGAAAGAGATGCAACTGCCAATATTAATTTAAGCATAAGTTAATGGAATAAAGTGTACTGAATCTGAAACGCTATAGATGTTAGTGACTTTCTCTTAAATTCACTCTACAAAAATGTTCCTAAGAATAATACTCGTCGGAAATATATTCTAAACAAATCTTGCAAGAGTCGTTTTAACCCTTTCAGGATTAAATTTATATACTACGATAAGACATTGTGAGTTGAAATCATCGGAGGGCACTAAGTTTGAAATCGATGGAGAAAATTTATTATTATTAAAAAAAAAAATTATTTATTTATAACATATCAAAGACACAAAAACAATCATTTACATTTCAAAGACAAAATTTAAACACAAAAAATTACAAATTTTTATTACATAATCTCTATATATATAAAAGTCTTTGTCCTGACTGACTGACTGCAGGAATCAACGTAGAGCCTAAACTATAGGCTAACAGGTAGAGACTTGGAATTTTGACAGTACCTTCGTTTCATAATGTAGGTGCTCACTAAGAAATGGTTTTGAAAAATTTTGATTTTAAATGTCAAAAATCAAATGTTTTTGAGAATACTTAATCCCTTTTTACACAGAAGTATCAAATCCAAATCACAGAAAACTTGACAACAGTATTGTTGCAAGTGGTATCAGATGGGTTTGGAATTAAATGAAATGGAAGTTTGACAAATTAGAGAAGGTATCAATATAATGTTATAAATAAATATTAAAGAATGAAATACACGAAAATAATGCAGTGACATAACTTTCTCTAAACTGGACCAAGAGAAAACAATACGAGGTAAGGTAATATGTTTTGGGAAGAGAAGTATGAAAGTGATATTGCATTTCTGTTTAATTTCATCCCCAAAACGGTTAAATGGTAACATAAGAGTGAGAAATAAAAATTCTCTGCCACGATAATACAATTTGATGTTACCGGAATTTCTGTTCCTTCTTATTTAAACCCCTACCAGGCTTGCTGTGTACTGTACAAGTGATGGGATGCAAAATTCTACATCCTCTATGAACCATAAAAAGCTATATCAAGCGTTTTCTGAGGGAATAGTTTGAGTGTGATAAGTCGTTCTTCCTATTTCGAATTATAAATACCTATATTAGGACCTAGAATTTAAAAATCTAAAGTCCTTCATAAATTAATTTCAAATTACAAAATAAAAAACCCGGGCGACGCCGGGCCTTTTAAGCTAGTATACTATAAATATGATATTCAGAAAATACCCCCGAATGAGTAAGGTTGCTCGTGCTCGGGTGCAAGATCAAAAGAGAGCTGAGTGAAAAAGGAGGAGAGACGAAGATCAGAGTGAAAAAAAGCTGTAAAAGCTATTTGAAATAGCTGTTTTAAATAAATGATAATCCTAACACATGAATAAAAATCCTCAGGTTTAAACAAAGCATTATGCTATTAATCTTAATCTCTGCTTCTACACAATTTTTTAGGCGACGCATTTATACGTCAGTAGTACTGTAGTAAAAAGGTTAATAAAATCAATATTACGCCCCATTATAAACAAGATTAAATATGCATTTTAGAAATAGACTTAAAATATAATTTTATAATGGACATTATAAACAAAAAATTGTTGATTTTTGGGAAAACAAACAGAGGCCGACTATAGGCTAAAAGGGCAAAGAGGTACATCTCCCAAAATAATTGAACTATGTAAAACATGGCCCCATTTGATATTTAATTAAAATTATTACCTATTATTTAGTAACATTATTAATAATAATATACTTATAACTAAGATGGTTTATGTAATTTACGATAAGACAAAATATTTTGAGAGAGCCCTCTAGTGGCTCTACATGGGAAATACACAGCTCGGTGATTATGCAAACAAATTAAAAACTTAAAACATTCTCTCATCTACAAATTCAGAATACAAACTTTCAGTAATTAACGTGTAGCAGTATAGGCAGGAAAGAGATCGTGGAAAACGTACACTGAAGCTCAAAGTACATACCTACAAAGTAAATACTCATTTAACGATTTTCCATAATGGGTCGAATTACAGACGCAAGAAACCCCTTTATTTAATTTATATAGATTAACAAATAAACAAATTAGCATTGTAACTAACAAAATGTGGAGTATACTAGTTTGCTTTGATGTTTTAACATATTCTAGTTATATTTACCACTCATTCACCTAATTATTTACCGTACCTATCTACTTCGTTAAAAATCCTGGGCACGGAGTCCTTTGGGAGGGACTTTAAGCTGGGGGTCCCGTGTCGTAGATTTACGGCACGTAAAAGAACTCCAAGCCTAAATTAGAGCCTCTGGACAAAATTTCTCGACCCTTTCACGTCCAAGAAATACTTAGTTTCCAGAGGGGGTTGAGAGGCGATGGGCTTACCATCTGTCCCTCTACCCTCTCTCGGAAAATAGGCATATCAAAATTAGTATAGGTAATGAAACCTCCGCTTGGAGGCCCCTTCGCCCCACCTGGGGATCATAGGGTACCAGATCTACTTCGTTAATTGCTTTTACTTACAGAACTTGCTTATTTGCTTCTTACTTAGTTGCTTATTAAAATTTACTCACCCGCTCACTCACTACTTCCTTTCTACTAGGCTACTTATAGTACATACCTATTATTTACCTATCTTTTACACTCTTCTTCATTTTTAAAATTTATTATCTTTATTTCTTTCTTATAACTTTATTTTATTCTGATTATTTCTTTTTCTTTCTCACTTTACTTCTTTCTTCCTGTGTTTATTTCCTCCCCTCCCCTTCTTCATTCATAAATTTTGATTGGTTTATTTAATTATTTTATTCTCATCTCCTTCTGACCCACTCGAAATAGCTGTATATACAGCCCTGTATTCACATAAAAAAGAAGCCCTGATGCAAAGAAACTATTTTCATTAAAATAGATTTAATGGTATCAAAAAAATTGTGCAGATCTATTTAGTACTCGATATGTCAATGAAGGTATCATACACGATGTTTAGGCCCACGGGACAACCCTTAGATGCTGATAATAGGCCTTCTTGTATATTTTGTATATCGTAGAATTGTTTCAAAGACGGAACAGAGAAATTAACCAAAGCTTCAGACAGTCTGCATAGATGTGTTTGATAATAATTTTTACCTTAATGCAATTTTTGCTAGAAGCCGTTCCATCGTTCTTGAAACACGACCTTGGAAAGGCAGAGGAGAATAATGCTTTAGTAGTGGGGGAGGCAATATTGGTTTTCTCAACCACGTGCTTTCCATGTACTTCTACTGCTACATGTACTCCCTATCCTGCGCGAGATTTGTAGGTCATGCTTCAACTGAAATGGAACAGCTTCTAAACTACATTGACACTATGTTAAGCTAAAATAATCACGCAATATAATAGCAAAGTTGACATCTAGTAGAATAAAAATTGGGAATACTCCTTGTATAATACATTATACATTCTGGCAAGTTCCCTTTAAGAGAGCAAAATCATGACAATACAATATTATAAAACAATAAGCAAGTACTGTACTATTGTATAATTTGCACTGTCTAAATGTAAGTCTGTTTGATCCAATTTCATTGACTGGGACAAACAGCCGGAAACTGCTGTCATTCGAACGCGTAAAACTGGATTCAAACATGGCAATGTGTCAATATACATCAAAGGTAAATATATATGAAGCTGTGCTGTGGGAAATTCCATTTTAAAGTTAAAAAATATATATCTTTTTTTTATTTCGAGTTACTGGTTTTACTCACTTGCTATTTTTGTTCTGCCTCGGAGCAACATTGGACTATACCACATTATAAAAAGTAGAACAATATGCAAGCTTACTCATGCCCTATCGAGTCAACTATTCTAAGGCTAAATTTCGGAGGATTTTTGTAGGTTTACGGAACTATAATGAAGTAGTGAGAATAGAGCACATTGAAGCCGAAGCTAGCAAGATGAATATAGTATTTAAACACACAGAAAATAACTTAGAAGTTGGTTAGAATTCAGAATTCAAAGTCTGAAAGAAATATTACAATTTCTTCATTGTGTTTCTCCAATTTTCATTTTTCCAGAACTTAAGTTTAGTACAACAGAAAATAATTATGAGATGTATAACATTTACATCAAATTTTACGATCAGATGTACCTTAACAGAAGTTTCAAATAAAGTTTAATAGAGATATTTTACAGACGTTTGGAACAAAGATTTCACTTAAGAAAAATTTTATGAACCTCTCAATCGGTGAATGACAACATCCATTCTTCAAATCATTGACAGAAAAGATAATTAAATAGGCCATGTAAACTTTATTTATGAAGCTAAAATTAATTGTACATTGCCTTATATGTACATAATATGTAAAGCTGAAAAATGATTTGTTTATTCCCAATATTTTACCATTCTTTAGAATATTTTTATTACAGTATTATTATTTACAATTTTTGAAAACGAATAGGCTGCTCAGCTAAAATTACGGAATTCCTTTGAGTAGAAACATTAAAAATATATCTCATAGTAGAAATTTAAGCATTTAAAACTATTCCTTTAAAATTGCAAAACGCAGTAGCAATAAACACATTAAGTTTTGACCAATGTAAAACTCAGCAGTCATGCGTAATAATTTATATACAGCCTCATTTTGTTTATAATTGGTAACGAGTAACAGTTATATGCTGAAATTAGCACAATAAATCAGCTCCAAAATTTTCTCAGAGCTCTCAATAAAATTCATATGTGCCCGTCATCTAAGCCAATATTGTAAATAGGGAGACACGTGGCTGTAATTTCTTCGGCAAATTTATATTTATATTTATATTTATGTTTATATTTATATATTTTGTACATCTTTAGTACATATAAATCATTTCCCTGGTGAGGCCGTCCACAAAGTAAGTTTCCCTGGGGCCGTTTACAAACAAAAAACAAAATTTCAAGAAAATATTTATTGCAACAGACACAGGAAGTGTTCAGTTATTTTTCAACATAGCCTATTCGCCACCGGAATTGAAACATATTTTGTCATACCGTGGGACCAACGTTTGAATACCTGTCTCTTAGAAGTCTGCCGCCAGGGATTTGAATCACTGTGTGATAACCCCTCTGCCATTCTTTGTCATTTCGTGAGATGTAGGGAAAGATGGAAATCACTGGGAGCGAGGTCCGGGCTTTAGGGTGAATGCTTTAACACCTCTCAGCCGAACTTCTGGAGGACACTTGCTAGAAGGTGTTTAAACATCCATCCTACAGCCCGGACCTCTCTCCCAGTGATTTACATCTTTTCCTATACCTCAATAAATGACAGAGAATGACAGAGAATAACAGGAGGAGATGTTTGTCACACAGTGGTTCAAATCTCTGGCGGCAGACGTCTACGATACAGGTATTCAAAAGTTGGTCCCACGGTATGGCAAATGTCTCAATTCCGGTGGCGAACAAGTTGATTAATAGCTGAACACTTGCCGTATCCGTTGAAATATATATGTCCATGTGTTTTGCTTCTGTAAACGGCCCCAGTGAAACTTATTTTATGAACGCGCCTCATATACGGAAATATATAGATTTAAACCGTCAATTTCTGTCTTTGTGATGTGAATATCATAATCACGATTTATATTATGCGGCATTTACATAAATATTTAGACAGTGATGCTATGTACATAAATCAAAGGTTACAACACAAAATCAAAAGGATATAAGTCCATTTTGCATCTGATGCTTATAGGTAGTCTACAGAACCCATAATTATAGGACATCTGTTGAAATTTAACACATAAGTCAATCAAGGCTATCAAACTGGTGTTAAGCTTTTGTATTGTCACATTATTTATGGTCTGTTGCGTGTTTAGAACGCTGTTCTGCTCTCTCTGCGAATTTATTTAGAACCCACCGTTGAATTTCACTTTAACCAGCAACTCCGAACCATCCCAAGGGCTTACAGTGACCAGGGACTGAGTTCGAACATTGATGTTCGTAACAGACAAATCCAGAATGATTCGGAGTCTTCTCACAGTTTTCAATTTGAGTGTGGGTAAGTCGAGCTTAAACTACTGGTTTATTTCTTATCAGGATAAAAACTCCACTTCTGGAGTCCGTGTATAATATACTAAGATGCAACAGTCACATTTTTCGTGCTTGACGCAGTAGTACCAACCTTCTCTTTTTTTTTTTTTGTTGACGAAATTGTGAAATTCAGAAATAGTGAAAATACTATTATTTTAATTTTTGGAAGCAATATAATGTAGATTTCTACAAATTAAAAACCAGACATAACAAATTAAAAAAATCCGAATGTGGTATTTTTTCAAGATTTTATTGAGGGAATATTCAGCCAAGCCGCCCGGGTAATACATCTTGCAGAAAAATTACTATTCATAGAATATTGATTTCTTACTGTAACTATGCAGATAGAAAATTTAATAAAGAATGATTTTTTTCTATTGCGTATATCAATAGAAAAGACGCTTGTCGTGTAAATTAAACTGTCCAAAAATGATGCCTGCGTAACAATGCACAACTTGACAACATGGCATTAGAAATAACTGTTTTCCTCTGCGGTAGTCTTGATTCACTCCCAGACAGGCCAATGTCTGAGTGGTACTATCACGGTACAACAATGAGTACGTTTTGTTTACTTCGTTATGATGAAGTGAGCTCATACTCAATTAACAAGTTACACCTACATCCCAATATTGCCACCTCGTGTAAATTTTAATCTTGAGAATCCTATTAATCGGATATTTTATCATAGGTAATCCCACGAGAGATCACGAGTTTATCGATATTTGTGAGAACGAAGTTCTTACAGTTACTTTACATCAAAACCTTATAAAAGCACACAAACTGGCTTGCAACGAATCGAAATTGTGTTTTTAATCAGTGCACATTTATATTATTTCAATTTCCAAACAAGTTACTCTATATGAAACAACGTGTTCTTAACCTGTTCTCTGGCAGCATGTGATGTATTAATCAGTGCATATTGGTACTTTACGTCTTCATGTACGAGCTGACGTTTTATCAGATAAAATAGCATCCTTGTGTTCATAGCAAGCATTTTATAAGATAAACAACCATTGTTGATCGATATCCGAGGTATTGCTGAACATTACTGGTCAATATAAATACGCACCGTATGAATGGAATAGGAGTACGCCGTAACGTAGTGGTTGAGGCGCTGCGATACAAACCGGAAGGTCGCGGGTTCGATTCCCGAAGAGGTCGTTGAAGTTTTTCAATTGGCCTAATCCTTCTGGTGGCACTATGGCCCTGGGGTCGACTCAGCCTCCAACAGAAATGAGTACCAGGAGCAATCCTGGGGGTAAAGGCGGCCGGTGCGTTAGGCTGACAACCTTACCACCTTCGTGTGCCGAATGTCTAAAAATCTGGGAGCCTCATCCTCCTGGAACCCTGTGGGCCTCCATGGCCTGTAATAGGGAACACTTTACTTATGAATGGAATAGTCACAAACAGAATTAGAGGTTTTATGTTCAATTAAGTCCAAACTATAGTCTCTTTCAGTCCGCATTATCATTTTACTTCCACTGTATAATTATATGCTTGTTAATATTAGGGTGATTCTGTAGTTATGATTCCATAGAATATTGTTTGTACTGAACATGACATTCCCAATAGGATACGGATTATATGAAACAGTTCCCTTGACTTTTAACAATAATAATTGAGTTTGATCCCTTGGAAACGGACTTGTCCATTAAGTCCAACTTAATGGAGAATTTTCGGCGAAGACTTTGTATATGCCAAATTATCAATGGTATAATACGTTATGGACCTTTTGTCCTCGGATTTTTAATTTTTATGGCCACACTTTATTATTTTTTAGGTAGCGGTGAGGAAGATGTTAAAACAGCTGTTGCTACAGGTAAGAAATACATTTTTAGGTTTCAGCAGTTAAGAAGAAATTAATGTTTACAATTTCCGTGTAGATAATCTTGTTAATTTAAACTTAATATATAGGCTAATATTGTGCTCGTAACGGTAAGTTCATCGAGTGCACGGAAACTTTCCGATGCTTCTGGTTTCTTCTAGTGTTTTTCTTTATGTAAAATTAGAATTTTTTTTATTTATTTTTTTTTTAATTTTAAAAAAAAATTTTTTATTACATATTAACACAAAAAATCCATTTTACTACCGTACATAACACACAATCTCCCAACAATAAATAACAAGAGTCTTAATCTTCCAAACACTCGTAACAGTGAGAGTCTTAATCTTCCACACACTTTGTTGATTAGATTAAAGGTTTCCAACGTGTGCGTCGAAGATAGTCCAGGTACATTTCTTTATCAGTGGAGCCAAAATTGTGAATAGTCTAATGTACGTTACAGTATGTCCTATGAGTTGCATAATGTTCTGGTGCGTATTTTTTGGAGTGCTGAAAAAATCAGGAAACAGAAACATTCTAGGAGTGAAGTACAATTTTTGCGCTGTTAATAAGTTACGGGTGTAGGCCAATAGAGTACACCAGGTAAGACGGTTGGGCACTCTGTAAGACGAATTAAGTTGTCAATTTGGTTGCAAAAAGTACACTGATTAGAAAGCGTCATTTTAATTTTAAATAATCTGTCTCGTGTTGCAATAATATCACGAATCACTACAAACCATGTCGAACGTGTTTCCACCGGTAGATGAGTTGAGCTAAGATTTTGCCACAAACGTTCAAGTTTAATATCTGTTGGCGCTATGCGATGCACTCTCATTTCACTATGTGTCCACTGTGTCTGTAATTGCGCATAAACAGTAGAAGTTAATTTCGTTGTAGGCAAGTGCTCGTCGAACTGAAAGAAACTCCAGTCCTGCAGGAAATCACTCAGGTAGGCCTATTGCAAGTCATTAGGTATTTGTTTTTTGTAAAATGGATAACTTAGGTCCAAAGCATTAAACCAGTATTTGTACCACAGACCTGAGAAGGATGTCCGTGCCAAGGTTTTACTGCATCCACTTGTACTTATAAACAAGGCCTTGCATTTTTCTTCAACGTTCACAAGTCCAATACCACCTTCGTTCGGTGGACGGTACATAGTAGATAGCGGCACCCTGAATATAAATCCTCGCCATAAGTACCAAGAAATGACACAAGTGATTTGTCTTACA
This sequence comes from Ectobius pallidus, assembly GCA_964059195.1. Lineage (NCBI taxonomy): Eukaryota > Metazoa > Arthropoda > Insecta > Blattodea > Ectobiidae > Ectobius > Ectobius pallidus. The sequence continues at coordinate 61,424,349 of CAXKWD010000002.1, forward strand.
CAATCTTTTGGAATGGGCAGAATTTGTGCAACATACCAGCATTGTGATAATATATATGTATGCACAACCCAGCTTCTTTTGTATAAACAAAGATTGAATTGAATCACCTTATTAACTGTGTTCCACACCTGCCAATCTCTTATTAGATTGAATTCAAGTCCGACCACACACATTAGCCTATGAAAAACGTCCAGGCCTAGATGAGCGGTGAAAGGGCGTGGAATATGGATATATTTCATTTGAGTGTTTGGAAGAAATGCTTCACAACGAATGTCCGTATCAGCTCCCGGATGAGTTCGACTATTATTGGTTTGATGTGAAAAATCTGATACTCAAAACCTAAGATCATAGCTCAGTTTCAGGCTCAGGAGGGAAGAACTGGGGGAGTAAAACACACACTAAGTGGAGGGTGGATGCAATTTGATAATAATTTAGTTAATGAATGAAGACATAAAATAAACATGTATTTAATTGTGTTATTAATTTTCAACGCCATTGTGTTTATTTTGAACTACTCAATAGTTCAATTTTCACGCTGAATTTTGTAAAATTTAGGATGGAATTACTTGAAACGAAATGTAGCCTACGGCTTATGAAACTTTAAATCAAAAACAAAAAATACCTGGGCTCAAAAGGTTCCGCGGAAGAAGTAACTTCTGACGAAAAATCTCTGCTGAATCAAGTACTAGGCCTACTACAGTACCATTTTTTATTTTTTATTTTCCGGTTTTCTTTGGTGTGCTTCCACCAATGCCTTACTGATTTTTTATTGAAAATCCATTCACTGTTAAAACTAAGCTTGTCAGCCTATTTTAACCGAATATGAGCGCCTCCCAGACCTTATGCCAGACACTGAATTAAAATTCTCCTTAAAAAAAAATTCGGTCACATTTAAGATAGATCGAATAATTGATGGACAAGGCTGCAACTCTCAAAGATTCAACCCAAATACTGGTAAACTGTGCCAATTGAATTAACGAAATTGTCCAAATGATTAAGTTATTTTATTGTTGTTTGTTATTGATTATAAGAAAGGTTATGTGACTCATCGTTTCTTATAAATAATTTTTTCAACTTATTGGCTCATTAATTAAAAACAATAGTTCCTACATTTTGTACGTAAAATAGGGTCAGGAGCTCCCTTTTCGGAATTGTCTCAGAAAACTCAGAACTATCCCAGAAAGCTGCTCCTCGAGACAACAAGTTCGAGAACCCATTGGTGTAGATGGTGATGTAAAATATACTTTTTCAGTTTGGGCTTACGTTTAATTTATTTACGTCATTGAAAACAAACTTTCACGAACTTTCCCTACAGCACACAACTGACATGGGATGTCTTGCCTGCTTTATAGTCTTTCGCGTGGTTGTAGACTTGTAGTATGGTACGATTGAAAAGAAAAGCAATAATTTTCTTTTTGTTGTTTTCAGGAGGTAAATGTAAGTGCTTGTCTCCACCCAAATGACCACCTCATGGACTGTGGACTGGTGTGAGGCGCACTGTGATATCCTCGCCTGTGTTTTGTTTGGCCGATATGGATCCAGAAATATATAATTCCGCCACCTATACTCTCACTTCATTTATTACAGTTTCTGTTTTAGGATTCCCTGAATATGGGTTACTAATTCAGAATTCCGTTCGCTTGTTCGTCTATTTGCAAACAAAAAGTCATATCATTTAAATTGTACGTGCTATAAGTACAGTCCGGATTTCTAAGCAAAATGCATATTTATTATCAGACTCCAAAAAATAAGCAAACATGTTATATTTCGTAAGACACTCTTTGATAAGCAATTTTAACTTTATTTGATTTTGCTTATTCGGCGTTAAAAACTATTTTACTTGCTTATTTTATGGTTCTTAAATAAGATAGCATACTTTACTAAAAAAATTAAATCAAAAGTGCTTATTTTATTCCCAGACGTCATTATGACCGGTTTCTTTTCTTTTATCGGCTAACATAATTACTGAAAAATCCTTTTATTTAAACACTGTCAAATTTCTAAAAAAGCTTTCCGGTGAAGAAACAGATATTGAAGAGAAATTGAAGGGGTCGGGGGAAGATAGTACTAACCCTTTTCTTGTAAAAATTGAGATTATTGCGCTATTTATATATTTCTTATTCACTATTTGTTCCAATGTTTCTGACAATAGACCCAAGAAGTCTTGTTAGTAGCATAATATGTATAAAAGAAAAAGAAAAAGATAAGAATTATAGATTTGAGCAAACTTTAAAAATGTAATATCTAAAATGAGGGTTGTGTGGGTTAGCACTATCTGGCCTCAACCCCTTCAATTACTCGAAGAAGAACTGTGTGTTGCTCTTCACATGCGCCTGTGACGTTCTGCGAAGTTGAAAGAACATATTTCGCTTTACAAATCATTCTTCCCTGACAGACGCGCGAGCTTCGTATAAGAAAATATGCGGATAACCTCCCTTACGGACTGAAACAGCCGCGATTGAGATAAGATTTCTACGAAACTAACAATTTATTTATCTGATTTTTTAGTAATTTATTTTTGATTAATATGGTGCTTATTTCTTACATTTCTCGTGCTTATTTTCTTGCTTATTATACGGTTTTATTTTGCTTCTAACTCCGGGCTCTAGTTATAACCAAGTACGAGAATAATTATCAGAGAGATTCCTCTGACATTGGGACTCGAACGTTCCGTCCGTGCTGACGCTGTACCAAATGAGCTAGATGGTGTTATAGTCCGTGACTCAGCTAAGCTCCTCTGGAATGCGGGGAAACATAAGGGGATGTATTGGTCTTTCCCCGCATTCCAGAGGAGCTTAGCTGAGTCACGGACTATAGATGGAATCTTTCGATTATGATTACTCTTACTGATTGACCAAATAGAAATAACTTTTGTTTAAAATTTACATTTTATCGTCCTATGACACTAAAGTAATTTAATCGGCCTAGGCCGCTAAAGTTGTCATGGTAACCTCTTCTTTAAAATAGTTCCAACTATGGCACCTAGATGTCTCTACCGTGTCTTCCAGTGAAGTGTATCTTTATGTGCTCTTTATGTTTATAGATTATTATTAACATTATTATTAAGAAGGATCGTAAATCTTGCCATTTGGACATATTGTATTAAAGAAATAATTTGAAGATAATAATATTAAAAGTTGACCTGACTAGAGGTGCACTAAAACGCACCATCTCTGTATTTCAATGCCATGACCTTATCCACTGCTCTTACAGATAGGCAAATATGATAAAAATGTAATGTAATCTTTAATTTAGTACATACATTTGGTTTAGTTAGTCAAAATTTTCATCTTAACGATGTTTTAAAAGCATTTTAAGAAAAACAAACAAACCTATAGCAAGCCAAGTTGATAAACATGCACTCTTGGTAAAAGCGCCATATCTATTTGCTTTCTTTAAGTAGGATCATTGAAAATGAGTGAAAAACTGAGCTCATTAGTAGTAAAATTAGAGAACTTTTACTAAAAACTATTTGTGCACATGTATACATCAACTTTAGCGGACTTCAGCGAGGTGTGGTGAGATTTTTATGGGCTAAAGGAATATTCGTGGCGTGTATGGGGACGAGTCTTCAAAGATGGCCGTGATAATCTTTCATTTGTTTGGTCCCATGAAGAAATTCCCGGTCGGTAAACGCTTTGCTTCAGATGCAGAAGTGAAACAGCAGTCCGCAGATGGCTATACTCCAACCGAACGGACTACTATGAATAGGGAATTTTGAAATTGGAATCACGATGGGAGAAAAGTGTTGAGAAACTTGGCGACTATATAGAAAAATAGACAAAAGATGCCCCTTCATGTGTGCATTTGTTTATAATTTTACCTATTAATATTTTTGTAAAAAAATTATTGTGCGTTATTTTTCGAACCACCCTCGTATTATTATAATTTGTATTATATTTTTTATTTTTTGTAATAAACGTATTTTTTGTAATATACCTGATTTATCGCAAAAAAATAAACATTTAAAAAATGTACAGAAATTAAGAGGAATAGTAAGTCATGATCATGAAACACCCCGTATATTCTTAAGCTAATAATGAAAACGTACTAATTTGTGAGGTAACATTGAAAACCTTAAATTAATTAAATTAAATTATTAAAGTCAAATTGCCTGTTATAAAATCAGCAGTCTCACATTGAGAATCTTCTTGTGCGAAACATGTTTTGACATTAACTTTAATGTTCTAGCAATATTTTTGTTTCTACTCTGTGTTACCAGGAGATAGTAGATAGGGTGGGAGGCTTCGAGAGAGAGCGCCATCGGCAAAGATTCATTTTCTGTTATGACAAAACACTGATATTGCCATAGGAACCAGAGCTTTGTGTGTATTTATATAACAAAGGAATATAATCCTGCCTTGTCATTTTTACTGGAAGCTTCCATAAACTCTTATAAAGGCATTGGAAGAGGTTTTCCAAGTAAACGTACTGTTATTACAGAGTCTGTTTGGAAACAACCATCGTAGCTGATGAATGGGGGCGCTCTTTCCTCTTAAAATTACAGGATTCAAACATACTGGCTTCTGTCGTTTTATAAGATAACAACATTCAATGGAAAGCTTCTGAGAATGAACGAACAAATAAACAAACCAGCAAACAAGTACATAATAAATAATACTTTGTTGAATTTGAGTTTAACTACAGAATAAATTGTAAAGAAGCGGCGATTAACTAGCTAAACATGTATTTTCTTCTTCATTAAAAAAATTAGATATTATTGAATTTAATATAATGTTGTGAGGCACACAGTCTTTGATTATTTTATTTCTCAGTTTAAACTTTCAACATTCGTTGTTTCATACATATATATATATATATATATATAATATATAACTTATATGTATTTCATATATATATATATGTATTTTATATATATATATATATATATATATATATATATATATGTATAATTCACTCAACTCAACTGTATGGCTAACACAGATATAAACGTTATAAAATATAACCACAATATACTTAAGGATAAAGCAGAGTTTATAACGTTTGGATATTAATAAAATTACTTATCTCCAATATAACAATACAAGCCAGCAATGAAATTATTCTTTGTTAATTGTTTGGTTGCGTAACACAATCTACTTGGCACCGAAAAGAAAGGTAAGCATTTTGTGATTATGATTAACGCAATGTAATGATAATTATCTGGCGTTTCAGAAAGATTCATCAGATTTCTAAATGCAATATTTTCTCAGAAGTGAACATAGAGCGTTCAGTCACATTTTACAATACACCTCGTTGTATCAAATTTCCAATAACATGGATACAAATCTTCTACTTTCTTTTCTTCTCTAAGAAAGACGGCGTAGCTAATAGAACTTTGAAATCGGATAAATATACATTTTTTCTTTGTGTACGCGGTATATTATCTGAGAGCTTTAAAGCTTATTTTCGAACATTTTAAATTAATTTACCATTGGGTTTTGTAAAAGAATGAGTTAATCTGGAATTTATTACATAACTGAAGAAATCCCAACAATATTTTAGCAGCTGGTATCAAGTTCATTTTTATTTTATTGATCGAACTGAACGGTCTAAAACATGTATTTTAATACCTTTCAAGAAACTCCCTTTTTCTATTTTATATATTATGGTTAATTCATAAAGAAAAAAAATATTTAATAACATAGCTGCATTATATTAATCACAACTATTGAATATTTTCTGAAAGTTTGAAGAAATTCTAAAGAACTATGGCAGAGCATTTGAAATCCGATTAATCTTGGAACACAGTTATGGTACAGAAGTTGTTTGGTGATACAAAATATAAAATGAAATTATTTTTAATTTTATCATAACGATAAATTCCAAATACCTGTAAGTTCATGTGATTGAGATCTACTTAAACTCCATTTTAAAGGTTGAAAAATAACTTGCACTGCACTGTGATCGGGTGATTGCCTTTCAATTCTAGGCCTACCTTGTTTTCCTAAAATTTCCTAATACCATATTCGAAAGCGAAATTAATAAGTAGAATTCAAATTAAAAACTGAGAAAATAACCTGACGTGGAAAAACGTAATATATTATATAGATATATTGTAAGTGGGTCAGCATGCAATACACACGTGCGAACGTTGCGTGAACTGTAAAGACACGCATGTGTTAGGCCTATAGAGTGCTGATATCAACTGTCCACCACTTGCTACTGTCCTGACACCACATAAATTCAAGATGAAGTTTTCAAAATATGATATATTTAAACTAGATACTTTATCTACGCCATATATTTCAAAGCTCTTTACACTCTCCTGCTACCACGCCAGTTACTATTATCTTTTCGTGATGAATAACTTGCACTATGTCGACCGCTGTTGTTTAGCGCTTCCACTTTCTGACCAACTGTTAAGTTGTGGGACATGAATTTTGACAGAACCCGAGGTAACTTTATACATTATATATATACGTATATATATACATATATACACACACATAATGCTCATTGAGGGTTATAGTCTAGTTATAATATAGTGTTACATCTGTACGCTACAATTAAGTTCAATTTTAAAATCTAAGTGACGGTATGTCAATAGTCTAAAATGACTTTTCACCTTAAAAATTATTGTAATTTTTCATTTATTTATTTTTGCGACGAGTTTCATTATATTATTGTAAAGTGTGTGAGCGTATATTTAGTTTATTATTATATATTATTATTTGAAAGAATATAATTTTCTTTCCCGTCAAACGGGACTGCCATAAAGAACAACATTAATATGGGGAAAAAAGACAATATAGGCCTAATTATCTACTTCACATATAACTCAATATTACTGTTTACAAAACAAATTTCAAACATTGAAAAGTTATTTTAGATTTTGATGTAATATCATGCAGAATTTAAAATTGAATTTGATGTAACATAACCTAGAAGTAGATGCTGCATATACTTTGTCACATACGTGTTACTGATTTTATAATGGACTAAATGCAGGCCTAATACCATAAACCATACCATATTTCCGGTTCACAGCAATTTTTTAGGCTTATACTTATTTTTTTACTATGAATTTGCGAACAAAAGAATAAAATTATTCATATCTTTGTGCCTTCTGATATAGTGCACTGATAAGCATACTTCTTTCATTCCTTTCGACAACCGTTAATTTTATAAAGATATGCTCTGGATAACAAATGTTCATTTTCATTATCTCTGCAACTTTACTAAGCAAACCTTTTATCTTCCACCATAGTTGAGATAGCCAAGGGGGAAAAAATGAAATTGAACATGGCTAACTACCCCTAAATCGGTTTTATAGAAAATCAGATATAATTATTTCATTATTCAAAGTTAGAATGTCGAAATTTAAACTATCTAACTCGATAAAGCCATGAAAAATACCCTTAATATTTCAGTAATAGAAACTAAATTCTAGAAGTATGCAACATGGATATGAAAGGTTTAGTTACTGTTAATGATTTGTTAATTTTAATATTTTAAGAATTACTATTATTATTGTTATATATTATTATTATTATTATTATTATTATTAATATTATTATTATTATTATTATTATTATTATTATTATTATTATTATTAATATTATTATTATTATTATTATTATTATTATTATTATTATTATTATTATTATTCCAGCCACTGAAGTAGAGGGATAATGGGGATGGGGTAGCTTTTGTACCTTTATAGTACGTAGCATTGGGATTGATTTATTATTATTATTATTATTATTATTATTATTATTATTATTACTATTATTATTACTATGATATTAATTTACAGTGGATCTGTTATTTTACGAATGATTGATTATTAGTATGAAACACGTATGCAATGTCATGCAGCCATTCTTTAATTAATACATAGCCTAACATTAGCAGGAATCAGAACAACAATTTTCACCATCCTGAAGCGATGTTTGCTGTCAAAAGCAACTATTTTCCAAATAATTTTCAAAACATCGATCATGGAATACGAATACGTCGCAATTATAATAATTGATATATTGGATTCATAATCCACAAGGGAACATATTTATCATTTATACGGCATAATCAAATTAGGCATGAAATACAGCTTGGAAACTTTATTATGATTAATAACACAAATGAATATCATGGATTTTAATAGCCAAGCTAAAATATAACTGCATTGAAACATTGTTACTACAAAAGGGTTGAGAGAAAATAATTTGAATTAGTCTAGAGCAAATATGTATTTTTTTAAATTTCTGTTGATAAAGAAGGGAGCATAATTTCATGTGTATAAGGGTGTTACTTAATGATGAACAACACTTTAATTTAACTAAAACTGTGATTAATCTCGATATTAATTCATCTTTTTAAAACATGCTACATTATTTAATTTCATTCTTATTCAAGATATGGTGATTTATTAGGTTGAAAGTATAAAATATATTGTACAAACATAACATGAAAATCACTGTAAATTTTATCAATGTATTAATACTGTAATGAAATATTTATACTTTTTACTTTTTACAACAATTACAATTAGGCTACAATGGGAAGAGAATTCATAGAAAATAGAACAATCTACAAAGTATTTTTTGTTAAAAAATTATACTTCATAGAATAAAAATTTCTAATATGAAAAAAATCCATTTATTTGTATTTATGAAACAAAACAGAACATTATTAACCTGAATTATAACATGATTTCACGAATGTCAAGTTTATTTTTGCATTAGTATAGGCTTCAAAGACTCTTGAATCCAAAAAGTTGTATTTAAAAAAAGCATTATGTGTGAATGTGACTGTCACTCTCTATAGAGGAGTGTGAAGCGAGAAAATCACATAGTCCATATAGTAGAGAAAGTCGTGTTTTTACCCTATAGAATGACATAGTCTATTCATTCCCGTTTTATCCTGTTGACAATTACTAATTGCTTACTCTCACGTATCATATCCGCACCTTAAATCTGGCTATGAAATTGAATCACACCCCTACAATTAATAGTAAACCAATTAATATTAATAACAAAAATAAATAAAAATGTTATTGAATATTATTGTTACACTGAACTTTTAATATAATACTGGAATGTATTATACAATATGTAATATATAAAATGCTGCAGAACTAAATCTTTTTTAGGAGTTAAAGAAGTTACTTACGCTAGCTTACTTCTAAATCCCGCAGAATTATTAGCTAACATTGAGTTTTTGTTTGGCTTGAATCCATTAAGATTAATGGAACACAAATAAGCCAAAGTCTCCTTTTATTTTTATCTCTCTTTATAGAGATTTTCAGTAACTCTGGTTCGAGGTAGGCGCTGGCTATTTAATTTATGTTGCACGGATCGGTGACTAAAACCTTTTGTTTTTATTTCTCTTTCCCTTGTTTTAATCTTGCATTTAACCCAGGGTGTTCATAAATTGTTACAGTAACAAACGGCTTCCACCAGGCGAACTCAAGATTTATGTACGCCGAAAGCTTTTGTACGAAATTTATCATGTGCGGACCCCGCCTTCATTTTTTACCCCCACCACTAGCACTTCCTGGCTATGGAGAAATGTAATTAATATATAATGCAGTCGACATTATACGGTGGCGCCTGAAAAATTGTCATACTTACGGGAACCTTCATATTTTATGGATATTCTAAGCCAACGTCTCCCATTTCGCCGAACGGAAGAAGATAAAAATTAAAATATATAATATTATAATATTCATGAGAGTTTTGCTAGCATGCTTTGGCAGTCTTACCGTCTACTCTAGAGAGAGATGCCTGCATGGTAGGAAAGTTACATTCTTCGATGTGAAACACTAATAAGCATAAAGACTAAACTTGAGGAAGAATGAACTCTGTTTTCATACTCCTCTCGTTAAGGTCCTAGAAGAGCACCAGAAAATGAATCAACTTGGGCGAGTTAAAAAATTTAACCGTTGTATCGGCCGAGTGAAATGTACAGTAATACATTTCATATTGACTAGGCGTATAAGTGTGATATATGGAATAACTAAATCCGGCTAAAAACTACTAGCCTATCAAATTAGAGCCAACGAATACGTGGCTGAAAACTTGAGCTAATATTCTCTCAGACCCAGTGTATTATGTTAACAGCGAGGAGAAGCATATAATATGGGTGTTTTTTTTTTAGTTTCCCCCTAAAACATTTATAGAAATAATATATCACATTATGTATAATACAAATGGAGAGTTGTGATTCATATATCACATGCACTGTCAGAGTAATATTATAAAACTGCTATTTATAAACGTGCGGTTCCACTGGAATTATTTTTGAAGAAAATGGGTATAATTAGCTTCACGAAATCACTTCCATGAAAGCAGTGTCATCATCAGGGAACGGATTTTGATGACCAAAAAATACTTAAAATATGAGCTATAAATAAATAAAAAAATTACCCGAAAACTAACAAAAATGACTCTAAAATTTGTATGAAAATGCTAATTAATTCGACAGATTTGTGTCTATTTCACATTTATGTTGTTGACCCAATTATAGGCTTGTAATTAGTTGATTGGTACATACGGTTAAGTGCAAACAGAAAACACTTTATTTCTGTATCCAATTTAAATTTACTACGAGATTTATTTATTAATGCTTATTTAGAGTTTCGATAAATAATATACATTGCATTAAATATATATAAATAATATACATTTTTAATAAATATAAATAATATACATTTTAAAAAAAAAAGGAGGCAACATAAAATGAGACAATAATGATAAAATAATGACTTTTTCAAAATTACCTAAAAATATGAAATGGGGAATGAAGACAATAAAATCACCAAAACTGACCAAATAATGACATTGAATTTTTAAAAATGACCTAAAAATAAAAAGTTAGAAAAAATTACCCTAAAAAGCACCATTTTTATAATCTAGGAGGAATGATCGGAACATCTGCACTGGTGGGCAACGTCCATGATGTACCAGCTAAAAGATGACATGTCATCAAAATCCGGGCCCTGGTCATCATGCAAATTAGCTTTTATTATTATGAGTTTGTTCATTTTAAGAATAGACGTTTTCAAACCAATAAACTGCTATCGGATGTTTAATAACTTGAAACCAACAACAGCAACAAACCTACCAACCAACTTAATTTCAAGGATGATGATGATGATGATTATTATTATTATTATTATTATTATTATTATTATTATTATTATTATTATTATTATTATTATTATTATTATTATTATTATTATTATTATTATTATTATTATTATTATTTTAAAATGTTTTAATGAATGAGGTGTGTCTCACCGTCCTGAAAGGTTGCCTCAATACAAGAAACTCAGAAACCACCTATCTTTACATGAAGTATTAATGCTAATTGTAAATACTTGTTATATTTAGCTGTGATTGTAATATTTTATTTGTTAGTATTCTTTGTCTTAGGGCAAGCCTTAATTGAGGGAAGCCGAACGTGAAAATTCTAAATAATATTAGCTAAAGTTTTATATAACTATGGCCCATTCTTCGAGTGCGAACCCTTCCTCAGACATGGATGGAATCTATGACTCTTGTGTACTCATTCCATGACGGGTTTCTGAACGAATTCCAAAGCTTATCATAGGCATAAGTCACCACAAATTGAGGTAAAGACCTACAGCCCATAGCTAAAAGTTATATAAGGACATTATTTTGTAATAATGATATAAATTATTTAAATTCGGGGATAAACATTTCTACAACAGTTATTTAATATAATTTAATTTTTCCACACTCCTTAACTATCTCACGGAAGGGATAACTTCTATTACTTCTTAAATAAATACTACTACTATTTATATTAATAAGTTACTCACTCTTCACAAGAAGCTGCATTGATCCTTGAAAAAGAAAATACTATTATCAGTTTATGCTGGTTTAAAATAATAGATTATAATATAATATTAACAATCAAGGAGCTGGCAAGCTATTTGTTTATTATCAACAAATTGGTATATCTTATATTCAATGAATGATAAAATGGTTGTGGTAATTGGTAAATTAAAATGGTGGTTTTAGTGATGAAGGCAGTTTAGGTGTTCGATATTTTAGTGTAGGGTGTATTAATTATTAGTGATTCTAGAGAACAGTAGTAGCCTACAAGTACTAAAAGTACAGTCTAAATAACAATAGAGACTCACATTAGAAATAATTTTCGATACATCTAATATTGCACATCTTCCTTTCTCAGATTCATCCTTCACATTTTCAAAACTCTTTGGCTAAGACTGTAATATACATTTACTTTTCATTATTATGCATCACAAACTTAACAGTTTAATTATGCATGAATATAATTATGAAAGTAATGTCCAATATATAGCCCTAGCATACCCACACTTGGTGAAATAGGGCTCCTTGTATATAATAATAACAATAATAATAATAACAATAATAACAATAATAACAATAATAACAATAATAACAATAATAATAATAATAATAATTACATCCAATGCTTTGATTGAAAAAATAAACCTAAAATAGTGCTAAATAAAGGAAGTTTAACGCTATCGTGAAATGAAAATTAAGTAAATAGTTTCGTTTAAATTATTCTACCTTAAAACCATTCCTTCTCTTGAAATATTCCAAAGAACAACGTTTTAAAATTAATAAACGGTGTAAAATATGTTGCACAAGCTTACTCACATACACATGTTAAGAATTGTATTATTGATGTTACCAGAGTGTACCATTCAAAAATTAATGTATAACCTTAAGGTTTAGTTTTAAGAATCTTACCGAAATTTTCATACATTTTCCTTACAGCATCACATATGTTAACTGAATAAATAAAGGCTCCTATCATTCAACAGATTTAGATTTCCTTGGTCAAGTAAATAAATGACAGCCTAAAAGAGAATTCAAATTAAACAAAATCATTATTATATCAATTAGGTATGTTTCAATTATTGCTATTCTTAAGTGGAGATGTATTTATGGACCTATGTAGTACAATATGTGAATATCTTTCATTATTTTTTTAAATTCAGGCTTGTTCAAGAAAATATAGTAATGAATATTTAAGCCTACAATTTCCTTCATTAATAATACCATTACTATGAGTGTTATTATTATTATTATTATTAATACTATTACTTAGCTTATTTTACATGCTTTAACTGCATTTACGTCATATCACGTGTTTAGAAAGTTTGAGTATACCAATAATCTCTTATAATTATTCGTTCGTGTGCATCTGTTTCTATTGTTCAGTGATGTCTTCTTTTCTGATATTCAGTTTAAACCATTACAATATTCGGTGACATAGCGGGGATGAATTATGGAAAGTAACAAAGTCCTACAAATCCGGCATTTGCCTTTGCGGATGAGGAAACCAGGAAAAACCAAAGTGAGGTTCGATTTGAACCCATGACCACTTGTCTATTAGCCTATACCACTTCGCTCTGATTGGTTTTGGTGTGTTCTTTACCCCTGAGATAAACTGACTGCATTTCACCTAGATTATGGTTTTCTTGTTACTATGGGTAACAAAAGTATATCATTCATATTTTATTTATCGTTTGTTCATTTAAGTCATATTTATTTCGTTTTATTTTGATACTTATTAATTTTATAAAGAAATTTGTTTTACAAGATTTCTTCATTTTAATTTTCTCTACAACTTTACTGAGCTAGGTTTTTATTTATCGCCAACTGTAATGGAAATAATCTAGAAAAAATTGAAAATGGATGCAGGTCATTTTTGCAAAAAAACGGATATAGCCATTTTATTAGTCATAACGAATAGTTATAACCAAATTCTGGGCGGTTCATTAAAATTCCGAAAAAGTCCTTAATTCAAAAAAATGAAGAAAATACAGTGAACCGTTTACTTGCTGTGTTTGTCCACAGACAGACGGCCGTCATAAAAAAATAATAAAAAACTTTTTCGGTTTTTAGGCATCGTGAAGCATGTTTATCGGTGTTATCTCGATTTCGATTTTTGTCACGAATACAATAACGTAGGCCTCTTTCTCTACACTACGTAAAAATGATATCGACATAGGCTAAGTCAAAGTTAAGAAATTACCTATGGCGATTTTTCAATAAGACTGAGGTAAAACATTTTGAAGGGGAAAGATATAAAAAAATAAAAAAACAATGAACCTCTCAAGATACGGTCGTATACGGATGTACAATTCGTAGTTCACAAGTACGAACACGGCTTAAGTACAGCTCGAAAGTATGTAACATACCAGTTACGTAAATGCCAGTCAATTAATATGTAACAGTCAAATTAGCTTTGAAAATATACATAAAAAATTCAAACCGTTCCTGTGTACAGTCAGGAAAAATGTTTATTTGTATATAGGCTGTGTGTGTCTAATTTATTAGATTTCTTACATTTCACAGTGTGAATAAAAAACACAAAAGATTCAGTACAAAAACCAGGGATGTTACAAGAGAATACTAACAAGGATAAAGAACAACAAACAGAATTAATAAACTTGGAACAGCTTCGCTTGAAAACCGAGAGCTCACTTTATTAATCGTCATTAAAGATAATCCAAAAAATCCTAACTTAATTGCAGAGTTTATTAAGTCATGGGGAATATTTTATAGGACTGACATCTGAAGCCAAACAGCAGTACTAGACAAAGGGCACGTATCGTATGAGCAGTCATAAAATAGTCAGTTTGGTTTATGTATAGTAATAGCTTTGGCAATTTGGAAAGGCCATACTGCAGGTATAACCGCTCGGCTCTCTGCCTGGTATAGTTTAATGTCGCCCGAGCTTTTATTGATTCAATATTAAAGCAAACTCCTGGTTTTATGGCCTCGTAGCATCTAAATGTTCCATACGCGTATGCATAATTATGAAGTGCTCGTGTGTCTGACGCTAATACTGCCTCTTTGTTCTATACGTAGGACAACAACCACCTCTACACCACTTCTACGATTATTTCGTACGTCTTTGCTAATTTCCTAGAAGCTATTATATCTATATATGTTGATAAAAACTGAACAAATTAGTCCGTTAGTTGGGCTGAGAAAATAGTAATTTTATAATTAAGCTAATTTTACCAAAAAGTGAAAATAATTATATAACATTGAGCTCTGCACGTAAAAAAACTCTCTATGTGTAAATACGCCTACTAACACAGCACTGAGGTTCCGGAACAGGAATGATCGATGCGCTCACAACACCACAACTTAGCAACACCACCGCTAGAGTAGAATTACGTCCTATGCAATCGATTGCATTGCCGCAAAAATACGTTGTATGCAGTCCATACCATGACTGTACACTATTACATAAAACACTACAAATAACCTTAACCAAAATTAAAAATTAAATTTTGACCGAACCAACTACGCTATCAGGATGATATTTGAGACGGATTCTCCCCAGGTCATGGAGAACGTATGGTGAAAATGTCAGGCCTTTAGGTCAAGGGATCTCGGGGGAGAAAGCGTATACCCACATCTTATGACTAATTTAATATGGTTACATTTGGTACTAGCTTAACAGGTCCGGCGTTTTGTATTTTGCATGCAATTCAAAATTAAATTATGGAGGACTTACGATTTCCCACTCAACTATTCCCTCAGAAAACGCTAGTTATGACTTTTATCGCTCCTACAAGGCTTAGAATTTTGCAACTCATTGCTTTTACACACCAAGAATTGAAATAAGAAGAAACAGAAAATCCGGTAACATAAAATTTTACTGTCTTTACGGGATGTTTTATTTCCCACTTTCATGTTCCATCCTATTTTGTCTCTTTTTATAAGTTTAGGGCTTACATTAACATCCATATTTCTCAACTAATAGAAAGCCAACAGCGATGAGTAACGTATCAATGGATATAATTTTTTTACATACACGCTACCCATCAGCACAAACTCAGGCTCAGGCAACTGAAAATGCTATCTCCACAATTCTACATCAAAATGTGAAGTGCGAAACTATGCCTCACACCCGATAGTTATTTACGTGGATTTCATTCTCCAATATTGATATACAAAAATTAATTATATCGATAGCCTCTATAATTATAATTATTTGTCAAAGCCCAATAAAATGCAACTCCCAAAGCCCTATATGATCAGTGAAAAACCATTTTGTCATGAGAACTGAATTGGATTTCATGAATTCAGTGTAATATTTTCAGAAATTAGGCCCCTAACCTTCTTTATATTTATATATATAGTACATAAGGTAGTAAAATTAGATAGAACTATTGAAACTGACCTGAAAATGGGAAAATAAACAGAGGGACATTTAAATGAAAATTACAAAATAGGCCTATGCTGGGAGCCTCAACCTCCTGGAACCCTCTGGGCCTCCATGGCCTGTATAGGGATCACTTTTTTTTTTTACTCGTATTTTTGCTTTATTATTAGGCCTATATATGATTTGCATATGAGGCCGATGCAGTATATTTTCATACTCTAGTTTTATTTTGCTATTTTGATCTTTTAAGTGTAGGCGTGCTAGGAAGCACAGTCATTTAACCATCAAATATTTTTGTTAATGTTCACATTATTAGTTTCTAATATTATGATAATAAATATACAGTTATTATAATATATTTTCTATGACATACATGCGACAGGTGACGGGACAGGAGCAGTAGATCACTAGGATGTGTACGTACAATATTTATTCTATTAATTTCTCCATTTTGAATTTTTCAGTACCGACTAAACTTGAATAAAATATTTCCCGTTAAAAAGCTACTATAAAATTTTGATAAAAAATTCCAACTAGGTAAACAATTAAACATTAAATAGAATCATATACTCCTTTAAATGTAAGAATATTTTTAGAATGGTAAAAGTTTGAATAGATCTATCGGTGTGACGTAGCGGATGAGTTCGCTCTCCTCACGCAAGGGGGCCCGGGTTCGTTGACTGAAGTGTTGAGAGTGATTGAAATTTCGCACAAGTAATTAAAACGAACACCAGAATTACACTTCAAATTTCAATTTAATATATAAATTTGTTTTTAGATACCAATTTATAATACAAAGGATACTGCCAGAATGAAAGATTACCAATTCGTATGGGTCAAGGACGGAAAGGTATTTGTACGCAAAAATGACAGAAGTCCTGCTTACAGGATTAGCTGTAACAATGACTTAACTAATTTGTAACATTTTTGCTTACCTCCTGTTTTTAAACTGTAATTATGGACGCAAACGCCTTACTATCAGCATTTGACAACCATAATGAAAACAAAAAAACACTTGTATTTGATGACTCACATATCTGTAACACTTACATTAACAACCTTAAAGCCGACCTAACATTACTACATATGAACATACGTAGTTTAAACAAGCACTTCTCAATGTTTTGTGTATTGTTGCAAAATTTCGAAATTAAATTTGATATAATAATATTGACAGAAATCTGGTTGGAAAATGATGCTGGTTATGATATTGAAGGATACAAAAAAATCATAAAGACAAATAAATATAACAAATGTGATGGTCTAATAGTATATGTCAACAATCTTATTGATGTGACCGTAATGGATGATGAAATCGCTGACGCAAATAACTTGCATTTAACGTTTAATTTTAAAAACTGTCAATTCATATTAACAGCTATCTATAGATCACCTAGTTTCCAAATGAAAAACAATTTCTTAGTTGGCTTAGAAAATTATTTAAAACGAAATCGAGGAAATTATGATCACATAATTGTGGGTGATATCAATATCCAAAGATTGGACGATCAAATAGGCTTAGATAGTGATGGAAATAAATATATGAATATTTTAAATGAATTTGGTTTTACAAAATATTTAAAAGCGGTAACGCGCTTAGGCAACACAAAGAAGTCTTGCTTAGACCACATATTTCTCAAATCTATGAACAATTTGGATTTTAATAGCTGTGTATACCAGAGTGATATCACAGACCATTTCACAACAATTGGCACATTCTCGTTTCCACATAATCACCATAGCTGTAACTTAGAATATACCCCTGCTACCATAAGCCATATCAAAATAGAACAACTGTCCGAAAGGCTAAGGAACGAGACATGGTGCTCAATATATGCTGCTACGGAAGCTAATAGAGCATTTTCATATTTTCATGGCATTTTAAAAAATCATATTGAACATAGTAGAATTTCCAAACTTATATCTATACCTTGTAAATATAAAAAAATAAAACCCTGGATTACTACTGGCATTGTAAAATCAATTCGAGTACGTGACAAAATTGCAAGAAAAGTTAAAAGTGAACCGTTAAATTTGATGTTACAAAATCAATATAAAAAATACAGGAACCTTTTAAATACGATTGTAAAAAAGGCTAAAACAAATTATTACGAAACCAAGCTCAAACAATATTCACATGACCCAAAAAGATTTTGGCGAACTATCAATGAAGCTACAGATACATTAAAACGAGAAAATACGAATATAAACAAAATCGTAACAGAAGAAGGATTAACCATTACCAATAATAGTGAAATTGCTAATGAATTCAATAAACATTTTTCTCAGATTGGACATAAAATAACAAGCTCCATTTCATCATATTCATCACAATCTACTCGCAATAATAATCTACATTCAAATCCAACAGCTTCTCTGTTCCTACAGCCAATAATTGAAAATGAATTGATCTTAATTGCCATAAACCTTAAGAATAGCGTTACTCCTGGAAGTGATGACATTTCATCAACTATAATGAAAGCAATTATTAGATTTATTTCTAAACCCCTTACTCATATTTTCAACCTATGCTTAGCTCAAGGCTTTTTTCCGGATGAATTAAAATATGCGACAGTAATTCCATTGTACAAATCAGGTGACAAATGTAATTTAAATAATTATAGGCCGATATCCTTATTATCTACCATTGCAAAATTATTAGAGAAATGCATAAAAAATAGACTAACAAACTTTTTAGAAAAAAATAAACTATTAGCGGAATCACAATTTGGTTTTAGGAATAATATGAGTACAGATGATGCTATAATGGCCGTTACATCCACAATTATTAAAGCAGTAGATGAAGGAAAAAAATGCTTAGGTGTTTTTCTGGACCTAAGAAAGGCCTTTGACACTATAAGTCACAATATTTTGCTAAATAAATTAGAAAATATTGGTGTTAGAGGTATTGCCTTAGACCTATTTCGATCATATTTATCAAATAGATATCAAATCACTAAAGTTAACAATGAAAAAAGTGAAAACGTAGTGCTAAATATCGGCGTCCCACAAGGAACTGTGTTAGGTCCTTTGCTCTTCTTCATATATATCAATGATCTTCTTAAATTAGATATAAATCTCATCAAAGGCAATGTCTATTCCTTCGCTGATGACACAGTAATCATATTTTCTGGAAACAGTTGGGAGCACGTTTTTAGTAATGCTAACATTGGAACAAACAAAATAAAAAAATGGCTCGATGAAAACCTTTATCTTTAAACATTGATAAAACAACATATTTACCATTTTCACTAAACTCTAAAGGACTTTCCTCGATAAATGCACAACACAATATAATCTTACATGAAATCTCTTGTTCTATCCCTTTTAATTGTAAATGTCCAAAATTAAGTTCATCAACACAAGTAAAATACTTAGGTATTATCATTGATCAAAATTTACGGTGGGAAAAACATGTTCAATATCTGTGTCTTAAACTACGGAAAACTATATATAAATTTGTTATATTAAGAAACATTATGCCACAGAGTACTTTAAGACTAATATATCTAAGTTTAGTCCAATCAGTTATACAATATGGAATAATAGGATGGGGTGGGATATGTCAGACTGCACTTCGCCCATTGTCGTTGTTGCAGAAAAGAATAATCAAGATATGTTTAAAAAAATCAATGGACTATCCATCTAAAAGTTTATATAAAGATTTTGACGTATTGAATATTAAACAATTATACTGCTACACTTTATTAAATTATTTCCATAAACATCATGAAAAGTTCATAACACGAAATCACTACTATAATACAAGGAGGTATAATATCTCTTGTCCTCTTTTCGAACCAAAATGTGCTACAGAAGCAGGTCTAAGGCATAGTATAAATTTCGGACCAAGGCTGTACAACAATTTTACTAGAAGAAACCCTAATATGATACCACTAAACAATAAATTGTTTAAAAAAAGAGTACTCGATTTGATTAAATCTAACTTGTAATTGTACTTTTACCACTTTTTTATGTTATCATTCTCAACTGTAAATTTTTAATTTTTAACATGGGTATTTTGTTTGTAACTCTGTTATGTTATTGTAATTTATTTTTTCGTATCTTTGTTCATGCATTTATTTCATATAAGCAATCTTATTTATTTTTATTCTTATTTTTTACCTAAAACTGTAACATGTATGTTTTTTTTTATATATAATTTTCAAAATATAATTTTAGTACGACTGAACTGACCCCGAACACGAGCTATGCTCATGCGGGGTAAATAATACTCTTTTCAAATTGTACAAATTGTGTGTATATTATTTGTATTTGTAACAATTTTGTATCAATTTGTATTTTTTAATTTGTAATAAACTATTTGTAATTTGTAAAAAAAAAAAAAAAAAGTAAAAATTGAAATCTTTCTTACTCGATTGATATTAAATTATGAACCTCATTTTAATACGAGATTATTTGATGCTTTCTTTACAAACTTACTAATTGATGTTTTTATACTATTTATGTTTTTTGTTAAAAAAAATTCTCAGAGAAAAGAAAAAAATTAAGATCTATATAAAAAAATCATATTAGTAAATTTATTACAAACATTGTAAAGTAAAATGTGAAGAAATAGGAGTTTCTCTATTTTCTTTGGGGAAGATTGAATTTGAGTGTGGGAAAAGAACATGCAAATTAAATTGAGAAAACAGGCAATTTACATTTTGCATGCATTGGCAGTTTAAAGTGAACGGAGGTGTTTAAATTGGTACAGTACTTTACAAAGGGCGTCAGCACCACCAAAAGTCATAAAAGTTGTACAGTTATATTTGGGGTATAAATTATTTTTTTACACAAAGATCCAGATATTATATATTTTTTCGCCAAAACGGCTAAATCAACACGTTTTTAATTCCTTAAGGTAAAGAAAAGAAAGGAAGCAAGAAAGGAACAGAGAAGTGACTTTTGTCATAACCTCGGAACTTCTCTTTTCGAGGTAGGTTAATTTTTTAGCTGATTTCATGTTCTCTATTCGGGCTAGACACCGCTACATACTCAAATGTTTTATTTTTCAAATATTTTTTTTTATTGCTCGGGGGCATGGGAATTAGTTGTGTATATTATGTTTCTTGTGAAAACTAGAAATTAAGTTTTATTTTTACAACTACATTATCATATGTTTATATAGAGGATTACGAACAAAATAACTGTGGAATTTTAATATATTTAAGATTACAAAATCAGATAAATAGTTATTTCAGTAGCAAACTAATTTTACATTATATTTTCTTCACATATTTCGATTTTGCACGAATGGATGTTTTAGATGGTCTTATTGCCACCTTCTAAAGCCATAATATGGTTATATATTGGAATTGTGTTCACACTACTGTGGCCTGCCAATAGGCGTGGCTCCCACATATAAACCAAATACCCGTGGTTCGTTGTTGCATCCTCGTAGTTTTAATATGACACCTGTGCATGCCTCTGTAGCGGGTTTCTGAACTCATTCCAAAACTATAAATCACTACAAAAATGTAACACTTCATTTTCCTATCAGCAACTGCAATTATCTGCATTCTTAATCATTACTTGGCTGTGAAATAATACGTTAATTAAGTAGATGGCATTGTAAATGTGTTTTTCCAAGCATTTCAATACTAAAATTCAACAAACAACACTATGATCCAGTTTATGTCTTTTCCCAAGTGTACAGGTGGAAATCGGTAGAATGGGAATAGGAATTTAATATGAACAGTCTGTTTGTGGCAAGTACTTTCTGTCCTGTACGATTTACAAGAAAATTGAATAAAAAATCGTTATTTCAAGCTGTATTTATACTGCATTTAGCTACGAGGCCATATCAGGAGTTCTGGATCTGTGTCTATAGAGTAGGGTAGGCCATGGAACGATTGATTGTCAATTATTTTCTATTGTTAGTGTATTTTATGGATTAAATTTTAACTGATATAAATTTTTTGCACGACTTAACTAATTAGTGGTACTTACGAATATTGTTGCCGTGGATCGTAAGTTGACATTCCCACACGCAATCTTGTTGCTATGTGCGGTAAGAGTTTCCGTGCTGTTATGAATATTACGCCACACCTCATAATACAAGCCTTTATGGACAAGGCCCCCCAGCACAAATATTCGGTTCCCATAAACAACAACAAATGCGAATCACTTTCTGAAATAAACATCTATCTTCAAGAATATATATACATAATATTTTGAGGTAATATCAAAATTAATGTAATTAAATAGATATAATTAATCATCGTGCAAAAAACAGCATGCAATACTCGTGCCGTAAGCGCATAACGGATCTCGGAAAATTGAAAAAAACTCGTTCGCGAGCGCCTCGTTTTTTCAAACTATTTCCTCGATCCGTATGCATGCCTTACGGCACTTGTATCGCAATATACTATAAAAGGATATGATACAGGATGAAATGGTGAGGATGATTCATGGTATGTAAATATCCAATTCGGCATTTGCCATTACGACTGGGGAATCCATGAAAAAACACATGTCAAATTGGCCGGCCACGGGATTTGAACTTGTGACCTCCCGATTGCGAGTCCAAGATGTAAAAAGAATTGTTAGGGGGAAAAAATATATAAAAAGCGTTTTCTACTATTCATTTTACTGCAGGTAAATGAAGTATGAAGAATTATAATCTACATAATGAACGTGAACATTTTCAGAAAAATCCTGCAAACAAAAATTTACTGGAGGTGATCCTAGGGTTAAACATGCTTCTAACGAAGCTAAAAATGCTGTTTTAGGTACCTACAATAGGCTCTAAAAATTGGAAAATAGGTTCTAAAAATTGTAAAATAGTCTCTTACAAAATCGTTAAGTTGCCAATTTTCTGAAATATCTCAATTGCAATGCAGAATAACTTATTATATTTATTGAAGTCACCATTAATCAATAATCATGATAAAACATAGATATAGGTCTATGGCACACAGAATTATATGGACCTATTACTATGGCTTGTAGTACTACCATAACAGTGAAAACCTAATCTCTGCGAGCAGAAGCTACGTACGCTAGCATATTCAACCCCTTGTATCCCTCAGTGATTCAGAAACTATGTTTTTTTTAACTGGATGTGGGAGTCGGGAGAAAAACACTACATTTTCTTGGGAATTCCAAGGAATTTTTCTACTGAAGACGAAACGTTTCTTACTATCTTACCACGTCATAAATATGCCATGTAGGCTACTGCACATTCCGAGCTAAAAAAAAAATTAATACAAACTGAAAATAAATGCCAGAATTTATTAAAAAAAAAATACTTATTTTGAACTTTAGAGGAAAAACAAGCAAAAAGGCAATTTTAGGCTCTAACGTAAAAATATGCTGTTTTAGGTCCTATAAAAGTATCAGTTTTGGGCATAGTCACTTATGAAACATGCATATACAAGTTTTCGTCCACATATCACTTAAGGATTAAAATAGGTTTTTACCTAAAATCCGAAGTCTAATGATAACACATATCAAAAACAACATACAAATACAGATTTTGCAGCCAAGAAAATGAAATAAATGTAAATAATTTTTTACTGGTGAAAAGTATTAAACTTTCATATACAATGTTCTGGCATATTACTGGTATGTAACGAAGTTAACAGAGAGGTGTTGTCTTAAATCACAGAGCTTGCAATTAGAAGCTTGATTATCGTGGTTACCCACAATGCCCTGTGGCGTGGACAATGTGGCAATATCATCAAGTTGCAGTGGCTACAGTTACATGCTTGTCGGGTCGCCAACCAACCGAATGTGATGTCAAGCCTAACAAATTGGTAACCATTTTTATTCACACACGTGCATGGCAAATATAGCATATTGTATTGGGATCACCTCATTATGTAAATTGCATGTAATTATAGCTACGTCCACACTGCGACAAAAATAATAATATCGGAAAATTTGCTGATGCAATATAAAATATGGGACACTGCAAACACGTTTCATTTCGGAGCTAAAACCTCCATTACACCTTCTGCATAATGTGTAGCCAAAACTCGAACATATCTACTGGATTTTACAATAGGCTAAAACATAGTAAAGACAAATAACTCTAGCGCTTAAACTATTATATTTACTCTAATGTCTGATGTTTTCAAAAATTACAGTACGAGTCAACCCTTGCGAAATTTTTGTATTTTGATGCTTTTTACAGGTGTCCATGAAAACCTGAAATTTAGCTATAGGATATTGCGATACAAGTGCCGTAAGCGATGCATACGGATCGAGGAAGTAGTTTGAAAAAACGAGGCGCTCGCGCCGAGTTTTTTTAATTTTCAGAGATCCGTTATGAACTTACGGCACGAGTATTGCATGCTATTTTTTGAACGATGATTATTTATATAAATTTAATTATATTAATTGTGATATTACCTGAAAATATTATGTATAACTTATACATTCTTGAAGATAGATGTTTATTTCAGAAAGTGATTCGCATATGTTTGTTGTTATGGGAACCGAATATTTGTCCTGGGGGGGATTTGTCCATGAAGGCTTCTATTATGATGTGCCGTAAGTAAATTCTTCCCGCACGGAAAAAGTCGTGCAAAAAATAATTATATTAACATTTAAACAATCGTTTACATAAGAAATATTTATTTAAAATTATATGCAGATATTTTAACAGAATGCACTGAGGAAGGAGAAGAAAACGGAGAAGAAAATAGTAAAATAATTCACGAGGATGGCGGTAATAGTGCATTATGGAACGAGTCTATAATGAAATTTATTAATTTACGAGTAATTTTATGAAACGAGCAAAACGAGTTTCATGATTTTTTAAACGAGTAGGCTATCTTAATTACCATTACAGATAGAGAAGTTGGATAAGACTGTTTTTGTTCGACCATAATTAAATGCTTAAGTGTTTAGATTTTAGGTCCATAAAGAAAGAAAGAGAAAGAGCGAGAGAGAGAGAGAAAGAGCGAGAGAGAGAGAGAGAGAGAGAGAGAGAGAGAGAGAGAGAGAGAGAGAGAGCGATAAAACAAATCGAATGACCACAGCAATCATCTGTTACCAATCTCTCGTAGTTCTTGTCTTCTGCGATGGCGTACTGTCTAGTCGACTGTCTGTTCTTGGCCGTCTTCTTGAAACGAACGAACTTTTACGAGACGAAATGGACTCAATTTACTATAATATTAAAATTAACACGAACAGAATTGGTTTCATTTTAAATAAGGTATTTCTCAGGTTCGCAAGCGACCCCTGGTGATCCCGTAAGGGGATATTCTCAGCGGATTTGTTACCGGGGTGCGCCATTCCCCTACCTACTTAAACCTAAGGACACACACACACCCAGTCCTGAACATGGGAAAGGAATTTGTCACTGCTGAAACCCGGGAATCAAACCCGGGCCGCCGGAGTGGAAGGCAGGCGCGCTACCGACTTACCCACGGTGGCGGACTTTATTTTAAATACAGGATGTTTATTACGCAGTTTCATTTACTGTTCTCAAGATTTCAAGATCGTTCCATGTTCGATAGTAATCGATACCATACCTGTGTTATAATGAAAATCTGTTTCGAAATGGATGTTGTTATGATACTGTTACGTCACATGTAATAAGCGTATTACAGTATGGTAGAACAAAAAGTAATATTGAAGTTCCTTTAGTTCCTTAGAAACACATTAAGGTGTGTAATGTGTATTGTATCTTGCAGCAAGTCACTGGTTTCTAGTTAAATCATCAACACTTCATAATTGTGTTTGTATGTAACATAATTATGCTGCATCACGCTCTCAGCAAATAAAACTGCAGTTTAATTACCAGGTAATTCCACGAACGCACGTCTGTGTTAATTTTCCACGTGTGAGGCAATCCTGACGCTCTCGTACATCCACGAGGCGACAATTAAACAGAATATCCTGTTCCCTGATTGGATGAGGATTGTGAATATTAATATAATTTACAACTTGCCCTATCGCACTGCTTTCTAGCTACAGCTAGTTGTTCTTTATGGTAGATCATAAAACCATCCTTTTCATAGCTTATCGTCATATCTGACTTACCCCTTCGGGGCAAAAGGATGTATATTATAAACGGACGGGTGCAAAGAAAGGGGTCGGGGATCGGAGAACCGGATGACTGTAACTTCCCCAAATAGTTGCTCTCCAATTTCATACGCTGTAGTGAACCTCCCCAATCCCATTGTATGAGTTTCGGGGATATACTATTACGCTATCTGCTATTCACTGTGAATCAAACTTGACATAAATAGATCATAAAGTTTAAAATTTGTAGCTGACGCTTCTGTCTACGAATAAAAATATGAATGCCTGGGTATCATAAATAATAATTTTAGCTCGGCGGATGAGTTTAGAAAAAAGGCCTGGTCAAGTTCACTACTGATTTCTGTTTAGAAAATTTTCGCAAGAGAGAACAAAGAAGTCTGTATAGAGCATATGAAAAGATGTGTGCATACAATATTTTGAAATCTCAAGACACGTGTAAAGTTGAACGCAAAATAATCTTTACAGCTGCTTAGGGTGTCCCTGTGAAAAGGATTTAACGAGATTTCACGAGATCACAGCCTTGGGAATATTTTGATACAAGCCGCTTTATTATTTATTTTAAGCAACGGAGGTGTATGCAGATTTTACGTTGGTGGGATTTTTTTTATTTAGCGGGTAGTTTTGAATAAGGCTTGCTTTGAACAAAAGAAGATTACCAATAAAAAAAATGTCGACGGTTTGATATTTATACAGCTGTACAAACTTTACGAGAAAATGACTGTTTTTGTAATAAGTAGTCATATTTTACTACAAGATTTTGAAGATGTGTATTATCACTGAACAAGGAACACAGTAGCCACACAAAGTCCTGAGACTATTTATTTATTTATTTATTTAATATACAATTTATTTTAGCCCTATTTCGCCATAAGGTATATTAGGGCTGTAGTTTTATGTCAATTACAATGTATAATGTACCTGTTTTCTTGTATACGAGAGTAGCCTGTTTTGCTAAAGTTTAAATAAAATTATTGTAAACTCTAGAGCATTGGCGCGAATAGCCGAAGGTCCTGGGTTCAAGTCCCAGTGTCGGAGGAATTTTTCTCCTATAATATTCTCATGTAATGTCCAACAGAGACAATGATCTGTGGTTCATGAAAGCTTATATATCTATCTTAAATATAGAACATAATTATGAAATAGTGGAATTCTCTACAACAACAATCATTGCTAAAAATATTAAAAGGTGGGTTATCATATTCGTATTTAACACCATGAAAGTTTAAGTGTCCTATTAACCATAATCTTTTCCTTTCAAAGAGTGGGCAGTCAAAAAGTAGATGTTCTAGGGTCTGTTTTTCTTTACAAATACATAAATATCCCTTCTCCCTTATAATTTTGAACCTTTCAAAGTAAGAACCAAAAATTCCATGACCTGACAAGAATTGAGTAAACACAAATTCAGGTTCAATTTTGCTCTGAAGTCGGGTTTCGATATTTGGAAAAAATAATTATTTTGTAATGTTCCGTTAACACTGATTGTTCCACCTAGTCTTAATGCGATCCCACATCTTTCTTCGTGCACAAGAATAAGGATAGTCCTGAGACTATGCTAGTAATTTTAGGTGGAAAATAACGATACTTTATTCTAACGCAGAAAATAACTTAATCTATTCTAGCCTATCATTTCAGTACATTTAAAGGAGGAAGGGCCAGTACCTGAATTACGTTTGGTCAAGTTTGAAATAAATAACTTAAACGACCTGATTTAATCGTGGTTTAGGTTTTTACTATTGAAATCACTCTTCCTTTTTTAAAGTTTTTAAATCTGTTTAAAATTATAATTTCAATTATAGTTTACAATTAACAAACATTACAGGTTAGATTATTTTTATTCTCATAACAGTTTCAACTGTATACTAATGTGTTGTTCAATATATAATATATAGGGCCTGATATAACAATTTAAAAGTGTTCTAATAGTAACATTATCAGTATAACCTTCATTTGTGTTACGTCTCCTGCTTCTTAAAAATATAAAACGAGATAAATAAACGTTTTAATTGAAATTTTCAGTTTATTTAAAGATCAGTAAAGAAAACAAACATGTAGGATTCACAGAATACATTCAACTTTAATTAATGATGAAAAGAAAACTAAGTAAACACTTTGACATAAAAAATCACATTTAAATTTTAAAAACTAATTATCCAATCAGTAGTATTTAACCATATATGGGAAATAAAATTTCGTAATAAGTTTTTAAAATGAATTGTTTTAGTTCGAGTTCTTGTTTTGTGGTACATGTGGTAACGGGATTTAAATCACAGGCCTACCATGTATAATCTCTCTTAGCAATCAAGTCCTGACAAAATTGTAGAGGAAACTTTGTCCAAAATCTATATAGCTTACCCAACTGCCTTATGAAAATCGTCCCAAACAAACCACACTTCAGTGATTTCATCCCAAAACGTTCAACAATGGGTAGACTCTAAACAGACAACTGATCCATTTTTCGATAATTATGGTCTTCAAACAAGTCTAAATTTACTGGCTTGTCCCTAATGAAATCTACACACCGTACACCTTAATATGAGGGGGCAAACCCTTTTCTTACTGCATGGTAATTCCCAAACAGCACTTTTTGTTGTTGTTTGAGTCTGTTATAACATGAACCTCTATACCGTTGCTAAAAGTCATGCCCGAACGTTCCATAGAATATGGATATTTCTGTAGGATCAAAAGTTCAAAAGTTTGAACTTGTCTCATATACAATAGTCAGGTAACTTATATTGCGTGCTTTAACCTGTGCAGCTATTTTAACTCCATATTGCAGTAACTTTAAAATCCAAGACAATTACTAATCGCAACATTAAAGGAATTGCTAATCGTAAAATTTTAAATTCCAGACATTTTTGTTATAACTTTGTGACATTTATTTCGAGTACGATTATAAAAACTACCTTTTTACATATAACATTACCTCAATTTTGAATCTACCTTATTGAAGACTATTCGGAAGTTTATGTACTTATTTTTTAAAGAAGTATATTTATTTTTAATATATTTCCTAAATGGATATATATGCATTCATGAACCACAGATTATTGTCTCTGTTGGACGTTATACGAGAATATTACAGAATAAAATTCCTCTGATACTGGGATATCAATACTGATATTTTGCTTCCGATATCCCATCCCTAGTCTATGAGCATGGATACCGAGAATAGCCATATCTCAATTTTCCAAAATAAGTCACTTAGGTTCCTTTCTGCAATGACACATTCTATTATGCTTAGGACAGGAAAAGTCACGGCATTTATGTGAGACTTTCACATCAGATTTTTCTAATAAGGAACAGCTCTTCCGAAGTACGAGGATGTTATTTACTACGACAAGTATTACTCTCAGTCTGTTAGCCAACCATCTTATTATTGAGAGTGAAAATGCATGCAAGAGCTGTAAGTGGCTACATTATACTAAACGCTTTGTTTTGAGAAAACTGTAAATTTTTATGTGAACGAGTTTCGGGATATTGGAAAGGCAGAAGAATAAGATGAAGGCTATTCCGGTGGCGGGTCACGAAGCTGGCGCCAGTCATTCCAATGACTTAACTTCAAGACTAGAGCTTCTTCCCATAATGCAAGTGTATTGCTTCTCTTCTCAAATCGAAAAGGATTTCAAAACAGAATCTGGTAAATAGGTCGAACGTTATAATGCCTGATATTACCGTATAGCTGCTGGAGAATTTCGTTTTGAATTCTAGGTCTAGAAAATAGAATCTGTCTCTAAACTATTTGCTTTAGCCTATAAAATACCATATTTTCTTTCCAATGGAACTTCATCCTAAGAAAATACAAATTTGGAAAACGAAAGCCTTGTGTAAGCAATAGAAAGTTTATGGTAAGTACTGGCCTCCATTCTATTTTCAAACAGAAGATCCTCAAGAATATGTTTACGTACTTGAAAATGAAGTATTGGACAGCAATACCTTATTTTATTTTTAAGAATGAATAACTTGAATTCTATTTGACAAGACGTATCTTTTACATAATATACATTTTCTTTCTTCTTTTTAGTATAAAATTTAGAAGAGGAAATTTAAAAGTAAAACTGATTCCAAACTTCTGTCAAAAAATCCAAAACATTTCTTTGTTTGAACATTAAACAAAATTTTAATTTTATTTAAATGGAATCTGAACGTTTCACATCTAAACTTCCATCGCTTCCATCTAAAAATGTAAACATATTGTTTAGAAAGTGCATTTTTTCTATTCTCTCTGAACTGTATAATATATCTTCATTCTTATTATTATGTAAACATTTTATAGGCTCTAATGGTTATTTTTTGAAATTGAGCAGCTCGAATAGGTTTAAAATACGTCCACATGTTTATGCTTCAAATATTATATGACTACAAATATTACTAGGCCTATACACGTTAGAAAAATAGCTAATATATGTAATATATAATATATATATTTAAATAATTATCATAATAGCGCAAACCGAAAGTATATGACAACCGTAGAAAAATATTTTCAGCAAACATGGGTCCGCAAACAAAATGTTTGCGAGCTTTATTATTGCGAATGTGTTATGAGCCGCCACTGACGTCCTTAGTTGTACAGCAACAGCAAAGAATTTTACGTGCTTGTCAAAAATTCCGACATGATCCGAGGGTGTTTGAAATAATTCGAAACTCACTGCAGAGATAAGTGCAGTATTGCATCCAGGTGCAAGGACGACACTTTGAACTCCTTTAAGAGTGTACAGTATTAATAACATGTAACATACTAAAGTAGAATTATATTCCTTGCTAAGTAAGTAATGAGAGAATTGCGAGGCAAGTTAGAATAACAATTACACGAAGAATCTACTTTTCAAATTCATTTATACTAATTAGGGCGATGTTCTTAATGAAGTCAGTGGCGGCTCATAACCACACATTCGCAATAATAAATCTCGCAGATGCTTGTTTGTGGATCCATGTTTACTGGAACTTCTTTGCTTCTGTTATCGTATATATATATATATATCACTCAGAAATGTCGCTCATATATATATATATATATATATATATATACAGTATATAATATATATAATGATATATATATATATACACATACACTACGAAGTTCAATTATTTATCTCAAAACTTACTAAGAAGAATTCTAGAATTGCTCTTCCTAAGATTAAAAAATCTGATGTAAAATTCACGTAACTTTCTCTGCCCAAATGAAAGTTTGCCTCTAGTATAATATATAACGAGTAAGTATGACATTCTGTTCATGTAATTAGGATGTAAAAATGATGAAAATATCGTTACCACATTTTATAGCATCGCCAAAGGATACATACCTAAATAAAATCTGATTAATGCACTCACGTAACTTGCTTTATTCTAAGCATAGCCAGTACATGTTTCTCAATTCACGTTCTGATTTAGAATAAGTTAAGAGGCCGTACTGCAAAGAGCGCATATTTAATTGTTTGAACCTGATGCTCAGCTTTATTATTCACCAGGCAAGAAAGTTTCTACAACAATGGGTGGTTTATCCTTCAGAAATTTTTTTCGGAAAAATGGTTTCAAATAAAACTTTCAGCTCTTAGTTTAAGCACCCCACGTACGAAATTTAAACAAAATCGTTTGAACCGTTTTCGATAAAATAGCAAAAACTAGATTTTCTTATTGTGAAGTCCCTTTAAAAATAAGATAAAGTCGTCGCCAATTTTCGTGTCACATCCGCAGTCACAATACAAATACAAAATACAAAATTTTGTTTTCGTATAATTTTCTGTTCTAGAGCTAAGGCCGTGCACAGACACAGACGCACATATACACACACAGAGAGAGACACACACAGACATGTTTCCGGAAATAGTATTTTTGGATTCAGAGTACCTCAAAGCATGTATTAAAAACTCAACTTCGAGCTGGGGGGTCTAACACAATCTTTCCTGTACCATTAGTACATTAACGGGCGGAGGAAGTAACTAGTGACAGAAGAATGGTTCACTGTATAAGTCGATTTTGGATTTCTCGCTGAAAAAGCGATAAACTAAGAAATTGTTAAGTCTATTACTGTATTTTATTATTTTTATTATTACTATTATTACTCGTACAAGATTCATGTTCATCTCAGAAAGGGCACATTTTAGACAAGAAACAAATTAAATTTCTTTGTAAATACGAATTTTTTTCTCAGATGGCCTTTATTTGAAACAAATTGTTGACTACCGGTACCAATTATTGGTAAATTATGTGATTTTAGTACCGCTAGTACAATTAGACTGATCTTTTTCAACTTCGACATGTTTTGTTTTTTGGAAACAGAAAGATGGCGTTTATTGAGTCTCATTCGGAGAAGTTCAATTGTTAGTCGAAAAGAATGCGACCAGCAAACATTTCCAAAAAGAGAAGAAGCAGGTTATGAAACACCATGTGCGTTACAATGTGTTGTGCTAAGGAATCTGATTTCCTCACATGTAACATGCTAGTGACATCCAGGAGATTCTATCTCAGCTCAATCGATCTTAATTCTAAGATCCCTCCTTCACTTGTACGCGTATCTGAAGATCCAGGTCTTTCCCTGAGCAGATATCAACCTACAATACTCCCACGGGATCCGTAATCGGCAAAAACATAATAACCACCTTACATCATAGTAATATTGGAAGTATCAAGCAAACCGTGTTCAAATTAAGACGATGTATGAGTTTTCTAACATGACAGAGAAAATCATGAATTTTTCCTAACATAATTTTGGAAGTAAGTACAGTAGAACCCCGATAATTCGAGCTAATTGGGGCTGAGGCTACCTCGAATTACAAAAAACTCGGATTATACGGAAACATCACTAAATCAATGGGTAAATCATAAATAAATGTTTATTGAGCACAATAATGGTTAAAAAGTAAATAAAGGAACACTATAGTAGACCTACATATCTTTAATATGCCTGTATGTATATTGGCAAACATTTCCAATTTGCTACATCTACTCTTAATGGAGTGGAACGGGAAAGCCGCGCTACTAGGAAAACACTTTTAATTACCATTGTTACTGAGTAGGGATTACTGTAACAATACAGTATTGTTTTCTGAAAGGATGGTATGCACTGTATGCACCGTATGATTGACACGAGGTCCCGACAATGAAAGATCGAACCTAACGGTTTCTGTCAATCTGTAATAGAAATGCATTAGCAGTCTGTGTATTATGAACGAAAATCTAGTTTTACCTGCATTTTTGTAAATGGAAAAATTGAAAGAAAGCTCAAAATGTAACACATTCGGAAGTGCGTAAATCTTACACGCGGACATCGTAAAAAAACGGGATTTTACTCTAGTTTTATGGAAAGCTTTAATTTTCTTAATTTTCTTAAGACCAGCTCGAATTACACGGAACCTCGAAATACCGGGGCTCGAAATACCGAGGCTCTACTGTAGTTGACCAATAGAAAGGAAGGTGCTACAGCAGCTACACGATAGGGTAATGGGGATGGTGAACTGGTGAAACAAAAGAGTGGAATTGCCGTAGTTTTATCATAGGTAATCCCACGAGAGTTGACGAGTTTATCGATAGATTCGCGACTGTGCAGCAGGAGTGTATTTGTCTTATGAAACTCCTAAACTCGAGTTGGATTTATTAAGACTATTCCATGAATAAAAATATAACGGATTATACAAATAATAATTACTTTCGTGCTTTGTTGTATAAAAACAAAACTAACAGCTGCGAGATCACGGCATACTATGAATTCTACATGAATCGATTTCAGTTACCAAACTGTGATCAGTGCTACCAATGGTGCATATAAGACATAGTTAACTTCATTCAGGTAAGCTAATAGCAGAACAGACTAAAAGCACACCAACTGGCTCCACCGAATCGAAATTGTGTTTTTAATCAATGTACATTTCTATTATTTCAATTTCCATACAAGTTATGGGCTATAAAATAATCTGTTTGCGCGCTGTTTATAGGCAATACGTTACGTATTAATCACTGCATACTGATGATTACGAGCAGACGTTTTACCCGATAAAACGACATCCTCGCGATTCATACAAGAATATTGTTAAGATAAACGACCGTGATTGGTCTATATCCGAGGAATTGCTAAACGTTATTGGTCATTATCAAACAGACATGCTCTTTTTTATATTTTTTTCACTCCATTGTTCATGAAGATTGGACCATCCAACATTCTCGTCATCTTTACCTTATCTGAAAGAGATCTGTTCTTGAAAAGATTAGGAAAAGAGAAAAAAATACCAAGAACATGATTAATTTGAGTGATCGTGCTTCTTTCCCAAGAAGAATCTATTATTCCTGCCTTTTGTTTAAAATCATAGTATTTTTAATCTTCAAGTTTTTATATTATTCTTCTTACGAGAAAGAATAGGCCTACTTAGGTTGTAATTTGATACTGCTTTTATTAAAGTTGAAATTTTAAGCTCTGCTACATCGAAGTCGGCCCCTGTTTGTTATAGTCAAAATTTTATTGCGCGATGCAATGGATCGGCAGGGATAACTCACACATATCGAGTGCAGGGCGCCAGGATTGTTGATGCGAATCCCCCTTCTGCACCACCTCTTTTTATGTGACGTCCCGAATGGAGTATTACATTTTTTATTTTTAGTCTTTATAGTGTACGTGCCAACTTAGGATTTTCGATATTCTCCGATTCCAGGAGAAAGATATCAAATAATAAAATTTTCACAATAATAATAATAATATTATAATAATACGTGTTTTTTAAGTAAGTACCGTTTTGGAATTAAAAAAAGACGTGCAAAGATATCGCAATAATTTTATTTTTACATGAAAGCCTGTACCTTAATCTACTTTTCTACATAATTTCCGTGAATATTGAGGCACTTGTCATAACGTGGCACCAGTTTTTGAATACCCTCCTCATAAAATTCTGCCGCCTGACAATTTCCGGTAATTCAAGTTCTCGGTCACAATGCGATACAAAACACTACGAGAATATTGAGGAAACCAGTCGCACATTGATGAAATTGTAAAGCGTCTGTTTTCTCTCACCTTTTCTTCCACTTTCTGCACCAAATCTCCATTAAAGACCGAAGGACGCCCACTCCGTTCTTCATCATGCACATTTGTGCGGCCATCTTTAAATGCTCTCACCCATTTCCTTACCATTCCATCACTCATAATGTTTTGTCCGTAAACTTCACAGATCTCACGATGAATATCGATCGGTGTTACGCCTTTAGCACTAAGAAATCGTATAACAGCCCGTACTTCACAATCGGCGGGACTCACGATTGTCGGAGGCATCTTAAACACTCAGTAAACAACGTATACAATGAAGAATCAGACTGTAATGGCGTCAGTGCGTAGACAAGAGATGTAGGTAACCATAAAAATAAAATTATTGCGATATCGTTGCACGTCTTTTTTTAATTCCAAAACGGTACTTACTAAAAAAAACACGCCTCTTAGTAACAATAATAATAAAAGAAAAACTGACTAAACCCTTAAAAATGATAGATAACCCACAATTCATGCTAAATACAAGCACAATGAACAAATCAAGGAGTTACTGACAAGGGAAAACAAAAATTGAAAATATGTTCAGCGAGGATGAAGAATAAAATGCACTTTTCAAAGGGATAAAAGGAATTTTTATGGAATTTTGAAAACTTGAAACAGTTAAAACATCGAGGAAGAAGTAGATTTGCCAACAAATGTATTCATTTTGGTCCTCGATCTGGTCAACAATGTAGAACTTAACAGCAAGGCCAGTTGGCTTGTTCATGAAGTGCAAGCGTAAAAAATACCACAGCCAGAAGTTACCACAGCCCTACTGAAGAGCACTATAAAGAACTTACAAAATTGGAGAGGTACTGGCAACCTTAATATACGTACCTAGTTGTTGCCCTTGGCTTCGCACGCATGGATTTCTTTCTCGATACCGGTACTCCAATCGTTAGTTTTTACTTATTTTGTAAAATTACTGACTAATGTTGTAAAGGAGAAAATGTAACATTACATAATGTTTCTCCATATAACGTTAAGAAGTATTTATGCTAAATTCCAAGAAAATCCAAACATTTTCTTCCAGCTATAAGCTTCCACACACCATTTTCTCCCTCTTATGTGTTGATTCCCAAAGAAATAAGAAATGCGTGTTTAATTATTTATGTTTTGGAGTACTTTTCCAACTTTAAAGTTGATAGAATCGTTAAATAATATTTTTTCGTGTAAACCATGAAACCCTTATGACCCATTTTCGTTTAGGGGGTTGAATTTTGGGAATGATTAAATACGTATTCCATTATTTGTGTTGCAGAATATTTATGCTACATAAGTTTCAAGAAAAAAATGTTTTCAACACAAGCATGTATATCCGCTTAAGGGCTGATTTCTAAAAATAAAAATTAACAAATTATGTTATGGAATGTTTCTACCATGTTTTAAATTAATAGAAACATTAAATAATATTTCTTCACAAAGTTTTAACCCCCTTATGACACCTTTAAGGGTTGAATTCTGAAAAAACCCTTTTAGTGAGTCTGTACATTATGAAATAAAACTGCTGACCATATTTCATATTTATAGCTACAGCTGTTTTGACTCGACGGTGATGAATTAGTCAGTCAGTTAGTACAAGTTATACACATGATTACGGTATAAATGCTCATTTTTCAACCCTCTACTGTGAAGTATGTCAGTGATTTTATAAGTCATCCAGTTTACTCAGTATCTTACTCAAGTTGAGACATATCTATTCCAATAAACAAATGAAGTAACGACCAATCACCATTATATATATGTGGATTCTGAATTCTACAAACAGAAAGACTTAAGCGTGTTAAAAATAAGAGGCTGTAGAACTTAATGTGTAACAAATAGAAACTCATAGACAGAACATCTTAGAAAATGTATCTGTCATCACGGATTTATACTTTAAGAATGTTTTTAATGGCTTTTGACATTCGAGGTCAGAAACATCCCTTGTAAGATAAATTAAATCAACGAACCATTGTAATTAGTTCTGGAAAACGCTGCATAAGTACTAAGTTCTAAAATGATTAACAATTCGTCCTAACACCACCCCTTACTTCATACTCACAGCTGGCGTCGTTGAATTGCAAGACAAACTATTCGATTTGCCCTCAGTTTTACGATCATCTTGTTTTATTTTTGGAGTCCTGAATGCTACGGCTCCTCAGAGACCGAAAGAAATCTCGCACAAAGTACCTGGATCAGGCAAGGGAGCCCTTTAACTGGGGGACAGCACAGCAGTTCGACTCCCCCAGGGTCGGTTCAAAACACAACACTTTCATAAAAATGCAGGAAGTCGTAATAAAAACCTACTGTAACTCAAGTAGTCTGTTTTAGAACCAGACCTAACATATCCACGGCTTGAGATTAACAATATTTACCGATAACTGATAATTAGACTTCGGATTTTAGGTAAAAACCTATTTTAATCCTTAAGTGATATATGGACGAAAACTTGTATATGCATGTTTCATAAGTGACTATGCCTAAAACTGATATTTTTATAGGACCTAAAACAGCCTATTTTTACATTAGAGCCTAATATTGCCTTTTGCTTGTTTTTGCTCTAAAGTTCAAAATAAGTTATTTTTTTAATAAATTCCAACATTTATTTACAGTTTGTACTAATTTTTTAGTTCGGAATGTGCAGTACATGACATATGTGTGACGTGGTTAAATAGTGAAGTATGTTTCGTCTTCAGTAGAGAAATGAAATTCCCAAGAAAATGTAGTGTTTTTATCCCGACTCCCACATCCAGTAAAAAAAAAAAAAAATACCGTAGTTCTCTGAATCACTGAGGGATACAAGGGGTTTAATGTTCTAGTATGATATGCGTAGCTTCTGGGCGCAGGGATTAGATTTTCACTGTTATGTTAGTAATACAGACCCTAGTAATAGGTCTATATAATTCTGTGTACCATAGGCCTATATCTGTGTTTTATCATGATTATTGATTAATGGTGACTTCAATAAATATAATATTCTGCATTGCAATTGAGATATTTCAGATAATTGGCAACTTAAACGATTTTATAAGAGACTACTTTACGATTTTTAGAACCTATTTTCCAATGTTAGAGCCTATTTTAGGTACCTAAAACAGCATTTTTAGCGACCTAAAAGTCCGAAGTCTAATTATAATCAATATTTATTTATTTATATGCCTACTATTTATTCACTACAATCGAACATTCTTCATAAACACCATTCTTTACCTATGTTCTACAATACAGTCGATAAACGTTATAGTAGAATGATATTGAACATAAAGCATGAAGACAATGTTACACTGACCTTTGTAATGTAAACAACTTAATAGGTAATCTAAGCCCCCCTTCACACTAAATATATCTGAATCAATCAGAATCAATCGGAATCAATCGAATCAAGGTGAATCTGTTACGTGCTTCATACCTTCACACGAGCCGAGTCAAACGAAGTAAATTCTAACCAAAGTATATTTTTCCCTATTTTCTCTCAATTGCTTTTGAGCTTTCAGCATGAATTAAGATATTATAATAGCTTTTCGTGAAAGGTAACGCGTAAAAAATCTTATGTGAAAGTCACATAACTTCCTCTGCCCAAATAAAATTTAGCAGTATACACATATCCTTTTACAGAACCGCAAGACACAATTTACGCTAATTATCCTATAAATACCTCTTCTTTCAATGATCCGACTAAAAGCGCAGGCTATATAACAAACTTAAAAAAAAAAGAACAAGTGACTGCAGACATTTATTGAACTTTCCGCCGTAAAGAATAATTTCCGAAATTTATCGAATATTTCCCTCAGATACTTCTTTACTCTATACCTGGCCAACAATACATCTTTCTCACTTCACATTCTTATATAGAATAAGAGGCCGTGAAAGAGCGCGTATTCAGTTGTTCACACGCAAGACAAAATTTCTACAAACAGTGGGTGAACAGTGGGTGGCTTGTAACTACCCTCAGAGAATTTTTTCGAAAAAAAGTTTCAAATAAAAGTTTTAGCTCTAAGTAAAAGGAACACATGTGCAAATTTTAAAGGAAATCTTTAGAGCCGTTTTCGAGAAAATCGCGAAAAACAAAAATTTCTTCATGTAAAGTCCCCTTAAAAATAAGATAAATTTGTCGCCAATCTTCGAATCTCATCTTCAGAAGGTACCTGACCCAAATACGAAATTTTGTTTTCATACGATTCTCCGTTTCGGAGCTAGCCTGTTCACAAACTTCCACACAGACAGACACACAGACACCCACACAGACATGTTTCCAAAAATGGTATTTTTGGATTCAGGGGGCCTTGAAACATGTATATATGCTAAAAACTCAACTTCGAATTTTAGGGTCGAACACAATACTTCCTCTACCTATAGTACCTATGGTACGGGCAGAGGAAGTAAAAAATTGTAACTGGATTCGTGAAATAAATCGAAGAAAAGGCCGTATTTTGGTATTATTTTATTCTGATCGATATCAACGTTAACAGTATATAATATTTTAATCTTAATTTTATGATAAATATAAACATTCAATTGAATGTAAAATATTTTCTTAATAGGCCTACCATAATCTAGAAATCAGCACGTGGGCCATTATGACCCGGAATAATGAGAGTGTATACTATTTTTAAGGAGAAGAATAGGGTTGATAAATAATAACAATAATAATAAATTACTTGAAACGCTTAGGCCTAAATCTTGGGCAAATTTCTACCGAACAACGATTACAAGACTTTTAACGAAGGGGCTGTACTGCAACGTGACCGTCGATGGTATGCCAAAATTTTGTCCTCCAGGAGTTCAATTACGTGCCTAAAAATACACAGACACGGAACATGAGATGGAAGACAAGTCAAGGCCAGTGTATAGGCCTATTTTTTTGTAGTGTGTTTATTAGTAACCTACCATGGCTTATTTCAAGTAAATTTAATTTAGATAGCCTTAATCACAGAAAAGGCTTTATATTTTACAATATATTTCACATGCTTGTTCGGCGGGCCATAAGGGAAGTTTTCGTAAACCTGTGGGTCGCGCGTTCGAGTCCCGTCTCGGGCTGGATGTCGATTTTTGGTGTTATTCTTTTGTGTTTTATTGATTAATATTGAAATTTATTTATTTTCTGCATTTATAGGCATCCCATAATTTTCTTACAGATGAGTCGCAGTTATCAACTTAAGAAAGAATTGTAAAAGTAATTTAATGATGTAACTGATACAGTTCATTTTGATGTGCAAAACCTGTAGGCTCTCTGTAATTCTGTTATTTTTCTAGCAAGTAACTGAACTGTAACTTAATTTTACTTCTAAAACGCAGCTTCACCAGCTCTGAAGCATATTATATTTGACTAATGACTAGGGATTGGTCCTCGATACTTTCGATACCTCGATACTTGCATGGTATCGGCATCGAACGATACTTCAGAAAACTCGCTCGATACTTTTGTAATTCTGCAATTAAGTGAGAATGGGAGTATTTTTAAACAAAAACTTGTAAGTGGACTGTTTAAATCATAGGCTACTGATGATATTAAATTTTGTCTCATTAAATATGCAGACTTAATTAATTTAGTTGGTATTACACAGTTCTCTCAAATTTTAATTTTTAATGTACCTATTTATTGAAACTGGAAATGTTGAAGGTATCGAGTATCGAGGAAAAAATCATGTATCGGTATCGAGTATCGAGAAATTCTGGTATCGACCCATCCCTACTAATGACATTTTTGGTCTCAAGTGAAATGAAAACGTGAGTTATTGGTGAAAACTTGTAATGGAATTCTAGATACAACACTCGCTTTAGTTATTGTGCTGTACGTGCAGTATAGGTGGAGATTAAAAAGGAGGTTTCACACTTCACACTCTAGAATTAGAAATCGCAAGCTTCTGAAGTAATAGGTCTACTGCAGGGGCCGAATGGGGTCCGCTGGTCGTAGCTTTGGCAACCACGAGCTAGATATAACACCACTTAGTGTGAACTGAAATACACTAATTAAGGCTACTCTTACATGTAATATGGCAAATTGTAGGCTGAACTCCCCTAATTGAAATAATCCTATCTATCCTTTATACTGATACTGATAAATGATATCAAAGACATTCCTATTAATAGTAATTAAGGAATATTAGGAAGGGTATGTGTTCAGTCCAGCTCAGCGGATATTTGCAGGTATGGACAAAGCTGAATTGTTATGAACAATGTTTTGTGTGTAATAATTCCGGGAAATGTCCCATGGGCTAAGTGTGATTGACAGCAGGATGTAATACAATGCAAATAAACTCTCCGAAATGACTACCCATGAAACAAATAAATTGAAAGCATGCGCAGAAAAAGCTGTGAATAATAAATTAGAGGTTATTGTCGGAAAAAGGTTAATTTTGAAGTATAAATATTGCACAAACATATAAATAAAATTTTCTCATATACGAGGGGCATACTGAAAGTCGTGAGCAACATTTTTTCACAACCTTAATCTTTATTTGTAAGTGAAACCAAGTATGTCATCTCAATCTACAGACCTTTCTTTCACTTTTCCACATAGTCTCCGTTTTTTTTGCAAAGGTGCAATGCCAAAAGATTGCATGCATCGTGTTTTGGTTAAAATTCCTTTTGTTTCATCTCTGTCACGTGATTGACATGAAACAAAAACTGGAGAAAATATTCCTTACGACTTCTTTGGTGAGTATACAATGACGATGAAGATGATTAAGATCGTAAAATTGCGTTTGGATGAAATAATTATCCTAGGAAATATGTAGCCTAAGCGATATGGAGAATATAAAGACGAAGGGTGACTTCAATACTAAACGGTCTGTGGACACAATAATCCACGAATCCTGATAAAATATATTAGAATATTATAGGAGAAAAATTCCTCTGACACTGGGAGGAATTTTTCTCCTATAATATTCTCCTGTAATATCCAACAGAGACTATAATCTGTGTTTCATGAATGGATATATATATATATCTCTATATATATCTATATATAGATATATATATATATATATATATATATATATATTGGATAAATATTCTTGTCCTGAATTTTCTTTGGATGAATTTAATGTATTTACGTTTGTGTGAATTGAATGAGATTGAATACATCAATGAACAAAAAATCCCTGGATGAAAGTTCCTAGAATCACCAATATTAACGCATGTTTGATTCAACGTTGAAAAATTGTATCCCTATAGAAACCCAGAGTTTTTGTAAACAAACTATATGCTGCATTTATTTTCGAACATGGAGCTGGATACTACACAGAGCGAGTCGTAACTCGTAGGTTTTTTTTTCCCTCGGAGTACCTCATGCGGAAATATTACACGTGTATCAGTCTTTAATACAAACATGAGAAATATATATTTGAGCTGCCTACAACTAAGGCATATAGATAATAGAGAGTAGAGTTGTACGATCAAGTAATCCTCGCATAAAACATTCACACAGACACTTTGCAGTACAAACGTTTTGTCAGATGAATGGAGCCTCGCATTTAAACTTGTTAAAACAATTTTCCACTCGCCGACTCGTGCGATCCACTCTCCATTTCGTTAATTCAAACGAAATAAAAAATGTCAAATGCTTTGACTGTGTTCGTCTTTATGGAACTAGACAATATTCCCTGGCTCTGCTATTTCACTACTGTACATGTGTATTAATATAAACGACTTCACAGGATAAAGTGTACAAGTGACGATGACATTTCTCTGAGGAAAACAAATTCCGAGATAAAAAATAACCATGCAGTGTTTTCTTGAACGTTAAGCGGAAATTCTACTATTTGTTCGACCAACCTAGCCTATAATACGCT
This sequence comes from Ectobius pallidus, assembly GCA_964059195.1. Classification (NCBI taxonomy): domain Eukaryota; kingdom Metazoa; phylum Arthropoda; class Insecta; order Blattodea; family Ectobiidae; genus Ectobius; species Ectobius pallidus. Next base: position 61,467,282 of record CAXKWD010000002.1, read on the forward strand.
TATTACGTGTGATGTAATGGTAACATAATGATATTAATTTCTAAACTGATTTTCATTATAGCAGTGGCGTAATATCAATCGAACACGGAACAATCTAGAAACCTTGAGAGTAGCAACTGAAAACTGCGTAATAAAGAACCTGTATTTAAAATAAAATGAAGGGGCTAGTTCCATAAGGGCGTAAGGCACAAGAGCATAGTTTTGAGAAACCTTAATGTTTTTAAACAATGTTACCACTCACAAGCACAGGTATTTTCTTATGAATGAGCAGAGGTTTAAGGCACGAGTATGTTCACTGAGTATTTAAGAGATATGAGGAGAAGGCATAAATGTTAAAAGCTCAAAATTCAAGATGTGCCTTACGCCCTTATGGAACTAGCCCCTTCAAATCAATTCTGTTAGTGTTAATTTTAATAATATACTAAAATGAATTAATTTTGTGTTGTAAAAATCCGCTCGTTACACGAAAACGACCAAAAAGAAGCTTCAATTTGACCGGACGCCATAGGCTGCCATCTATCGTAGAAGGCAAGGACTACAAGAACAGTTGACTGCGAAGGGCAGTGGGCCCGTACTAAAAGCAAATTTTATAGCTCGTGATTTTTTATTTCATAACATACTCAACATATAGACTAAATTAAGTGGTGTTCAATAGGGCCACAAACATTAATCGGCTAACTGTTGATGTGAAGCATTTTCCCGCCGACTTTAAAGCCTTTTGACAGGTTACCGAAGGGAGCGGTGAGAATGCAATGTAGAATATAAAAACTTATATTTACGAATTTCTCCGTTCAAGCGCAAAAAGCAATATGCCTACCCATGAGACACTAGTTAGTACAATGGAGTCTGTCAATAATGTACTGATCCCACTGAATGCGAATAGATAAAATTATTTAAAGGCACTGAACATATTGATTTCACTGCCATTGACGCGAAAAGCGCATAGTTTCAGAGATGGGAAAGCATTTAGAATTTCTGAGAAAGGCATGTAAATAAGTAAGCTCAACTCAACATGTCATTTCCATTATCATCTTGTGGAAACAATTAGATCGGTTTCTACACATCAAAGATTCAGAGTCTGTATATAGCTACCGTGTGGGCTGGGCCTTTATAGATCACTGTATATGAAATACTAGCTTAAAAGACCCGGCGTCGCCCGGGTTTTGTATTTTGTAATTGGAAATTAGCTTATGAAGGATTTTCAATTTTAAATTCTAGGTCCTTATATAGGCATTTATAATTTAAAATAGGAAGAACGACTTATTACACTCAAACTATTCCCTCAGAAAACGCTTGATATAGTTTTTTATGGCTCATAGAGGATCTAGAATGTTGCATCCCATCGCTTGTACAGTGCACAGCAAGCCTGGTAGAGGTTTAAATAAGAAGAAAACAGAAATTCCTGTAACATAAAATTGTAATATCGAGGCGGGAAATTTCCCACTCTTATGTCACCATAAAGCATTATCACTTTCATACTTTTCTCTCCAAAAACCTGCGATATAATATAATAATATACACATTACCATACCTCGTTTTGTTTTCTCTATGTCCAGGGTAGAGAAAGTTATGTGATTCCATTATTTTAGTGGATTTCATTCTGTAATATTTATTTATAACATGAATTATTTTGATAACTTCTCTTATTTGTCAAAAGTGCATTTTAATTGTTTTTTCCAAGCCCACCTGATACCATTTGGCAACAATATATTCTGTGATTTGGAATTGATAATTCTATGTAAAAAGGGATTAAGTATTTTCAAAAACATTTAATTTTTGGAATTTAGAATCAGAATTTTTCAAAATCCTTTCTTAGTGAGCACCTACATTATGAAACGAAGGTACTGTCAAAATTCCAAGTCTCTACCTGTTATAGTTTAGGCTGTACGTTGATTCCTGTCATTCAGTCAATCAGTCAGTCAGTCATTCATTCAGTCAGTCAGGACAAAGCCTTTTATATATATAGAGATTATTATTATTATTATTATTATTATTAATATTATTATTACTATTATTAATAATAATACTATTATTATTATTGTGAAATTGCTTGGAAATAAAGAAAGCAAGAACCTATTTCACGATTTAAATAAAAATAAATTTCGCTACTGACCAGTTCAACTACTGAGGCGGGACATAAATTACGTATGAAAGGGATCATAGGTTAAATAGAGTGATATAAAAAATCTTCAAGTTTTACTAAAAACTGTTCGAGATATCAAATAGCCTATATATTGTTTTTTGATTGAGACTTTCTGTCGCTGAGGATTTCTAGAAAACAAATAACATCAGATCAACAGAACAAATTAAACGCTTCCTGAAATCACTGAACAGCACAACGCATAATAGAAGAGTACAATAAATGCAATACGACCATCAAATAAAACTAAACAAAGCAGAGATTGTATTAAATGAAATGTGGAAACATTAAACAAAACAAAATTCTTGATTAACAAAATAAAATGAAGAAAGCAAGTATACAATTTAATTTAATTACATAGTTGTCATGGTACATAGCGTGTATGGGCATTTTCATAAGATAAAGGATAAAAACTATAAAATCAAGTCAATTAGAACACAGTTAAAAATTAATTTATGTTATAAAATGCTTTATTGTTCAGCCAACCAGAGACAATTCTTTTAAAATGGAGTCTGTTCATATAAATAGACACCAACACAATATAAAATAAGTATTATTTGTTGGAATTAAGAATGAAAAGTTTTATTAGTATGACTTTCTTTAGAACATTGTTGGGAGTAATTTGATAATCTCTCTCTCTCTCACTCTCTCTCTCTCTCTCTCTCTCTCTCTCTCTCTCTCTCATCCTATGCCCCCATGTTGGGGCGAAGGGCTTCCAAGTGGAGGTTTCTATTTACCGATGTGAATTTTGTTACGCTTATTTTCCTAGAGAGGGCAGAGGGACAGGTGGTAACCCATCGCCCCTTAATTTGATAATAGGAGTTATTAATTAATCTTAATTAATAATTAATAAAGTAGAGTCCCGTTAATCCGGACCCCGCTCGTCCGGATATATGGTTAGTCCGGACGGATTTTTTGTACTAAACAATCAATAAAATTTTATAGATGTTTTGTTTTGTTAATCCAACATCATTTCGTAGGTTATAAACTTAGGCCTACTTATGCAGTAGTATTAAAACTAAAATTATTAACTATTAGGAAAGTTATATTTATGAAAAATGTCGGTTTTTATAGTTTTGTCCATCTAAAACTCATACTACAGAACAGTACATTTTAAGGCAAACTAAGTTTAATCCTTCCTGATTAGCAACAGATGATGTGACCATTTTACATAATTAATAATTACATTTAAGCGTTACATCCTATTTTCTGAATACAGAGGAATTATAACAGAAGTAGAGCATAAGTATCCATGGTAGAGCTACGTAACTCTAAAAATTACTATTTTGATGAAAATGTTCGTTTCGAACATTTTAATTATGAATAGTAAAACAGCTATAGCGAATATTTTTTAAAAATAGAATACATGATAACGGACACATAGAAGGTCAGTGTAGAGAACTTGTGTCTAGTCTTTTGTGTAGGAAAAGCATTTCGCTATTCAAAATAAAAATAAAAAACGGTATAAACAAGTTGAAATACGTATGTCTTCACATAACTTCTAGTAATAGGCCGTACAAATAATAAATAGGCATAATAGAAAGTACGTAGAACACTTGCTCTATTTAATGAAGTAAATAGGCTAATATTTAGCCTGAGATTGTGGACGTTTATCGATTCACTAATAGACACTGAGACAACATCAAAGTCTAATGGACTAATGGAGAGATCTCATTCTACGTAACGTGGCATACCTTATTTATTAGCATACCTTATAAACAAATCATGGGAGCTAGCACAGGGGTAACAGTGAGGATTCGCGATATTGCAAACATCAATCTGGAATCTGGTATAAAATGCATTTCATGTATTTATAGTCCACTGGAATACATTATTAAGCAGGTCCGAAGGGAATTATTAAATAGGCGTAAGAAAGATGAGTGGAATTATCTACACTCATTTAAAATAGGGGGGGGGAGGTAGAATCGCGCTCACCCGAGTTTTCACTCCCACTCCTACAATTGTGAAATATGATTTTTGGTGCAAGGGTATTTTATTTTATTATGAAATATTATTTTGTTGTTTATAGTTGTGACAAATTATGTTTGGTGCATACCATACTTGAAGAGGACAAGTGTTTGTTTTTCCCGAAAAGGAAAATTAGTTTTAAATGTTTGGTCCGACTACTCTTACAACTAAATTATTATTATTATTATTATTATTATTATTTTATTATTATTATTTTATTATTATTTTTATAATAATTTCAGAATACTAAATAATTCGTTAATTATTTTATTATTATTATTTTTAGAATATTTTTCAGAATACTAAATAATTCAACGCTAGAACAAAATAGTAATTTACTGTCTAAAAACGGCGTATCTCAGAAAAGTACATATATCTCATTAAATTAATAGTATTATATTAATCAAAATATGCTATAAGACACACTAATCAAAATTAAAGGTACAGGCAGGAATGATAGGGTCTGTCCCACAAGGATGTAGTTTCAAGAAGGTCAGTTTAATTTATAGTGAGGAGTGCTCCAGCGCTTTCTCTTATATAGTATTGAACTTGTTAGATATAAAAAAATATATTTAAAAAAAAAACCTTGTGACCAACCCTCAGCAGGTCACGTTGTGGATGCCGTCACACGCTCCCCACATAATTAACTAATTCAATAAAACTCGTGCTGTCTTACGAGCCTAAACTTTCGCTTCTTTTTATACTTTATAATTTAATTACCCTCAACCCTCCTTCAAACTTTTTTTTCACTAATTAACGGTTATTCTGAAATGAATGAAACCAGGCATTTCCTGTGGGAAATCTTCTGTTACCTCAGCAAAAAAAGATGGAAAAAGATTCAGAGAAAGTCATGATATCAAGCTATCATCAAAATAAACTCAGACAAGAAATCCTATGCAGATCCCATCATGACTTAGCTTATATTTTACTCACTCATGGCAATAGACAATTCCTAAGCAAGCTAAAGAAACATTATCAATTTTATGGAACCCGAAAGTTAATTGCCGCGTTTACATGAGCCACCATTCAACCCTATTCTGTAATAACTCCATCCAGCCATCCCTCGCAAATCCTATTTCCCTTAAAACCATTCTAATAATGTCCTCCCACTACGGCTAGGTCTTTAAGAGGTATTTTCCCTTCTGGTGTCCCAGTCAATATTTTTAGATATGTCTTTCCTCCCCGATGCGCGCAACATGTCCAGCCCATTTCATCATCCGTGATCTTATCTTGTATCTAACCTACAGTATTTAATTGTATAACTGAATGGAAAAACGTTGCAAGCGGCATTTTGAATGCGATATTTAATGGAAAAATTTTGCAAGCGACATTTTTATTAATGTGATATTTTAATATAGAAACGTTCCATGTACTCTGTTCTATACTTGAGTGAACTCTGGTGAGAAAAAATTAAAGTACCACTTTTGAAAATACGCACTTCTAAAGAAAAAAGCAAACCTCTCCGCTTGACAGTGTTATAAAACAGATGAATAATAGTAATAATAAAAAAGAGAGATTAAACTTCGGAATCGGAAGAGAGAAGAGCCAAACAGATAGAAGAATAGTGCGAAAACATACACAACATACAAGAAGGCAGACGTGGGCCCACCTCCCAAACACACGCCATATAAAAAAAAAAAGTTACAAAGTACTGGACTCAAGGCACCTTGAAAACATAGGAATTTCGTATTCATCTTTCTTTACATTAAATATGAAAAAAATAATTAAAAAGGTACTTCAATTTCATTCAGTTCCAATTCATTACAATAATTCATATTCTGAAGAAAACTTAGCATTTAATTTCATAGCTGAATAAAACACTTTCTCTAGCCATAAAGTAAAAATGCAGAAATTTTGAAATTTATCCTACAGACAATTTTTGCCAATTTGTTGTAGCTCTACAGCATTGGGTGCACGACCCCTTAGAAATTGTGCAGCTCTGAAAATAATAGATAGTTCTAATTTACATAAACACATTTCTGCTGTAAAAAGGACTACGAGGATGAATTCTATTTTGATGAAATCGGTAGTTTGCGCGTTTTATTTATTACTATTTAAATAGAAGAAGTAAACATTTTTATTTAATAGTTCTTAACTTCAATATTAACTCAGATTTCCGTCGCCGTGGCGCGATTGACAGAATATCCGCCTTCCACCTCGGCGGCCCGGTCCAATTCCCGCTACGGGCGTATTTTTTTTATCTGGATTTAAGAGAGGTGGTAGTGTACAGCTTCTAACCACTGCTCTGTGCATATATATATATATATATATATATATATATATATATATATATATATTTATATTTATATATATAAATTCAACTCTGAAAGGTTTAAAGGAATATAACTGTGAGGGTTGGTTTCTAAGAAACTGTGAAATAGAATGCATTCCCAAACTCAATTTCCGCCTGAGTAATTTCTTTAAAATAATTTAAATGCAAAATAAAATAGACTTGATACTAGGAAATCAACAATATTTTACTTTGATATTTGCCTATGCCTTTCGGAGTATTTCCGTCATCTTCAGGGCATCTTCTTTTGCTGGTTTTGTATTTTAATATAAATGTAGTTCTTATTACCTATTACCACGGAGCATAGATACAAGAAAACATTTAAAACAGATATTCACTAGTTAATTTTATTTTTTTTCATTTAGGGGTCCAGAAAACCAGAAGATTCTAGGTTATAACAAGTCCTCACGGGTAATACATCTGCCTAATTTATATAAGAAAATCGATGAGACTGTTGACGTAATTTTTAAAACGTTGCCCTTGAATGTGACCTGTGTATATCTATACAAACGTGCTATTCCTTGATTTCAATAAAGGACTAATAACAATATGAAAACACACCATGAACTGCATTCTAACGAGCATGTGGTTACAATTGCGAAAATCTCTCAGCCCTAATCAGAAGTTGCAAATTAGCTTTTGCATGTGCATTTTTCAAGTGCTCTCAAGCGAAGATACTCGACAACACAACGTACTTGTTGGTTCTGATTGATGCTTGCTAATAATTCTGCAAGAGAAGACAAAGCAAAATGCATTGAAATGGATGAAACAGAGACTATCTTTACGAGTTAGAGAGTTCCTTATGGAGTTCATCAAGGGTCATTTTGCTCCTGCTTGGAGAACTTAATTCTGTGTGGCAACAAAGGGGGCATTAGTGTAGCATACTTAGTAAGCTATTATAGTTTTGCCTCATACTAGAAACTCTCTTCTGCTCTGCTGTGTAAGTGGTTTAGGGTTCAGTGTATATGAAAGAGAAAAGAGAGAGCTTAGAAATTATGTAGTATCTTATGTTCACCAGATCCTAAGAATATTACCTTCATTATTATTAGGGATGGGTCGATACCAGATTTTCTCGATACTCGATACTCGATACCGATACATGATTTTATCCTCGATACTCGATACTTCGATACTCGTTACCTTGAACATTTCCAGTTTCAATAAATAGGTACATTAAACATTAAAATTTGAGAAAACTGTGTAATACCAACTAAATTAATTAAGTGTGCATATTTAATGAGACAAAATTTAATATCAATAGTAGCCTATAATTATTTTTAAACTACATTAAAATTAAAATTAGTTTTTTAAACAGTGCACTTACAAGTTTTGTTAAAAATACTAGCATTCTCACTTAATTGCAGAATTACAAAAGTATCGAGCTAGGTTTCTGGAGTATCGTTCGATGCTGATACCATGCAAGTATCGAGAGTATCGAAAGTATCGAGGACCCATCCCTAATTATTATATTATCCTGGACAAAAGCAGTATGTCACTTCTCAGAAAGCAAATTAAATGACAAATCTAAGTAAGCTTTTTTTCTCCTATCAGACTTTCCCATGTAGCAGTAAATATATTCTCTGAATTTTTTTCCATAACTGTTTCTTAACTAATACAATGGGAATAATTCTGCAACACTATTGTGTTTAACTTTGTATCAGAGCCTGAAAATAATTATACTCGAATACGCTGCTTCGTTCTGCCACAAGTTTTGTTTTTCCAACTATGTTCAAGGATACCTCAAACAGATTTTCTTGAAAATCACTATTTTTTTAACTTACACAAAGAAAAAAATCCTTATGAAATCTCGATGTCGATTGGATAACGTTATGTTCCGCCTTATGCCTTCAATTATAGGCTATAAGTAGATATAAAACCAGAGATATTGCATAATAGCTTACAATGTTACTGTACACTGTACTGTACATAAATCCTTTAATCTACAATTAAAACATATACATATTTACATCAGACCTAAACTTAAAAAAAACCTATTTCAGTGTTAATTGATTAAAATGGATCACTAATAATATTTGATATTTTGATAATATATTCAATTAGCATCGCAAAATGTATTTTAGGTCTGATGTAAATAGTTTTACAAGATTGTAGATTACAAGAATAATTTCAGAATACTCAGATAGCATTGTAATAAAAACTGAGCTATTATGCAGTATCCCTGGTTCTATACCTACTTAATTAATTGAGGGTATTGCACTAATATATAAATTATAATATAATATAATATATAAATTCCCTCAGAGGAAATAATGAAATTCATTCATTACTCGATGCCTAATATCAGAGTAGAACACTTTCCTTCGTGTACGGTGACACTGATAAAGATGTAAAAGAAGGGGAGGAAACGAGATGTTCTCATAATATTATATATACAAATGAAAACAAAGGCATTAGTGTAAGAGACATGTCTCACTTTGTACATGTGAAGTTTAACTTGTTATTTTAGCTTAAAAACTAAATTCTTATTTCTTAGGCTGATTGTATCTGTACTTGAGGTGTTTGGCTCTGTAGGTAACTTTGTTTCCCTCGCTGTTTGCAATGAACTTCCCTTAAAGATTGCCTGTTGTCTACGTTCTATATGCAGGGGTGTAAAAACTGAAGAGGCTTGGTTGAATATCTTACCCTGTAGTTGGAGTGTATATACTGTATTTTGGAGAGGATGTTATCAATGGGAGAGACTGGAGTTCCACAAGGCTCTGCGCTCCATCAGGGCTAATCTGTTTGATGTGTGGGTTTGAGGGGAAGTTCGAGTGGGCTTATTTTCAAGTCGCTATGTACAAGTAGAGGGTTGCAATGCTTCAAGACGTTGAGAGGCGCACTATAAGTGGAGCTTCGTATTCTCGCTTCTTCACTTCAGTGATTATTAGCATGAAAATGTGGTATAGCCCAAGCCCGATGTAGAGTTTCCAGAACTCGACGTACATTTTTCAGCTAGTTAGTCACGTGGTGTTGAAACAATATATAGCTTGACTTTCGCTTTTGGCTTTAACTATGCCTGCAGAATTCATTTTATTGCGGGAAATATTATTATCAGGGCCCAGATTTTGATTACCTAAAAATATTTTTAAAAATGAGTTATAAAGTTACTGCAAAAATACAAAAAATGACCCAAAAACTAAAAAAATTACCCCAAAAATTGTATGAAAATACTAGTTTATTCATGAGATTTGTGACCTTTCTTCAATTATGTTGTTGATCCAATTATAGGCTTGTAATTAGTTAATTGGTACATACAGTTAAACGCAAACAGCAAACACCGTTTTTCTGTATCCAAAATAAATTATAACGAGATATATTTATTAATGCTCTTTAGAGTTCCGATAATATTCAATGTAAGTAAATGCACAAAGACTCTATATAATGCGAGAAAAAACACAAAGTTATTACTTATATTTTTAAAATATCCTAAAAACTTGAAATGTGAAAGAAATGATAGTAAAATGATATCCATTGGTATTTAATCTTTTCACTGTTACTGGCGTATATATTCGTCACCTCAAACAAATAAGAAATGCTTAACAATTAAGAAAGTAATGCTTTAAATTAGAATATGATGAATTTTACTATGTTCTTACGTTTATCATTTATGGAAACCAGCTGTTCTACTGAAATTTTCCTCGACGAACCCAAGGTAAGAGTCCAGTGATGATTTTACTTGATGATTACCCTATATTAACGAAAATTCAGCTCCGGAAGAGATAATCCGGCAGTGAAACTTGGATACATCATTCAGAAATTTCAGTTATTTGCTGCCATAAAACACACTTTCTTTCTTACTATTCCCAATTTGATGGAAAGCAGTTTTCGAGCCTTCTGAAATAGCGAGCAAATATGTAGGCCTACACAGATTCATTGTGAAATATCACACAGAATCGATTGCGTAAATTTCTGGGATAAACATGAGTACAAGTTTTCTCCAAGTTCTGATGTTAATGAATGATGTTGCCATAGGCACAGAAAGAGATCAACAAAAGAAGGTTACATTTTCATTTTATGACTTTATCTGCTAGGTCTTATTTCCATCGCTAAGAATTGAGAGAATTTAAGATAAAAATTGTTAATCCAAAAATGTAATATCCTTCTTCAATGGATATTGCTAACAGAAAAATATAACTTACCATTTATTTGGCAATTTTATGAGCAATGTATATCCTGAGAAGTATTTTCGTGATGTTTATGCTGTTCTCTGCAGAAAATTTCATGGCAAGTTTAACTCATCACTTCATGGGCTTGTGTATGTTATGCCGTCGATAAATGTGTATATATCGAACTTGTAAGTCTATAGCAGTCGAGATGTCTAGAGCACTTCCATCTTCTTGGCAACCTCCCGGACGAGGAAGAGTATGATCTTCAGCAGATATCTTACAATATTATTTGTGGATTTTTCATTTGGCTAGACTTCCATTTGGCGGTTATTCAAGTCACTCGGAGTGGCTGGTCTTTCTATAAGTCGATTCAACTTCCCCCTTCACCACGGCATTGTTGTTATAACGTAAATATTCCATGTTCACAGAGATGCCAATACTCGTGGTATCCCTTTATCTTAAAAAGATCTTAAAACATGTACCAGCTGGCCCATATAAACAGTTCTTTGCAATATTATTGAATTATGTACGTCAATAACATTTAAGTGAAGAGTTGCCACATAATTAATCTTTAAAGATATATTTCGTATTGCATTTAAAACATTTTATAAATGTTATAAACATAGTATAAAAGTATTTTTAAGTAAATCGAATAAGGAATTCACATTGGCCTAAAAACCTGTTATTGCTTTAGTTAGATTAATATGTAATTAATACGAGTAACTGTTACTAGTTTCCGAAGTTAATTGGCTTTTTAAATAAATTCCATGTGAAATTGAAGTACAAGCTTTTTTTATTGTAAAATATTTGATAAAATCAAAACGAAAATATTTCCAGTACAATATTTACTTTTATACTAAACGCATAAACTATGTGTAGAGGGGGGCAGTCCAGGGGGTCCGGACCCCTCCCGAAATCAAAACCTAAAATTATATTTAAATTATTTAAGCTCCATTTTGCCAAATATTTAATTATTTTGTTTAATAATAAAATACTGAACTTGTAAATATAGGCCTATTATTTCCACTATATGTGTTATTTAACTTTTCTTATAACTAGTAATGTGTGCTATAACTTGAGTAACGATTTCTTGTTTATGTTGGCATGTCTTGGAGTATAGTAAACAGATTTGCAACTAGTTCTTCAGTGCAAAAATAGCGTAAAATGTGATTTCATTAGTTGAATATGTAACAATTTTCCGGGGGTGAGAACCCGTATCCCTCTTTCTTGGGGTATTCTATACCCAGTGATGGGAAAAGTACAAAAAGAAAGTAATTGGGCTGAATTACAATTACCTGAGAGACATTTTACTTAAATCCAATTGCAAATTACTTTTTCAAAAAGTAATCAGTAAAATTACAATTACGTTTACAATTACTTTACAAAATGGCAGTACCTAAAAATTCCTTGTTTTTGGTTTGTTTTGGGCACAAGCCCAAATTATTAATGAACAAACAAACAAAAAACATACCAATGAGAATATTTTCGGAAACATTGAGTAACTTTTTGTTAATATTAACTCTAATCTGGATTATTAGTTGCAAAAACAGTAGTGATGACGATATAGCAAGCAAGAATTATACTAATACTAACGGCTACTAAATTGTAACAATTACAATTTTATTTCCAGAAGTAAATTACAAGTAGAAATTACATTTTTTTAACAGTATTGATTACAAGTAAATGGGACCAAAAAAGGAATTGTTACTGTAATCCGATTACTTTTACTCAATTACTTCCCATCACTGTCTATACCCCCCAAAACCCCCGGCACTTTCGACCAGCCCCGAAATTATTTTCTGGGTACGCCACTGACGTCATTCCACATATTCTAGGAATTGTAACATACAGATCCAACTTGGGCTCTTAGTGCAATTTATTTTCATTTTCTAGAAACGTGGCATATATTTGCAGTGAAAACGCTAGAATTCGCACTTGAATAGTTTCCGAAGCTGAAAGGGAATAATGGAACGGGCAAGAAGTGAAGATGTGTTTGCATCCCCACCCCATCCTGCAGCCTATCTTACAAAAGCGAGATGTTAGGGTACATTACACAAAACAAAATGGCGAAATGCTCCGGGAGGATGTATTCCTGATAGAACTGTCACTCTTATATATTACATAGCATTCCCTGACAAAGCGCAAGAAATACGCGAATTGACAGCTGGAAGAAAACACCAACACGAATAGCACAGTTGTACAAAAGTTATGTTAACTGATTATCGCATATACACAGAATTGATATTTATCGCAATTACTGAACAGTAGTAATATCCATATCACATGGTACAGAATGCTCATTCAAAGAACTTGTTTTTTCTAGAGTGCGAGAACTTTCTAAAATGGATTTGACATCTCCTTCGAAATCACTGAAGGTTCAATATTAATGTAATATTATATAAGAAATTGTTTCATCCCCTAATATTCCACTTTTTGTCCGTGAGCATGTTATTTATTTTTTAGAAAGTGGAAGGTACGAGAAGCATAATTATCATTTACCGTTAAAAGGAGAAAATTAGTGGTATAAAATTATAACACTCCACGGTGACCAACTTTGATTTCCTGCTTCATAAATTCTCCTAACACAGTCAAGTGATGTAAATAAATAAAAAATAATAAAAAATAACAAATAAATAAATAAATAAAAAAGAAATAAATCACAAATGCTAAGAAAAAACAAGTGACCAACCAGCAGCTCCGAGCATTACAGATACGAAATAGGCAAAAAGAATCTAATCCATAATTTATACCTTTTCTGTAAATATTGACGAATATCTAAAAAAAAAAAATAATGTATGTCATCGCAGGTTCAAAGTACTTTTATTCTGCTCGCAGGATTGCTCAACTCGCTACTCTCTTTTGCAAGAATTCCTACTCCCAGAATAAAATATCGCTTTTAAAACTTATATCATATACAACTATTATAGCATATATTTTAATGATGTTAGTGTCATAATGATTACGCGCCCTCTATAGCAGTCACATCTGTTAGGAAATAAAAATAAATTACATTTTGCATAATAAAGCACTTACTAAAAATTATATGTTAATTATGTCTAGAATTCTGACGTGGATTTAGTGATGTATAAATTTTCATGAGTGTTCATGAGGCATTTGTATGTATAAAAATCTAATTATATGTTAGTCCCCCACACTCATTTGTATTCTCTCTCTCTCTCTCTCTCTCTCTCTCTCTCTCTTTCTCTCTATCTCTCTCACACACATTCTTCTAATTATCTTAATTTCAGATTTAAAAAAATACTTAATACAGTCAATCCAAAATCACCTCATCTATACAGTCCAGTGCGAGATTTTGAGGTGTCCATGAAACTTGAGTTCGAACCCTAGCGACGCTACAGCCGTATTCATGGTGGACAAAGGGGACTTTCTCGGTAGTTCTTTGGTTTCCAGCATTTGCCATCAACACTCTCACTTCATTTTCATTTCTCTTCATCACATTCATCGTCATATTAGAACACAGTATGATGATGATGACGACGACGACGATGATAATCATCATCATCATCATCATCATCATCATCATTATCATTATCATTATTATTATTATTATTATTATTATTATTATTATTATTATTATTATTATTATTATTCAGCTGGCATGCAGATCCCAAACCTGCCTTTCTCATAGGATCCCAAGGCAACTGTTAGACATCCATTGGTAAGATAGGACTTAGTAGATTCAGATATTGCTTACGGGACCTACAATTTGAAATGTGGCCCCTGTTATTGTGTAAAGGTTTTTGCGATTTTCAGTGATCATGTCAGGTCGGAATAACACCGTAGACTATGTTCTCATCTTACCATCTCATCCCGTAAGTAGGAATAATAAAAGTGATCCTTGTATGGGCCATGAAGACCCGTAGGGTTTTCAGGAGGTTAAAGCTCCCGGATTGTGACATACGGCACATGAAGGTGGCAAGGTTGTCAGTCCTACGCACCGGCCGTTATTTACCCCCAGAAGTACTCCTGGTACTCCTGATACTGGTAGAGGCTGAGTCGACCCCAGGGCCATAGTGCCACCAGAAGGATTAGGCCAATTGAAAAATCTCAACGACCTCATCGGGAATCGAACCCGCGACCGTCGGGTACACCACGACGTACCCCCAAGTAGGAATAATACTGTTCGAAAATGTTCCAAATGCAATGCGCTAGGGTCTGTCCTCGTTAATTGCCACTGTTTGGCTCTCGCCCCTTCCGTATACTAATAGCCTACGGATTAATTGGGATTAGGCCTATATACCTTAATCTCGCCAATGCCATAATAATATTGAAAGGAGATAATTAGAAACGGAGATAACGTAATCATCATTATCATTATCAGCAGTAGCATCAACATCTACATTCAGGGATTGAACACCAATTGTGGCTGTTCCGGCCTCAAAAGTTTGTTGTGCCCGTCTTGTTTTCGGGCGACTTGGAACTCTCTTGCCTCTTTGCCTCTATCGGAGATGACATGATACATAAACACAAGATATAAACGTATTTGGAGTAAAAAGGAAAAAGAGACGAACAGTTGAATGAAATACTGAATAGAAGACGGAAGAAGGAACAGTTATAAATAAATATGCAGGATGCAAAAGAGAAATGATAAAGGAGGAAGTATAATACGAAGGAAGTGGCAAATAAGCAATATGAATTAGTAGAGATATGAGCAACTTAGAGATAGAGAGATAAAGGGAGAAGGAATTAAAATCAGAATAAAAAAGAGTAAAGACATAGAAGTGTAATGGCGTTATAAAAGGTGGCTAAATGAGATGTGGAGACAACGAGTCAGAAAGATAGTGTTAATAGAGATATTGAGAGAAGGGAAAAGAGGTATCGCCCGAAAAATAGATGCTAAATAAATTATATTTCTAGAGAAAACGATAGTATGAGGGAAATAAATCTCGAAAGAAAGAAAGAAAAAAAGAAAGTAAGGAAGGAAGGAAGAAAAAAGAAAGAGAAGATATAAAAATAAATAATTAATGAAAAAAGAAAGAGAAGATATAAAAATAAATAATTAATGAAAAAAGAAATAGACAAGCAGTAGCAAATACAAAGTAAAGGAAAATTAAAGATTGATAAATAATTATAGTTTCCTTAATGCTAAAACTAGGTATCTGCAGATTTCATAATTTTACACAACTGATAACTTATCTAATTGTAGCATCAAAAGTTTTGAGAACACAGTTTTTTAGAAGTTCAATATGTACTGATTTAACAGATAACACTTATGTAATTATAGGACATGAAAAAACATCACTGAAACTCAGTGGCGGACGCAGAATTTTTTTTCGGGGGGGGGATTTTAATAGGTACAGAAGGAATACTAAAAAAAAAAATAATTAACTTACATATATAATTAGTTTATAAAACGGGCCACTTAGAGTGCATATATAGCCTTTTTTCAAATTTCGGGGGGGGATCTATCCCCCCAATCCCCCCCTCTGCGTCCGCCACTGCTGAAACTTATATCAAAATGTAATACAGTAATTCTTTTGTTCAGAAGTGTTATTAGGGCTACCAGCTGTAGCATGGAGAAGGAAGGATACAACGGAGGGGAGAAAAGAAAGGGATGGAGATGGAGACGAAGAGCGAGATCTCAAGAACGCTGAAAGGATTGCATCTGCGAAATCTGCATGACTGGAAGTGAAATTTGACTGGGGCACCTTTGTTTCAGCAGACTTTGTTTCCGTGGCGCCGAGACGACGATTGGGAGGGGAAAGTCTGGGTTGTCATAGAAACCGTGTCATACGCTGCACTGTCTTCCCGTGCGGCCCTTATCGCTCGCCAGTCCGATCATTTCATAAAACAACAGATATATATTCCGACTTCTGTATGATAATACCCCTTATATATGCATTTTCCTCCCTCAAAATTTCAGAAAGCGAGAGTCTTCACTCGTAGAACGTGTCACAAGGATCTTTCTATGAAGGAAGTGTACTAATATAAACGTGAAATTGACAAACGTTATGCAGGCAGCCGGGAAATCAAAAGAATTATTATTCCTGTTTCTGAAGACAAGAAAAGGCGATGTTAACAAGAAATAAAGATGGCATTGTGGGTAGAACTGACGCTGCTGATCAGTAATATGAAAAGTGTTAAAATTTACCATATTTTGTAGCCTCGGACGTGCACATTGTTCATAGTTTTCTCTGTAGATGAATTTGATTATTGTATAACTATAATATGTATATTATGTTTTGACAGGATTACCTTACTTTTTCAACCTTTATTTCATCAAAATAATTTAAACCTCGGAAAAAGTACTTAGAATTCTATAAACAAAAATAATTTTAATATTGGATAATTTAAAAGCAATTTCAATTTCAATTTCATAAAAAATTATGTAAGTTTCAGATAAAGTAATTTAAAATTCATAAATATCAATATGAATTAATGGAAAATAAAATCAGGTAAACTGATGTAACAAAGTGCCAGAATGCTTTGGTTTAATCAGTGATAATTGTAATTATGATATACAGAATTTGAATTATTTTATTTTTTATCAATTATTTTTCAAAATCCATTTCAGAGTTAACTTCAGATCGATTTATTAAGCCGGGCTTACGGAAGAACATATGTGGAGTGTTATTTGTCAAAGCTACCTGCATTGCAACTTCCAAAGCCGTATGTGAACACTGTAAAACAATATGTTGCCATGAGAACTAATTTGCATTTGATAATTCTTTCTAATATATTACCATAAATAGGCACTAAATTGGGCTTTACTCTACTATCGGTCAACCGATTTGGTCCAATATCAATAGGCTTTTTCTCATGGACGTTATAAATGTTTATACCAAGTTTCATGAAAATCCGATAAAACGTATTTGAGTTATCGAGCGTACAGATACACAGACAGACGGACAGATATTTTCCCGCCCCCACACAACCTCATAAAGTATCTTTCTGGCACTTAATAGTTTAAACTTTTTTTAAAGTAGACCTGAAGTGAATTTCAGAATAAAGGGTAAATTGGAAAAGTATTTTCAAATTCAGATGGATAAAATACTGCAAACAAGACTGTTAATAGGTGCACAGAGCATAGCACTCAGTAAGAAAACATGTTCATCATTTTAATTAATACCGGTAAGAGAACTTTAGTTTTCTCCTGTCTTCTAATACGTTCGTATGGTAGAAGGACAATTTTTCTGTACGTAGTTGCAGAATGGAGTCTCATTTGGGCAGTGATAATAAATCAATGATATTCTCCAAGTACAGATATTTAAACAATTTTTTATAGTGTTCATCAAAATGCCGTAGGTCTCACTCAGCTCTGCTTAACACATTCCTTTATAACGGTCCAATTATGCAGCTATAAGCCTACATGATAATATATGGCAATAAATTATTTCTTAGTCTTTTTACATGGGAATCTATGAAATGATGTAAACTGTGTACTAAAGCTTTGTTCTATAACATTATACATTTAATTTGCATAAGGAGACCTGAAAATATTTTCTTTTTTGTGCGGGAGCGACATACCGAGAAACTCAAATTTAATGCCTATCATTCAACAAAATAATTACATTGTAGTCTGTAACTTTAACGTTATCTTATATATATATTTTTTTTAAGCCATGAACTTACGAATTGTAATGTTCCGACTTTAACAGCTCACCTAATCGATCATCTTACAGTGACCTACCATCCATGAGTAACTCGTAGGAATTTTACTGCCTAGTATTTACCGCAAGTCATCCGATTTTAGCTTATGCAGATGATGTTTGCTTGTTGGGTGATGACATGAACACAATCGAGTGAAATGCAGAAAGTCTTTTCGACGCCTGCAGGAATTTTGGATTAGAAATTTTCCAGAAAAACTAAGTATATGATCATAGAACGTCAAAATAATGCTCTACAAAATGTTACAGTAGCCGGTAAATCGTTCGAACAAGTTGAAAAATTAAAATATATGGGAGCAATAATTACAGACACAAATAATATTAAGGCAGACTCAAAACAGGAAATGCTTGTTTTTATGCAGTTCAGAAACTCCTATCTTCTCGTCTTCTGTCCAGAAAACTAAAAATAAAGATTTATAAGACTATTACTCTGCCGGTTGTATTATATGGATGTGAGACCTGGTCGGAAAGAACATAATCTGGGAGTGTTCGAAAACAGGGAGCTTAGGAAAATATTTGGGCCCAAGAGAGGTGAAAATGGGGACTGGAG
Source organism: Ectobius pallidus (assembly GCA_964059195.1). Lineage (NCBI taxonomy): Eukaryota > Metazoa > Arthropoda > Insecta > Blattodea > Ectobiidae > Ectobius > Ectobius pallidus. Next base: position 61,485,964 of record CAXKWD010000002.1, read on the forward strand.
AAAACTGCATAACGACGAGCTTCATAACCTGTACTCTTCACCAGACAGATATAGTAAGAGTAATTAAATCACGGAGGATGAAATGGGCTGGACATGTTGCGCGCATGGGGAGGAAAGACATCTCAAAAGTATTGACTGGGAGACCCGAAGGGAAAAGACCGCCTGGAAGACCTAGACGTAGGTGGGAGGACAATGTTAGGATAGATTTAAGGAAAGTCGGATTTGCGAGGGATGATTGGATGGAGTTAGCACAGAATAGGGTTGAATGGCGGGCTCAGGTAAGTGCGGCAATAAACCTTCGGGTTCCATAAAATAGATAATATTCCTTTAGCTGCTGAGGAATTGTCTATTGCCATTGAGTAAGGAAGTGAGTAAGTAATTATTTACCACATCGAAACATATAATTGACCTGTGAAATTGCCTACTCCTACCACTTCCGAAGTTTTCCGGATAGGATTTAATCTGTTGTATAAACAATTTTGGCACCTCATAAGGCACCCTCTCATTCTTACAGAATCCTATAGAATATCTGAGAATATAGAATAAGAGGCCCACTGCAGATACTGTGTTTTCAGGCAATGAGAAGGGCTCCCATATTTCAACGTCTGCCTTGTACTTTTGCATGGTGTCCATTACGTCTATGCTTCCACTATTTCCTTCCCTCCAAAGAGAGATTTTGCTACAATTAATTTCACTCTTTCCGATTATTAACTTACTATTAATAGTCTATCCATAATTATTTTTGTAGATAATTATTTTGTTTAGCGATTTTCAGTTGTGACAGCAATACTAAATATCCCTAAAATATATATTCGAGCATCGAATATATCTAGTGTAAATATCCAATGTGGTTCCTTTGATATCCTTTCTATGCTTTTCGTTAACATTTTTTTTTATTAAGGAATATTCCACAATACAATGGTTTTCCTTCATCCCACAACAATCTTTTGCCTCCATAAGTCCCTGTCCATAGCATCTTCTTCACTTAATCCTTTTCTCGCCATACTCCTTTTCACCCCATCCATCCAGCACTCTTTGGGCTTCCCTCTTCTTCTTTTTCCTTCTACTTTCCAATCCAAAATTTTCTTGGGTATTCTATCCTCTGTCATTCTGAGTACATGTCCATACCATTTCAATCGTCTTTCTTCTACACTTTCCAAAATATTCTTTTCAACTTGCATTATTTTCCTTATTCTATTATTCCCAATTTTTTCTTTCCTGGATTCTCTTGCTGAACGCCTTCAAAAATCCATTTCTAATACCATTAATTTGTTTGCTTGTGAAACACGAAATGTTTCACTATGTAAGAAAGTTAAAATTTCAAAGTTCTAATAGAACGGCCAAATACTCAATTTTATAGATATTAAGAAACTCGGGTAAAAACTTTGGAAGCTGGAAGAAGGAAAGAGCTGGGATCCAAAGGTAGTAAGATCGAAAGATCTCTCTCAGACAGAAACAGGGGAGAAAGGTGCCTGATTTCCAGGACCAACATGTAGAATATTCAAACCCCAATAAGTAGAATAAATTCAACTATAACAAATATATTCTCTATAAGATTGTATATATAAGATTAAATAGATAGCATCACAATACTCTATAGCAATTACAAAATACACTGTAGAAAATTGCATATAAGACTATGAATAATTCATTAACAAACACGAAGAATTATAATACTCGTTAGAAATCGTAGCTCTGTTCAATATACTAATTCCCTGAATCCAGATTCCAACCGCTAGAACAAGTAGTTAGGTTAGAATAAAATAATTATATACAATTACTGCAAGTGAGAAAAAATATTACGTCAATGCTTCAAACAAGGAAAATAGAAGAGCTTCATTTTTAAGTGATAACCCATGATTAGTGCAGAGTGAGAAAATGCAAAAGTGACCGAAAAGTCAATACTCATAATTAAATACAAAACCTTAAATCAATTTTAGAGTGAGTTAAGTTGGCAAAGATACGTTAAGCAAAACATAATATACGCATCTAAAGTACGAGTAAGGCAAGGTTGATATAGGCCTAATATAGAAATGACGAGAGAGCAAGTAAAAGGGCAAAGTAAACAAGCTTGGAATATGCCTAACATAAGACTAAATCACCAGAAACGGAAAGTAAATGCAACCTTAGAGCATCCCATACTACTCAAGTTACAACTATAATGAAAATGTCCTAACCTGCTAAGGAGCGTCCCATACCACCCCAAATACAGATATATTTAAGAGAATATAGATGAAAATACCTTGAAGCGTCCCATACCACCCCAAAGTACAATGAAAAGCGTTAAGTATGATAATCAATTAATCACCCATGTTAACTGATCGGAAAAAACAACTAATTCAAAAAATGAACAAGACTAGCCAAGGGGACTAAGTTTCTCACAAACTAAAGTCCATGACAGACATAAAAATTCCCAATTATACACAAATCTAGTCAGGTGAGACTAAGCTTCTTTTAAACTAAAGTCCATACAGACTGACTAACGAAATTCCCAAATACACACACAAGACTAGTCAGGTGAGACTAAGTTTCTTTTAAACTACAGCCTATAACAGACCGACTATCGAATTACTGAATGAATTCATAAACCGTACTATAAGAACTGATTAAACAAACTGGCGAATCACCCTGTATATTGGCTACAATAACTGTTAGAACTTTTATTCAGTATTTGACAATATGCTTCACTATACTAATGGAAGATATCACAGATATTTAACTAACTAAATTGATTGATTCCAAAACTGCCTGTGAAGTATGAGACTAAAGTAACTGATAGAAAAATTCACTCTATATACTTGACTATATGCCTGAGTGTAGAAATAGACAGGAATATAACTCATAATTAAGTTAATTAATTAATTCCAACATCATACTGAAAGAAAATATCACTCTGTAATTGAATATGTGACAGGTTAACTGCACAGATAAACTGGGTAATCACTCATAATTACTAACTGTATTAATTAATTCCAACTTACTTTGAAATATGTGATTAGAATTACTAAGAGATGTCACTCTATAACTAGCCATGTGAGTTATATTTATGTTTGATCGAAAATATTTAAAATAAAGCATTTCAAGAAAACTCTATTACCAAATATGGGAGCACATGGGTGGGTGTTTTACAAGACAAACTATAATTATGTTACAGTAAGAAATGACGTCACATCATGGCGGTGACCAATACATGAAAAAGTTAAAGCCAAATACTTTAGAATATTAAGCATAGTATGTGAGAGCTCCATAACTTCTTTAGGAACTTAGTTGACAAATATCAAAGCTGAAATTATTATAAAAACTCTGAAAGACTAATAATGTATACGGGAATCTGAAATCTGTAAACGAGATAGAGTAACTTATGAAGATATAGCAACTGACTTTTTGATAAGAATATCTGAGAACTTTAATTTCAAACCCGAAAAAGTTAGAAAAGGGAGGAAAATTACGGAATCTGCTCACTCACCCCATATCAGAGCCCAACCCCGAACTCCAGAAGTACTGTAGATATAGTCAAGTCATCGCTACGATCGGCCAACACACACTACAACGTCGGCCAGGATTCCAACCCCCAACTTGAGTAGAGAAAGCCGACGGCAGTGCGCATAACCCAAAACAACGAGCAAGAAAATAGTACAGTAATCTGTCGCCAAGGAGGAAGTTGTCGGTCGCAATATAAACATTTCAAGCGACCGTTACACTTGTTGTCTACTTATTTTCGTTAACAATAATTAAATTAAATTAACATTATAATCTTGTCCGAAAATAAACAAGAGAAGTAATCATAATCATTCATGAGACATCCGGTGTTACAAGTGTTCTATTTTCAGTGAGTTCAAACAAGGGATTAATAAGTTAAAATTTTACACAACTGAGTACGAATTGGCTTTATTCATGCACGTGGGCTGGCTGTCTGCTGGTTTTGCTTTTAAATTCAGCCGAGTCGTGGCGCTAACATCGCGCTCTATTACTTATGTTAAATATATGCATTATTCGCACAATTAATCGATTCAATGGCACAGAAATTTAATCAGTTTACTGGAAGACGATTTCTGCTCTGAAAACTTGCGTAGAAACTTTCGAAGTTTTCCTGTAAAATGAATGAGCCTGTTCAACTTGAAAGTAAACGAATTTTGGTTCTCTTTGGTAAGCGCTAAATGAAGAGGTTTAGTAAGATTTTCATTTATTTTAATGTAAATAATGTGTTTGTAAATAAAATGAAATGTCCATACAAATGATTACGTAAATTTATAATTTATTAATGTAAAAAAATATATATACTCTGTGTTGTATTGAGGATTCATCAGCTCCATTTTATCTCTTTATTATTAATATTAATATTAATATTAAAGATATAAAACACTCTCAGTAGCATTAAATTTTATTTTTAGTTTTACACATACAAATAACATTTTGATTTTGTGGAATTAAAACCTTATGCTTACCATTGTTTACAGCTTTTATGATTGCTGTGAATATAAGGATGTAATTTTATGTGACAAAAGGTCAGCTCGTTACTTGACACGTAAAACATCAAACGTGCAGCGATTAATACGTCACATACTTCTAGTGAACAGAATGAAAACACATTATTTTAAACAACATAACTTGTTTAGAAATTGAAATAATGTAAATGTGCGTTGATTATAAATACAACTAAGGTTCGGTGAAAGCCAGTTCGTGTGCTTTTATTGCGTTCTGATGTTAGCATCTACGACGATGATCTCAATCCTGTGATACTCAGTATTGGTAGCATTGGTAACTCGAATCGGATCATTGAATCGACGTATGGACTATTCATTCATTTAGTACGCCGTGATCTCACAGCGGGCAGAAAATTGAAAACAAAGTAAAAAAAATAATTATTACTTACAAAATCCGTTATATTTTATTCATGGACTAGTCTTAATAAATCCTACACGAGGTTACGAGTTTCAATAGAAAAATTTGCTCGAACGAAGAACTTCATTCTCGCAAATTTATCGATAAACTCATAATCTCTCATGGGATTACCTATGAATAAATTGTGGAAAATGCTTCAAAATTCAGAATATCTATTCAAACGTAAAGTCATTTACAATAAATATGTCATTGCGGAAAGGGGTTTGCAGTTATTTTTTTTTCAGCATAGGTTTTGCCATTTTAGGTTAAATTAGGTTAAGTTAGGTTAGGTTAGGTTAGGTTAGGTTAGGTTAGGTTAGATTAGATGCCATCTTGCGGCGATTTTTTAGAAATGGCAAAACCTATGCTGAAAAAAACTGCTTCTGCTATATATATATATTTTTTATGGGGGCCCGTCATAAGTGGCAACGGGGCCCACAGATTGATGTGAGGGATCTGTTTACAATATAAGTAAAATACTATAATGTTTAATTTTATAGTTATTAGAAACATACTACTGACTTCGGAAATGATAACGTTAATTATTATGTGGATGGCAAAGACGATGGTGAGTCATGTTGAGCACATGTTGAGGGGATGGACTTCTCTATCAGAAAGTTAGATGAGGTGTAACTTACGATTTCACTATAGAACAATCACCGTTCCCTCATTGGCTAGGTCTCCATCAAATACCGACCCTTTCAACTTCTTCTTCATCCGGGGAGGCGAGTAATGACTTCTGCTATAACAGGCTCACCAACTTAAAACGGCGAACAATGCCAGACAATATCTCATATCAGCATAATTCCGGTTTTTAGTTTTTGTTGCCACCATGACAAAAGACGGCCTGACTTGCGTCTATATATGAAAGTCCTTATCACTTTATACTCCAAGCGTGTGTCTGTGTGTGTGTGTGTCTGTGTCATACAGTTTTAATGCCACCAAAGCTGCTGATAGCGTTCTGTGTCCCAAATTCCCCTCCAACTACAATAAACCAAGAAACTGCCGGCCTTAAGGGTAACACATAAAATCAGTTTATAGCTTCTCATGACTTACCCCCTTCCCAACACACAAATCCTCCCTTCTCATCTCGAAAGTAAGTGGTAAGGGAGAGAAAGTGTGTGGCAGCCCCCCTTTCAGAAACTAAATTTTCTTTCTTTTGAATTCTTGTTTCTCATCAACATGGTAGCCTGAAGGCTTCTTTCCATTATACCAGGAGACTAGGACAGTAACAGAATTTTCTGAGAGCTTCTTTGAGTATTGACGTCGAGAACAAAAAAGAAAGAAGTGGTGGTAGTGGTGTACGAGGGGATGGAACGAGAGGAGGGAGTAACTCAACTTGGTGAACTGATCAAGAGATTTTTTACGGTCCGAAGTAGAATTAATGCAAAGTTGAGAAAGGCTGAAAATTGGGCTCTGGTGATGAAGTTTTTCAGTGGTACAGGAGTTTGTTATCCAGTGAAACTGACTAAAAAAATTCTCCCTGGTTTAAGGACGAAGAGAGAATTATTTCCACCATTACGTACATCAATGCCCGTTGCCTGAAAATTAAAACACTTTATCTCCTGGAGGCTCGGAATTGTTAGCCTGTTTCTAGAAAGTAATAAAATATTTTCTCAGTTCAACGAAATGTATTTTTAGTAATGAGGAAAGTAATAAACTTCGGATTAGAAGGGAAACTGTTGAATTTGTTCTATTATATATATGATAGGAGAAAGTACTAAAATTCCTACTTCTGTAAAATACGTCAATGGAAGGTCTGTAAAGCCTTTAGGGCTACTTCCGAACTTTAGACTGAGCATTAATTCAGTAAAATTTCTCAACTTTTGCTTATCGTACAACTTCTTTAGGAGAGATAATTTTTAGTAGTTGTAATGAATAATAATGATTCACTGGAAACTTCTCGAGATCCAAGTAGAAAGGTGCTTTTGTTTTAATTGAGCGTAATTTTTTTCGGCATTAACTATAGTTAACAAAAGAAGTAAGTTAACACAACAGTTTATTTCCATCGTAGACGTAATTATGACAGTCGATCTCCAATATTGTGCTACGATTGTCCCATACAATGGTGAAACCATGCAGTGATATTATGTAATGGTACATCCGAAGAAAAGAATACCTTAGAGCAATAATTATTTATTGTAAATTTACTTGTGAATAAATCAAGCCAAGTTCGACAGAAAACAAACATATTTTTAGCGTAAATTTTTGTGTATTTCTAATAATAATAATAATAATAATAATAATAATAATTACTATTATTATTCTTTATTTAATCTGGCAGAGTTAAGGCCTAAGGCCTTCTCTTACACTCTAAGAGATAAAATTTAAAAAAGGAAAGGATCAGATAAAACACACTTAAGCCTATAGTTCTACAAATGAATTAAGGGTATATGTACGTGAACAACCACAAAAAGAAAAAAATGCAGGTTCTAAAATATTAAAATTTTATAAGAAAATGAACTCAGAAGTAGACAAAAATTACAGGATCCTATAACAAGGCTTACTAGAACATAACTAGCAGATAAAAGTATAAAAAATTGATTAAGTTAATTTTAAATTACACTTTTTATAGGAGCATGAAAAAAATTAATTCACATGCACTTATCACTTCCTATAGGCATAACATTTTTCTAGTTTCTCTGACACCTTTTATTTTTTAATGCATATAATGAACATATTTTTCTACAAAGTAGACTACTTTTATACAGCTAAAGTTATTATTTTTTAATGCAATTAATTTTTATATATCGCATATAAAATATCTTGAAATTTGATCAATATTTCATGACACATTTTCTTTAATTTTATACCTATGGGCATCATTGTAGTCTACTTTATACATATATGCATGTAAAATTAGTGTAAAAAATTTCAGCCTTCTATCTCTATGGTTGTAGAGCTACCTAACAATATGTGTGTAAATAAGAGTTACCGGGAAATTCAATTTTAAGTTAATAGTGAATTTCTCATCTGACCTTTCTAAGGACGTGGCTCAGAGAGTGTAAACATATTCAAATGTCCATTTAAATGGCACAAATAATTTCTAAACCTATATAAACTATATATCAATGGATGCAGAAAATTCAGCACAATTTTTTAGTGCTATAAACAAAAAACATAAATTTCAAAATAATTCACGTACATAAGTCTACGTGAAATAAAATTAGTATATTTTACCAAAATATGATTTTAACAATGTACTGAGAAGAGATATAGCTTACTATGATATTAGACCTACAATATACAAGACACAATTTTAAGAGCAAATGTTATAAAGCTGACAAAATTATTGAAAATTTATTCGTTTAGCCTAGATTGAATGCTGACCGCGTATAACAGACCCTGATGCTGGAGGGAATAAGATTTCAGAAACGTGCAGAATTTATAGTGAATGTTCTATGGATATGTAAAGAGAGCAGATAATCATTTTGTGATCGGGTATTTAGGGTGTGATTTACAGAAAAAATACTGAATACGATCTGCTAAGTAAAGAGGAGTTGAGGATGGGAGGATATGAAAAAGAAAAAGGAAATTCATTGGCAGTCTTTCACAGACGAGGAGCCAGAATAGGCTTAGAAGAGGTGTGATATGCTCAGCCAGTAGAATACTATAATATACAAAGCGAATGCATGCATTGTGCGTGCACTTCAGCTTTAGGGCAAGGCTCGCACTGAGGTCACTTAAACCCAAGGCTGATCAACAGTAACAACATCGCAGTAATCAAAATGGGGCATCACAAGCCTTTCAATAAGGGACTTCCTCAATGTTCAAGGTAAACAGAACTTCAGGCTTTCAAATAATGAATTGTGGCAAATAATTTCGTGCGCCTTAGTGACCCAGCTAAGATTTTGATCCGAATGGACTCTTAAATTCTTCACGGAAGAGCTGTATGTAGATGACAGACTGCATATAAAACCTTTATCTCACGTCGTTCCATCAAGTTCAGTATTAACAAATATTTAGTTAAAGACAATGTACGATAAAAATAACCTATTTGTACAATAACAATATTATCTCCTAACTTAATTATGCTAAAATTATTTACTTTAAAACAATAACACTCGTCTTTAAAAATAAGTCAATGCAAATATCTTGTAAGGATATTCATCTTTTTAATTATCATATTAATTTTCTATCTGTAAAATTATATTAGCAATTTTTAAAATTAACTTCTATTATACTTTAGAAATTTATCGTGGTAATATTTTTTTCTTTCTTCTTGTTAGAGCACATATTCGAGATCTATATGTCATAACTGGTAAAATGCAACTTTGCATCACGACCTTTTTTTTTATCTTCATGCTCAAAAATGTATCCAGTAAAATTAATTTAAAGTTCCAAAATTTGTTTCATGCCAAATATATGAATTTATTTTGCATCGCAGTCCAACGAAACAATTTAATCTAAGCATATTGCGTCATTCTATATTTTGATCGTTGCTTCAATTTCGTCATTATTTTGGTTTTCGAGCCTACTAATCCTTTATTACTAAATTAAAATCAGTTACTTTGAAATCAGTTGTTTGAACATCGAAAAATTCCAATTGTCAACTTACTATAATACATTGGAATGGTATGGTAAAATGTAAAGTTATAAAATATGTTTGAAATTTTCAAATGTGCTGGACAAATACAGGTCCTTAATATCCCTTTTCGTGGAGATCAGAAGCGTTGAATGGTGAAAATGTTAATATTTCAGGATATTAAGGACCTGAAGATTGCTGATATGCATTGTCCAGCCCATTTGAAAACGTCAAGAATACTATTTGATAACGTTTACGTTTTATAATTTTAATTATTATAAGGGATGGGTCGATACCAGATTTTATCGATACTCGATACTCGATACCGATACATGATTTTTTCCTCGATACTCGATACTTCGATACTCGATACCGTCAACATTTACAGTTTCAATAAATAGGTACATTAAAAATTAAAAGTTGAGAGAACTGTGTAATAACTTACCAACTATATTAATTAAGTGTGCATATTTAATGAGACAAAATTTAATATCATCAGTACCCTATAATTATATTTAAACTCTACACTAAAACTAAAACATACTGGTTCCAATTAAATATACAGTTTTTTAAACAGTCCACTTACAAGTCTTTGTTAAAAAATACTAGCATTCTCACTTAATTGCAGAATTACCAAAGTATCGAAAAGGTACCGAGCGAGTTTTCTGAAGTATCGCTCGATGCCGATACCATGCAAGTATCGAGAGTATCGAGGTATCGAAAGTATCGAGGACCCATCCCTAATTATTATAATATTATTTCAATGCATTTTATAATATTGAAAATTGTAATTTTTCAACGTTTAAACAAGGATATTTAGCCGTTAATAATTAGTAAGTTTAACGATTTCAGAATGCGAGAGATTAGGTGAACTTTATAAAAAACAAAAATAAGACATTGATATAGGCCTACCGTATATTCTTACTCGGTTGCTGTCATTTCGTGATTTTAACTGATAAAAGTAAGATACTCCTTAGGACGGTATATCACAGTAATCTTTTCATAAGCTTTCCCTGCCATTAAAATTTTAGTAGTTGGTGGTATCTACTATCTACGGCACTCTTGCATATTAATTATTTATCATTTAAATAGATACAAAATCATTAGTCATAGGGCAATCAGTCATAGGAGAGAGGTTCCATCTGGCGCTGTGAATTGAACTCCGACTTAGCTCAGTTGGTAGAGCATTGGTGCGAATAGCCAAAGGTCCTGGGTTCAAGTCCCAGTATCAGAGGAATTTTTCTCCTATAATATTCTCATGTAATGTCCACCAGAGACAATAATCTGTGGTTCATGAATGCTTATATATCTATCATTAGTATTTAAAGTTAAACAGAAGTAATAACGAAACTTCTTGTGGACCTGCCTGCCTCTTCCCAGCAGTAATGACACACAAATAATCAAAGCATTGGGGAGGTAAAGAAATTAATATACCTTTTATTTTGTAAATTTAAAAATGCTACTTCAACTTCATCTATAACTACAATCCCAAAGCATTAAGAATTATAAGCGAGTATAGAGCACAGGAGCATGATTAGATACTAAAACTCTAACATTTTCTATTGAAAAGCTTGCTCGTTGAAAACCTGGTCATAAACAAGGCAGAATGGAGGCAGTTTTCTTTCTCAAAGAAAAGCTCTGGAATGGAAAGTGATTCCAGACTGGGAGCGATGACTTGGGTTTACAGCCCTGTAATGTCTGCCTCCGCTTCATAAATTAGAAACAGAGCGACTTAATAACCTATCAGTCTGGAACTATGTTTTATGTCTGACTGATATCTAAAGTCTTCCAGATAGAAGTCCTCCTCCAGCTATTTCCTTGCAGATGGTGGATTCTACGTATAAATTCCATAATTTCTTAAAGAAAACTAGCCATTCATAATATCTTATTCATTATTATAAGGTAATATAAGGAGAAATTTTGAGATTGAGAATAAGTTCCTAGAGTACTTAAGTAGGGAATTTCAAATCTACTGGTTTAATTAACTACATTATTTGAGGAATAAAATGTAAGACGTAATTAATAAAATACGTTTATTAGTGGCAATATTGTAAATTCATTATTTTAAAACTGCATTAGAATATGATCACTGAATTAAAATACACAGCTATTGCCTATTAGTATAAAGGGTCGCAAGGATTGTTTGCTCAAAAATGTTTGCCGTAAAATAAATTAAAATGTTGATTCGTGAACAGACGTAAGCGTAATTGACTTTATTTATAGAATAAATCGAACAGAACCATCCACCAGCGATGCATATTGATAAATTCCGTAAACGTCCATACGCGCCTGCATCGTGCCTCTCTAATGTAATGTGGCAGATGGAAGCATGGAACATACCTACTCCATGATAACTTAAAGTTTGGTATGGGGCATTATTCCTCAAATCTTCCATCAGCTCCTTGTGTTATTTTCTGGCATTTTCCCCTCGGATAGTTACTACTTTGACGTAAGAATGCAGTTCACATCTTGTCATATCCATTCAGCATGGAGGATGACTCACAACTAAACAACCATCGCCTTCATTCGTATAATCGCACATAACAATCCTACCAAATGTATCCACTTTCCCGTGACATACAACATTTCATGGTATCATCGCCTTACTTTGAAAAGTATGCGGGAATTTAACTGTACGCACGTTTTAAAATGTTAATTTTCCCACACAATATTTATGAAAGACAACACATATTGAATTATTTTTGTCTCATCGAACCTTGTGCATTTTGCGTGAATTACAAATATTTTTTGCACCGGGGTTTTCGAGTTTTGTTTCAACCATGCATAGGGTTACCAGACGTCCGGATTTCGCCGGACATGTCCTACTTTTACGATGTATGTGCTCGGCGTCCGGTCAGATATTGTAGAAAATCAAATATAGTATCCATTTGTTATTTTTCTAGGCTGTCTCCATTACGGTAGGAGATAAATGAAAACCTAGTAGCCTACTGTAAAGTTGTAGAGAAAATTAAAATTAACATTTTTTCTTAAAAATTCATTTCTTTATAAAATAAATAGGTACCAAGATAAAAACAAAATAAGTATGGCTTAAATGCAGCATATAGGGCTAAGTACATTAATTATAATATGAATGATATTCTTTTGTTTCCCAAAGTAGGTAACAAGAAAACTATGATCACATTATTCTAAAATACAGTTGTAATGATCACACTAAAACCAATGAGAGCAAAGTGGTATAGGCAAGAGGTCCTCAGTTCAAATCTCAAACTTTGTGGCCGGCAAAATTTGACTTGGGTACTTCACGCTTTCTTCATTCGCAAGGCAAACGCCGGATTTGTTTTGTTATAATCTAGCACTGGGGTTTAGATACTGCTAACAAAATGTGTTGAAATTTTATTTTCAGAGGAGTAACTATAGAAGTAAGCAATTTCTATAAAAATAAAATTATGATTTATTTTTCAGCGGTCTTTTTTAAATAGCCTATGTCCAAGTTACACATTCCACAATTATTTTTACTTTCAAACCCGAATGTGAACTTTCCTTTATCCAAGTTATCGCATAATATGTTTATAAAATTTCGGTATAGATATGGAAAGTGTGTACGTGGCATAAAACGATATTAGTATTACATAATTTTCGTATGTTGTGTTGGCAGTTTCTTTGTTTTTCATGAAACCGAATTCAGTTCATAAAAAACATCTTCGTAAACCACATGTAACGATAAATGAAACAAAATTCTTACATCTATCTGTAGTGGATCATATGCTTAAAACGCTTATAATATTACATGTAACAAAAATGTTTCATAGGGGATCACTTGATAATGCCGGATGTAACGCTAAATGTAACAAAAATGTTGTCTCCAAATTTAGTAACGAACACGTTACATTACTCTCCCACTTCGACACACAGGGTCTAGAAATGGCGTGAATAGAATCGAGAAGCAAGACGGATGATCATGATGGAACATATCCATTTCCATAGGATGCACTTACAAAACGTTACACATAGGCTACGCCTACTTCCCCGATACATCCTACTCACATTTTTAAGTTAAATAATATAAATAAATGGATTTGCAAAATATTTAGACCCTTTGGATACCAAGAGGTTAATTTTTTCATTGGAATTGACAAAGAATTAAAAAATAATTTTTCTGGCATCTACCATATACTTGATCACTGAGAGGCTACATTGTATTTAGAAATAAAAGAGTTTTTTATGGATCATGCTATTAAAATCATGCATAGTATACATATTCTTACCTATTTTCAATGAGAGAATTGCTGGTCTTCTGGTGTTCAGTGGCCTCGGTCTGCACCAAGACCGCTCTTCACCTCTAAAAAGAGGCCCCTATCTATGCTCCTTTTCTAAGCACTACTTTCGTTAATACCTTGAGGTGTCCAGCAGTATTAGAAATGGAGCATACACAGATTACACTTCAAAATTCCAAGCCAAAGCATAGAATTATAAAGTGAAAATCTGAATTTTAGTGATGTCTTCCCAGTTTGTTCTTGATTTAGAAAAGTTTTTTCTTGATGTCACACACACACTAAATAAAAACACAAACACTATCTTGTAATCTTCTTGTTTCTTGATATAGGAAAGTTTGTACACACGCCACTATTATACACCGGTAAACACCGAAAAAGTAAAGCACGACATTAATGCTGTGTACTTCATGATGGCTCCGACAATATCTGCAATTAGAAAAATATTTTGTATATAAGCTATCAACTGTGTATTCAAAGCAAAAGCAATAAAATGGTGAATATTAGACAATAAATAAACCCATGTGAATATTTTGCACATTTTTGTATTTTCTATATAACCACTGGTTAATGATGCAAAACTATTTTATATACATTGTACTCATACATATATAATTTTCGTTTGTAGTATACTGTGCATTGATATATAAATAGATTTATATTAATCTATTATACCCCTAAACACGAGCTTTGCTCATCTAGGGGCATATCTTATATTTTAAATGCTAAAATAGGAATATTATTTTTATGTTGGTTTTTGTTTTTACTTGTACTAAATGTGAAATAATGTAAATAATGAAATTTAATAATGTATGTATGTATGTAACTTTAAATAATAAAATAAAACAATAAATACGGAAAAAACTCCTCCCAGAAATAATCGTTTGGTATTTTGTTGGGTTTTCAAATTAAGTACTTAACGAAATGTGCACAGAAAATAGCAAAGAGAATCAAGCCAACAGCGATGAAAAAGGTGTCAGCAGATAGAATTATTTAGTGACTTCTGACATAGCACTAACCGTCACTTAATTCCTGACTTTACATGAAGCAGACAATTATATGCACTCCTTGTGATACTGCCTGTTATTCTATATACCAGAATATGGGAAGTGACAATTTGATATTGTCCACGCCCAGGGTAGAGAAAGTTATTTATTTATTTAACCTGGCAGAGTTAAGGCCATAAGGCCTTCTCTACCACTCAGCCAGGGCAAAAACATGAAATACATAATAATAATAGATTAAAACAAAAAATGATATACAGTACCTGAATACCAGAAACGTACATTGAAAACAAAGAAAACAATTCAAAGATTAAGTAATTGAATTATACCGTATATAATACAAATGACAAAAATAAAGAAATGAAAAAAAAAGATGAAAGACTAAACAAATAAAGATCTCGCACGAAATCTGTGCCGATGACGACCGTTACTCGCTAGAGAGAGAGGTAGCTTGGCCTTTACAAATAGAAAGGGAGGTACTGTTGTGCGAGGCCTGCTGTTGTACTGTAGCAGTCCAATCGACGCTACAGTCCCCACGAAAACTTAATGCAATGACATAGGCAATCGGCACAGATTTCGTGCGGGATCTGTACATTCTTAGTTATTCCAAAATATATTGAATTTTTTTTTTAAATCTGAGTGCATAATTTTGAACTGAAACATAACAATGATGCTGTCTGTGGGAATAGATTTAAATTTGTCAGTATTTTTTTTCTGTTTCTTGTGATAATTTGTGTCGTGTTGTCAGATACAGTTCAGTTCTAGCTGCTGTAGCAATTTCTGGAGGAACTGCCGAGTGTTGCGGGGAAGAGGAAGGCACGGTATTTCACCGTCTTAAGAGTCGTCCCCTCCTCCCGCTAAACTTTCGCTTCACCTGAACAGCTACAGATATTACAACTGGACTGTAGATCTGATGAAGAGGAATGCGGTGGTTCTGGAAAGCAGTGTGTTACCAAAAATAGAAATCCCCGCCACAGACTTAAAACATATACAAAATTGTTAGGGAAGCAGGTCCAGGATTTTGTACGTAGGCCTATATGAATAAAAATAAAAATAATCAGGTATATGATAATTTAATTGGGAGTATCATATTTTTCAGTTATGTTGTATTATCTGATTGCCGTGAGTTCTTAACAACCCTGGGTCGAGTTATAACATTCATTTCGAACACCCCCTCCGTCGATTACCGATAATCGACAAGTTTTCAAATTTCACAGCTTGCACGTTCGGAATGCTAGGCAATACAATGTGTTGACTCATCATGATGACAAAGGTTATGCCCATAAGGAAACATTGAAAGTTATGGGAGACTGTAAGTAATCAATCTCGAACTTGTTTATTATGACTTGTATGATCTGTATGTGGATATCGGACAGACTAGTGCAATAAATTGTCGTCTATAAGGTGATGGACATAAAAGGACTGACGGAACTGGAACAAAACGTGATCTCACATAATACATGGAGGTCACGGAAGAAAAGTGAGTTACAAGTACATAGCACATGTATGTAGATCTATTTTACATTCGCTTTATGATTCCCTCTGAGTACAAGGGCACTATTTTAATATTGATAAAATCTTTGCGAACTTCAGATCACTAAAGACAACAAGAATTCTTTATTTAAATTTATTTATATATTTAATAACATTTATAATATTCTCGACATCTGTAAGTCACTTGAGGACATTTATTCTAAAATAAAGTTTAAGTAAATTCCCATAAGATATTAGAATTTTCAGTAATAAAACCCTTAAATCCCCACTCAGATTGGTCAAACACTGGAATTTGAAACTCTGAACTTCCGATTGCAATTCTTCCTCGGCCATTTCATTTGCTTTACATTTATTTAATTCTAGAAACAAGTTGCTGTATGAATGCTAGAATTTTTTATACTGGAAGTTGTGCCAATTTGTGTCGAAGATAGAATGAATGGCAGAACTTCCAGTAATTATTGATAAGCATCTCAAAATGGGATAAGCATATTTCATTTATTACTATCAGAATACGTAAAACCATGTAATTTTCTTCAAAATCCTACCTTGCGGTTAGTATATTTAGGTACAGTAGAGTCGATAATCCAATGTCGTATTCTATCGTTCTCGGGAGGGGGGCCCGTGTCGTAGATTTAAGGCACGGTAAAGAACTCAATGCCTAATTAAAGCCACTGGACAAAAGTTCTCTGCCCTTTCATGTCCAAGTCCTACCATAATTTCCTGCGGGGGCTGTAAGGCGAAGAGCAATACCACCTGTCCCTCTGCCCTCTCTCGGAAAATAAGCGTAACAAAATTAGTCTAGGTAGTCTACTGAAACCGCCACTTGGTGACCCTGTGCCCTCAATGGGGAAGGGGTTACAAGGATGTATACATGCATTACATACATGTAGCTATTATACATTGTTACTTTGAATTTTAGGAGCACCAAACAGATAAAAAGGGAAAACAGTGAATATGTGATTGTAAGATGAGAATCTTTTAATTGGAATGGAATTTTTAAAATTGTGAAGTGTGGTATTCAGTTCGCAGATATACCATGAAAAGAACTTTGTAAAATGGTCATATAATTCATGCATTTAACTAAGATATAGGCACTAAGAAATGGGCACTTTTATTCTGCAGAAGGAAAAAAAACGGAAGCCTAAAAAAAAAGCCGATATCGACAAGTTGTTGAAGTTTATTTGATTTGGTAAATGTTTCTTGTGATTCCAGTTGATCCTGGCTGCGTGGATTCCCTACCTCGATCCCCTCATTCACAGGTGTGCTTGTCAGAAGCCGAGTAATTCGATTTTGTTTCTTTGTTCCGCTTCTTCTTACATCTGTTGAAGGCTTTGGTGAGGTTCTGGAGGATATAGCTCTTACTTGTCTAATACATCCTGATGCAATGCAAAGTCTTGGAAGTTAACCTCCTTTTTTTTAAAGGAATTACAACTGAGAGTAACATTAAAAATATAAAGCCATATAAAGAACGAAAAACCTAATGAAAATTTCAGAGCCAGTGAGAAGAATACGAAGACAGGAGAGTTGCATAAAAGACAGACGGAAGGAAGAAAGAAATAACGAGAAAAAGAGAAAAACTATAAAAACAATAGTAAAAGCAACAAAGAAAAAATACGAAGAAAGGCAATAAGAAAGCCAAGAAACAACAGAATTAAAAGGCATGATTAAATGGACAATTACTGAACAAAACGAAGAAAAATTGAAAAACAGAGAAGAGGTAGTAGGTAAATAGAAATGTAATAATTATGAAATGAGATACGAAAGAGAAAGATGGACAAGATGAGGACAGAAGCCTTGATGTTAATTGAATAAAACATTGCATATTTTCACGTTGAAGAATGTTAACTAAAATTTAAATCCAGGCAAAACAGGAAAACAAAAACAGAGACATGAGAAATTATATTCCTGTTGCTAACATTGGGACATCCTTTATGAGATCAAATGCCGAACACATCAGTTAAAAAAAAAACTACAAATAAAATACAGCTTGATTTATAAAGTCCATAGGCCTCTGTATTTCCAGAAATCAAAGAGGAGCACATATAGAACATTGCAACCATCAATATTATCAAAACCAGTTTTTCAGTAAAACGGAAAGTTTGGCGACATATTGGACGCCCAGAAAGAAGATGGCTTGTTAAAATGGATAACATATAACATTGAAGGAGAATAAGAAAAAGATTACTTCGTGACTATGACAATTAAAATGCATCGTACGAATAACATTATTTATAACTTGGAATTGCAATATAGGTACCGGTACTTACAGTTGTCAATTTACAGATACATACATTTTACAGGTAGATCCCATTTCACTTTATACGTGTATTTCTTCGGTCATATAGTGTACATTTACTTATTTATTTATGAATTTATCTAAGAATAGCTTTTCGTTGAATTCTGTTGTTGTTTCTGTTCCAGGTAGCTGGTGGCTTTGGTTTAATATGTTTTACTGCGCTGGCTCGTAACATTTACATTTCACGTAACCTTACCATTTTCATATTATTAACGCTTTCTTTTTACTTTCTCTGCTTTTTCTCTCTCTCTCTCTTAAAATCCAAAATTATTGTCCTAGCTTTTATGCTATTTTGTATTATAAGAAATCTAGAAGACAAATATTATTCTATTTCTCCTTTTGAAAGATTATTTAGCTATTAATTCGTAATACTTATAGGTTATGTGTATGATCTTCTTCATTTCGCTTCTACATGTTATTATTTAGTTTATTGAACTCAGGTTTCCTACCGTCCTAATTATTTTCTTTTATGACAAGGTTCTTTATTTTTCGATTCCTCAATTCGATTATATTTTTGCCTTCAGATATTTCGTAATAATTTAATTCGGCTACTCGTACAACTAACATTTCCAAAGTTCAATCTTTCGTTTGTTACGATGTTTGTTTCTTTATTTTTTAATTTCCTTCTTTCTTCGTGACTTTATTTTTTTAATTAACTTATCTATTTATATGTATGTATTACGTAAACATATCCATATTTCTCTCTATTTTCTGCTGGCCTCAATATCTTTTTTTATTTTATTTATTATTTCTTTACTTTTTCCTTGTAATTCCCTATGCGGGTAGTCATTTGAGTTATGAACCAGTTCATTTGTTTTTACGCTGTATCCTATAGGTACACACGGTTGGTAGAGATAATTAGAGTAGGCTATACATATGTACGCAGGCATAATAGGCGGGGCATATTTACGACTGTGCTTTATGAGAATTGAGGCTGTGCGCTGGGGATTCTGCTTACAGGTAATATGCGAGGTAATAAAAAAGAGAGCCCGGGCTGCAGGGCGTCATATTTTTTGTTATCTCGTGACACACTAAGTAACTTGGCGTGCGGAGCTCTAATTACAAGAAAACGTAATGAATTCGTCTGTTCGGGAGGAAACAGTTTTAGTGGATCAAACTCCTTTACACCCACGTTATAAGCTTCCGTAAGCTGGATGGGGTAATAAAATATCTTAGTTTTCTGGTAATGCTGTCACCCGGAGAATATGAGTTTATGCAAGGAATTCAGTAGGGCGTGGCAAAAAAGATGTGCTGGTTTTCCTTGAACGATGGAAAGGAAAAGTCTGACGTTTGAAAAAATGTAGGAGAATAATTTTATAAAATGTGTTTCTTTTCTGTATTGATATAGCCTAAACTGCCAAATACAATTAAACCTCTGTATAATGAAGATTAATATCAAACCCACAATTATCTGTCTTACACCGAAGGCACGAAGTTATTCACATTTTGTCCCAGTGGAGAGATAGAAATTTATCTATTTTGATCTTCTGGTTTCTGTTTGTGTTAGTCTATAGCGTCATTCACGATTCTCAAGACAGGAATGTAAATATAATAATATTAATATTAATATTAATAATAATAATAATAGTTGTTATTGTTGTTGTGCTGTTATTATTATTATTATTATTATTATTATTATTATTATTATTATTTTCAAAAATTTTAGATTCACAGCGTTGAGGCTGGATTTAAGATTCTGCTCCAGGTTGCCACCAGCCCCCTCAGGAGCAGATTCTTCATCAGTCTGGTCCTTATAGCACCTTCCTCAAAATGTGAGCAGTTCCGAGCAGGGCGATCTCTTGAATTTTGGAAATTTGTGCTTCTCCCATTATCTGTGATCGATTTTTTTCCAGGTTTTTGGGTATCGTACCCGGTGCTCCAACTATAATAGGTATGACTTCAGTTTTCACGTTCCACATTCGACTTATTTCTATCTGAAGGTCTCTATATTTCAACCTTTTTTCACCTTCCTTTGAAACCACATTCTGGCAGTTCGGGATTGCAACATCAATTAATTGGCAGGTCCTATTCTTAGCGTTTCTTATTACTATATCTGGCTTGTTTGCAGCGACTGTTCGGTCTGTATGGATTTGTCGATCATACATTATTATTATTATTATTATTATTATTATTATTATTATTATTATTATTGTTATATATCCTGTAAAGTTTGCCTTGATGCTAGAGAAAGCATGGAATAACTTACTGTTAAATGAATACACCATTACGAGAAAAAATAATTAATTCCTATAAGATGTTATGTATTCATAAAAAATCAAGGAACTCATTTAAGTGGAAAAGTTTGAAAAAGAAAGTAGGATTGGGACGGAAGTATCGACAATTTTCAGTGCGCATGCTCAATAGTATTCATTATCTGGTGGTGGGGTCTAATCTGAATAACTTAATTCCTGATCCCGCGTTCCTGTTTTATATCCATGAAAGGGGATCAGTTCATACTCCCTGTATCCTCTAACACCCACGGGATTTCAAGAGTTCAATGTACCACAAACATCCAAGAAAAAAGAATCATCGGAACAATAATAATATGAACTGTCATATACCCAGGGGCGTATCCAAGATATTTTTTAGGGAGGGGCTGTAAGTATAATACTATTTTCACTAGGGCACGGAAGTTGACGAAAATCATATTTTTAATAATCGAAACTATTACATGCTAGTGTGATATGAATACATAACATACAAGGTATCAAAGAAATAACAAGAAATTGATGGTTTAATTTTTTCATATTTTGTTAGTTTTGCAATAATGCATCATATTTGTTCGATACTAAGATATCTGTGCATATTTAACCAATTTGTCACATTTCTAACGGCAGGTTATGCCACATTTGAAATATTGTACATATCTCTGCTAATTCAAAAATTTTCAGCCATATGGCTAAGTGAATGTTTTAGGAACTGAATCTACAATTTGTTCATAGTACATAGCCTAATTTTTTTTGTAACCGATTCTATAATATTAAAGCCATGTTTTATTACTTAGTGTTCAATTTACTAAAGTTTATTGCAATAACCTTGTTTTATTTTTAATTTTATTATGTAATTTATACAACTTACACTATTAAAAAAAAACATTATGTAATTCAGCCAACAACAGAACGTCTAGTACAGTATTAAATTTACTTAAATGAAAGAGCATACCTCATTTTTACGGAGCATATTTTACAAATTTCAGGTAAAAATTTGATGTTAGGTTGATTTTTGTAAATACTTAGACAAAGCAGTAACGGCATTTCTATTTCAAGCATTTCATGAGTCAGGATGTACAATTAAACTGTCTACTATTTGTCAAAGTAAAATGTCCTTATTTGAAACATATTAGCATTGCTTAACGTTTCTAGGGGGGGGGCTGCAGCCCCTTCAGCCCCCCTCTGAATACTTCCCTGCATATACCGTACTGAATGTATATAAATTCGCTCATTGCTGGAAGTAGTGTATTATTTCTTGTCATGTGTATTACTGGCTCATTATTACATATTATTAACATCCGATTAGATCTCATTGCATGATACATTTTGAGGTCAATACACCATAGGCCTACCTTGTTCAACACACACACACAAGAAACACTTTCCCGCTATCACCAAATTATTCATACAGAATGTTTGGGTGAGTTTGTAACAAACTTTCAGGAGTGATAAATGGCATCAAATGGAACAACTTTTGCTTATAAATGTGTATCCGGTAACACTCCAGTATAAAATTACATAACTTTGAAAACGGAGAGTTTTGTCCCATGGAAATTTGTTTTTAGTCGTTCCTGTTATGTATTAAAGCCTCGAAATGTGTATCCCGCTAAATTTAGTACTGCATCTGCATTCCTTTGTATACACATTCAATTCATTAGATAATTTTATTATTTATTTATTGAATATCCAAAGTTATAGGCTACAGCAGACTTTATCCTAAAGATATACAATACAACGCAATTCAATATATTAATGTTTTATTTTACCTGGCAGAGTTAAGGCCACTCAACCAGGGGGAAAAAGATGCATACAACTTACAATATCACAAAAAAAAAGTTTTAAGATAGCCTACATTAATACTTAACTATTTACAATTATTAACAATTGCATCAAATACCCTTAAAACTATAAGTAAAATTAAACAATATATTATGTTACGTGATCAATTAGAATACCAATCTACTTATAAATATTAATCTGGCCTACTTAAAAATGTATGTCACAGCATACTAGGGGTTATACGAGGAATGGAGTATAAGTTTTGGCAACTAATTTATTTTCTCAAAGTAAGGAGATGATACCATGAGATGTATGTCACGGGACAGTGTAGCATCTCTAGTAAATGGATACATCCTTTGGAAGCATTGTGATGTACGGTTATACGAATTGAGGTGATTGTAATTTAGTTGAAACAGCCGCCGTGCAGGTTAGACGTGACAAGATGTGAACAGCATTCCTACGTCAAAATAGTCACTAACCGAGGGAGAAATGACAGAGAATACCACAAGGAGCTGATGGAATCTTTGGGGAATAATGCCCATCCGTACCGAACTACCGCAATACATTAGAGCAGCGTTTCTCAACCTATGATATGCGAAGATGGTGCAGATAGTCCTCAGACATAATTAACAATATATCATAAAGCAAGTGGAAAGTAAATTAGTAAAATTCTTTTCACATATTTCAAATATTAAGAATATAGGCATTCTTTCAAAAATGGGATGTAAAATTAGGGGTCCATAAATTTTTTAGACATTATAGAGGTCCTCGGGTTCAAAAAGGTTGAGATAACGCTGCATTAGAGCGTATGGATGTTTATGGGTACCGGTATATGTTTCCTTCTCGTAATCATAGTCTGCATTATACACACATTCCATACCAGTGGCGAAAATGAGAAAGACTGGGCCTCTCTGCAAAGCTTAATCTGGGCCCCGTAACAACAAAAATCCGTTTCAATATCATAGCCGCAAGAAGTGACAAACTTGGGAGACAAGCAGGACCTATGAACACATCATTCAAGTTAGTTAAACAGATCTACAGATATATATACCTTATAATATATATACTCGTATATTATATTCAAGTTAGTTAAACAGACCTACAGATATATATACTCGTGTCTTATAATATATATATATATATATATATATATATATATATATATATATATATATATATATATTTGTAAGGT
Organism: Ectobius pallidus; assembly: GCA_964059195.1. NCBI lineage: Eukaryota > Metazoa > Arthropoda > Insecta > Blattodea > Ectobiidae > Ectobius > Ectobius pallidus. The sequence goes on from CAXKWD010000002.1 coordinate 61,509,577, forward strand.
ATATATATCTGTAGGTCTCTTTAACTAACTTGAATGTGTTCATAGTAGTATTTGGTCTATCATACAAAGGTTTGAACTTCATATCAACAAACTCTAACTCCTTTTCAAACAGTACAAGCTTTCTGTCCGAATTTTTAATACGCTTGATGAAAATTACTGCTTGACTTTTGTCTGGCTTTACTTGTTTTATCCACAGGGGAAACCACCTTTCAACCAAGCGAATTAATTTTCCCCCTATTATGGCAACCTCTTATTTACAATTTTTCCCCCGGTTTTCATTTCACGCCCCGTAGGATCTCGGGCCCCACCGCATCGCAGGGACTGCAGGGTCTTCAGTTACGCCGCTGTTCCGTATCCTGCACTTTCATGTGTATATTTAACCATTTTTAAATGCTCCCGATTTTCAAAAGAAAAAATTGTTGTAATGAAGTTTGCCTCATCCCTGGTATACATTTCTTGTACTTTAAGGTGTGGCAAAAACTAAAAATCAAATGTTCACCATATCTGATACACAGAATATAGCACGTATAGATAATTAAACAGAAATTAAACAATTAGAGATAAGGAGAAAAATATCGTATTATTTTTATATATTCTCCTCAAACAGGTCGATCCTAGGGAGCTCGGAATGGAAAGAGGTTGGACGGAAGGAATTACGGATAGACTAACAAAAGATTGAGTTCTTTGTTGTTGCAGTGTTGGGATTTGGGGTTCTTAGAATATCTTCTCAAACTTGCAGCCGAATCGATCAGAGGTTTTTCACCTTTTTTACCGAGAAATCATTTATAACATTCCTCTGAAATTCGTGTTTGCCACTTAGTTAATGTACAGAATTTTTCATGTTATGACAATCTCTTTTCCTAGAACTGCTTCTTTCACTATTTTACTCACGCCCCTTTACCTGACAATCAGAGAACAGCAACTCAATTAGTTCAGATCCTAACTTCCTCAGTTCCAGTTGCATTTGTCCTATTCCAGCTTCAGTACAAAGAACATATTCATCGTGTGGATCCGACACCAATGCAGAAAGAATTTCAGCTATGCACTGTTTTAGTATTTTCACAGTTTATACTTCAAAATCAGAAGTAGCAAAGAAAGAAGTAACAGCATTATTAGGAGATCGCAAAGAGGATAGGCCTAACCCAAAATCTGTACAAATAATTAATTAGTATACATTTTCGGATTCGGGAACAATGATATTGCATTTTTTAATATAAAAAACATTGATATGGGTAGAAGTCGTCTTTACGTAGGTTCCTCCATAGACCTAATTTACCAAAACTATCTCCTTTACCCACACAACTTATTTCACACTTGCAAAAATACAGAGTGCTTCAAAAAAATGTAGGCCTATACATACTTTGAACTCTCATAGAACATTTATTTCCCGTTCTACAAGGTTACATTTCTGGGAGAAAGTGATGTTATATTTCTTCAACAACTGGCAGCAGAATAATTTCAACAATCTTGCCAATAATCATCCAACAATGAAAAGTGCCTAATAACAATGTTTGCTGATTCCATATTCCCTGCCATTCGTACATTATACGGATTTATTATCAACAAGATGGCGCCCTGTCGCACTATCATAGGGACGTATGAGCATACTTGTCGAAATTTGCCAAGGCAGCGGATAAGACGCAGGGGGTCAGTCAAGTTTCCTGCACGCTCTCCAGACCTTAAGCTAATTGATTTCTTCTTATGGGGCACAGTAAAAAATGATGTATACAAACGTGAACGACATAACCTAGACACACTTTGGAATGAGATTCAAGCGGTGTGCGCAGAAATCTCATTGGACACTTTGGTACGATGTATGGAATCAGGATGCAGTGGTGACTCATACTCAGAAATGTATTGATCCTGAAGGTCACGGTTTTGAACATTTTAACAGTAATCACATTTTCAATAGAAAGTTTTTTTTTTTCAAATTGGACTATAAGCTTTCCATTTCCAGAAATTTAACCTTGCATAACGGAAAATAGATTTTCTATGACACTTCAAAGTGTGTAAACATTTTTTTGAAGTACTCTGTATTACTTTCTAAACTTACACAAGTTATCTATTATAGTTATTTAATGGCTATTGCACCAATTTTAGTTAACTATTTTAAAATATAGCAGATAACTGCATAATAAGCCTACCCTTACTGGAAGGAGTCATACAGTAGGTAACAGCAAAATTAGTATTACTCAGCTCTCCCTTCTCCTGAAGATATACAAGTCAACAGTTACTCTACCAGAAACAAGAGCCTAATGCAAACCTCGAATCACAAGAGCATGTTTTACGAGGGGCCTGGCTTTCATGTGGCGATTAGTATAGTGGGACGGGCTAAAATATAATGTCATCTCTCCTGCGCCTTTGTGGCAGAGCACAAGTGGATATGTGTACTACTGAGCAAAACTCGAAATCAGAAGGCCGTGTTTTACGACCGGCCTGGCTTTTCACATTGAGCCCCTAATCAGAAGAGGAGCTTTGTGTTTTAACTACCAGATGGCGCTGAGTGCAACATGACACCAGATAACTGAAAGAGTCGTAAAATCCGGCAATAAAATTGCGTCTTTGTGGGTTCAGGAACATGTTAACAGTCTGCCTTGGTCTGCTATGATAATCGCATCCAAATACAACTCGATGTTACTGTTTTACAAGATGGCTGAAGTAATTATAATCAATCATTTTGTGGTGAACTTCCTTATTCGAGGCACAAATTTGAAAGCATATGACAGACATGAAAAAAGTAAAAGAAGTTTAAAAGTTGAGTTTGTTCACTGTTTGCTGATGCTCCGTTGCCGGAGGGAGGCAGTTAACATACGAGTATATTTGTTTTAAGCTTCTAGCATTTTAATTTAATTGAGAAATGAGCTTGAAAAAGACCATAGAAATGTCATTAAAATGTATCTTCCTCTGCTTAAAAATCATATAGTAAATCGGCTAGTTTTCATGCAAATTAAATTCTAAGAGTTTTTTAAAATAAAAACCATTTGATGTTACGAAGACAATAATGAATTTAATTTTTGTAATGAATAATATTGTTAAATAATCGTAGAAACTATCATATTCCTGGCAACAAAATGTGGATTCTGCTGAAGAATATTATGGAACGTAAGAAATGTGTTAAAATCATAATAGAGAAGTAATGTTTGCATGTAACTGAAACGTGTTTTTTAACCTTAAAAAATGACGACATTTTAACGTATCCTCGGCTTACAGGAAAAGGTATTAAGTACAAAAATGCAAAAAATGAGTTATTATTGGTAATAAGTACAACAGATTGTGCTCTAAGCAAAAGGAAAACGAACTAAATCCTACCTCTTATAGTTCCTGAGCAATGAAAATGTCACAAACTCCTAAGTGTATTACACACATAATGTTTTCAGGAAAGAAGAATTAAGTCCACATTTTGCCTGTATACCTAAATATAAAATATAACATATCTCTACAGGCAGAATGATTCAATTCGGTAACTGATTATGTTGATGGTCAATCACAGATTACAGAACCTCCTGCGGAAGATAGTGCAAGTGATGAGTGAAGATGATTTTTAGAATGTTAGTGGACAGTGTTCTTGTAGCTTTTGAAATGTAAAACCATAATTCCATACTTTAAAATCATTTAACTAACAATTTAGAGGTGCTAAGTTTGTTTTCCACCTATATATTGCACAATTTGTTGTAATATCTACCAGTAATAACCTATTTTTTGCTTTTCTGGACTTATATCTTTTCCCTGTAATCATATTTCATTAAGTTAGGCCCTGCAAGAATTAAGGAAACATAATTTTGATGTGTAAAATGTGTTAAAAAGTAACCAATAGACGTGTTACTTAATTACAACATGTACAGGTGATTTAATTCATAGTCTGATTTTTAGTAAACATTTAAACTTTAAAATTGACTTTTCTCCAAACAATTTTTTTGGACTTATTATCTTTTCGTTGTAAGCCCACGATATACGGTTAGCTGACTGCTGGAACTCCGTAGACATAAATATTTTATACGTTTTAATAGAAAAAGTAAAATTGAATAAGCCAAATATTCACATTTGTCCTCCCATAATAGGGAACACAGCAGTAAGTCAAGTTAATATCGTACATGAAAAATCACAATAGGCTCGATATTCTTTAACTGGAGTCAAGGACGTGGATAAGAGATAATGAAAAGAGTCAACAAAGAATGTTCAGGAAATGCCATAGGACTACAGAGGAACGGAACTTGTTTTAATTAATAAAGACAATGAGACATTTTTCTCACATGTTCGAAATGGGGTATGGATTCCATATCCTTGTTTGTTTGTTGTAATTAAACAGGAGTCTGCCGAACTATCCAGAGCATGCTGTACCAGTGCGTGCTCTTGCATACACGATGCGAATGTTCAAAGTCTTTGTTTCTGTCCACAAGGTCACTCTTGTTAGCGAATGTGAGATAACTCTCAATATGCATTGTATAATACAAAGGGAAATCTGTACAGGACATCAACACACAGTCTGACATAACTATACTTTATTGTGCTAATAAACGTAATAGATTTTGTAAAGGGAACACCAAGAATCCATACGAATAAGATGTGGTACAAAACACAAAATGAAGTTATGTTATGTTATTGTAATTTATTTTTTCGTATCTTTATTCATGTATTTATTTCATATGAGCAATCCTATTTATTTTTATTCTTATTTTTTGCCTAAAACTATATTATGTATGTTTTTTATATAATGTTCAAAATATAATTTTAGTATGACTGCACTGACCCAAAACACGAGCTATGCCCATGCGGGGCAAATAATACTCTTTTGAAATGATACTAATTGTGTTTATATTATTTATATTTGTATTTGTAATAATTTGTATTTTTGTAATTTGTAATAATAATAATAATAACGTACAAAATAAAACCATGGATATGTGGATACTTTCGCTAGTTTAGCTCAGACTGCCTAATTTTAAGGGTGTATTTTTAATTTGAAACCCGAACGTGCAATCCTTTTCTTAAGTGAAATTGTATGTTTTTTTTTGTAGTAAGCCATTCAAGAAATTATTATTAAAAATAAGATTTAGTAACTTACGTTTGTTTATTTCTAATATTCCAGCCCTTTTACATTTATTTATTTATTTAATCTCCATTGAGTGAGCCCTAGTTTACAATTAAGTATGTTAGTTAGCCTACTTTCAAAGAATGACTCTAAAATAATTTTTTAAAAAGTTTTAAAAATGGGTAAAGCAGGTTTACAAAGAAAATCGAATCTGATATAAACACACGACTTGCTGTACTCCTAAGCATTAAGCTGATATACATTAAAGACCGCACTGTGTGAGTGACGATTTAGATTTTTTTTTGAACTTCAAAACAAAGCTCTTTACTCCCGTGGATCCTTTAGTCCATGCGTTGCGATAGGAAATGTAGACTTCCCCAGTCTGTAGAAGTCAACATTTGAATGCCTACACAAGATGAATTTGACCGCGAACCTGTAGTAAAGAAAAATATTAATCCTCTATTTAGGAATAATATTTGAAAACTCACCAAGTTGAATGTAAAAATTATACATTAAATTATACAAACTGGCAACACTAAATTGTCGTCCAAATCTTAGAATTGTAGTACACCTTATACAAAACTAGGCATATTTTGAATATTAAGTGTTATAGAGGCTTAATACATAAATCAGTCCAAGCCAAATAGGCGCAATGTCACACAAATGACAGAGTACAGTAAAATATGCAATGTATCAATGCAAGCACAACCATTCAATTAATAAAAAATGCCATCAGGTATCATATAAAATTAATTACACAGGCCCGTTAAACATTTCCGTTGAGTGAATTAGCAATTACAAGGGTCATTCAATAATTAAAGAGACAAATTGGTCTGGGGAAAAGACGGTTGGTAGTACAAGTTTGATACATTTAGGATTTTAAATTGGCATCACTGGGATGAGTTCTAATCAGCTGATGGATCAACATTGCTCTGTTTATAACCTCAAAATTAAGTTTAACAATGTCGGGTCTTCTTGAAAATTCCACATTGGTTGAACAACGTTCTGTGATTCGTTTTTTGATTGCTGAAGATGAAAAACCAGCTAATATATACTCTAGAATGACTAAAGTGTATGATGAAAGTTGTATGAACCGTGGAAATTTTTACAAGTGGGTAGAAGAGTTCAAAAGTGGTCGAGAATCAGTGACTGACGAACACCGTTCTGGTCGGCCTGTTGAAGTAGCAAGGAAAATTGAACGGGTATTTGAGTTCGGTTTGCAACCAAAATGGACCATGGAAGATTAATCTGATGGCTGATGCATTTATTAGTAGGCAAAATCACGAAAATCCTTTAGGTTAATGTCAAAAGAAAGATTCAAGACTTTTAATAGTATCTTACAAAACAATATTTGGCTAAGGTATATAGCCTGTGGTATAGCTATTGGAAAGTTACAAGCTTGTGTTATTTCGTTTTAGGCCTATGCCCTATGGTTTGCTTCTGAACTGTTAAAGCGATTAAGATTATCACCCAGGAGCTGATCTAGATTTCAGCCACTTAAACTAAATGTTTCCATACTCCATCCTCCTTTCGCCGCTCATCTAGACCTGAGCTTTGTTCATAGGCGAATGGATATGGGTGGACTCAGGCCAATAGGAGATTGGCTCACCCATTTGTGGTGTAATACAGAAATGATAAGAAGATTCAATGCCAATTTTAAATAAAGAAAGCCCCTAGAAGAAACCAGAAGCAACGTAAAATTTCCTTACACCCCATTGGTAGGAGCATTCAGTAGTAATGTTGATTGCAGCATTTTATACAACCATATTTAAAACGGTATTTTATAACCCTAGTCACTAGCCTAGGTAGAACAGTACTCTCCTGTCACTGAATAACCATCAAGCCAAGGAAGTGAAATGAAAGCCTGCCGCGTGTGTTTAGACCAGGCCTGTCCAACTTCAGAAGTACTGGGGGCCAAAATATTTCGACAATTGATGCTGAGGGCCAAACACTAAAAGTTTCACTCACATAAATATAACAGTAAAGTACAGCAGACCAAATTGTTGAAATAGGATTCATTACCAGTAGGCTGAAATTAGAATTTAATGTGAGCACTGAGCATTTTCAGACTGCTTCACTAAAGTATGGATGTCCACTTCTGTGTTAGTAACTGCCAGTCTAAGTAGGTGTAACAAGGAATCATCAGTGAGGCAGTTCCTATATTTATTTTTTATGAGTTTCGTGTTGAAGAAAACACTCTCACATAGTTAAGTGCTTCCAAACAGTGAGGAAAGCTGCAAACTAAAATCTCTAAGCTGAGGAAACCAGCCCTCTGGAAGACCTGGTTTGAAGAAAAGGATCAGCCTGATGATCGCAGAGCTCCAGTTGATACATGGATGCCTGATTCTCAATATCCATATTCAAATGGTCATTAAAAAGCAGCAGTTTACCTTTAATATTATCAAAGTCAGAAAATCTTTGACTGAATTCTTGAATAATAACTTCAATATTTTCACAAAGCTCAGAAAAATTTATTTTCACAAAGCTCAGAAAAATTACCATCTTCAATTTCTTCTGACAGCTCTTGACAACATGGAAAGTGTGTTAAATCATTTCTTGATAAAGTTGATTTCAGAAATTTTAAAACCATTAACATGACCACTAGCCCTGACACCCTTTGATGTTTGCCCTGAAGTCTCTGGTTCAACTCATTCAAGTATTGTGTCAGGTCAGTCACAAAAGCAAGCTGCCTTAGAAAGTCTGGATCTTCAACCCGTCGAACAAGATTTTCACTATCTTTGGTACTGTCCTTTAAAAATACTGGAATCTCATTCCTCAGTGCATTACCTGCACTCAGCCAGCGTACATTTGCGTGGAGTGATAGATTGGGCTTGCAGCTCATCCAAAAATTCCCGGAATCTGCATTGAAGTTGTGCTTTATTGCCACCACGTATCTTGTTGGAAAATGTAACCACTATATTCATTGCATCGCTTTGTTTCACTGAATTCCCTCATAACGCCTCTTGGTGAATTATGCAATGGAACATGGGGAAACTTAACCCAGCTTTCCTAATTAGTCCTATCAGTCCATTCCACCGTTTCATTTACTGCTTTAAATATATCTTCACCCTTGGTTATCCACGTAAAGAACATAATTGAAGAATTTCTTCTTGTGTTGAAAAATTATTGTTGATCATTTGTATGAAAATCAAAAGTTGACTGGTGTCAGTCTGGTCGACACTGTCATCCAAGCATAGTGAAAAGTAGCTGCATTTTCCAACCATATCTTTTAATTTCTTTGTTATTTGTCCTCTCATACTCTGTACTCGTCTTGAGAGAGGGGAACAAATGCAAATTTTGCAGATAAATTGCTTTCACCAAATGCATTTGCCATAGCAATTGCACATTTCTTAACTAGATCTCCATCACTAAATGCTTTCTGGCCTTTAACAAGTTCCAATGATACACTGTAAGAAGCAGTTAATGCAGCTATCTGCGTAGACATTTGTGTAAAAATACCTCTCTGATGATTTATGTTTTTCTTATAATCTTGTAAAATTGCAGCTCTTGAAGCCCCCTCATATTTCTTCAATTGCTTTTCATGTGAAGTAGTGTAGAGTCTCTTAACATTGTACTCTTTACAAGAAGAAATTATTTGCATGCACACAACACATTGCAACTTGCCATTATTATTTGTGACGAAGTAATTCAATTCCCATGCATCTTTATAACTTCTATTTTCCTCTTGTATTTTTCTTTTCTTGCTAATGTTGCTCATATTTGCTCGTTCTATCTAACAACGCTGTTATCTAACAATTTTCACGAACAAATAAAAAAGCGTACACAACCTCGCGTAAGCACATAAATTAGAAACAGGCTGGATCTGAACAATCAAAAACAAAAATTTCCCCGATTGGATGCTTCTCGTGATCATAAACTTGAACAAATATTCCTCCACAGTCGGTAATATGCAACGCCCTGCGTCAAGTTGCGAAATTTCAAACCGGGATTGGTTGTCGTATTAGAAGTATCCGCGGGCCACAAAACTGTGAGAGCGGGCCACATGCGGCCCGAGGGCCGCGGGTTGGACAGGCCTGGTTTAGACTATCACGCACAACAAAGCTTGCAGAGTGGTTGTGCCAGAATAGTACTTTATGAGATTGTGTGGTGTCCGTCTGTCCGTGTACCTGTACCTGTACGCACGATAACTCGAATACGCTTTATAAGATTGTCATGAAACTTAGTATACGCATGTATAACGTCCATGGGAAGAAGCCTATTGATTTTGGACCAAATCGGTTGACCGGTACCGGAGGAACGACTAATGAATAGCTTTTACATGCTTTTAAAATATAAAATCATTATTATACTGGATGAAAATTGTCTTTTCATATAGAAATAAAAAAATGCCTAATAAGTGATGCGTTCCTGGCTGTACTATAGCAATAATATGGCTAATGGAGAGCCTGTCCAAGTGTTTAAATTTCCCAAAAATGAATCCAAACGGCTTTCAGTATTAGGCCTAGTATTTTGTTTAACCCACTCGGTGGTAGAAATTGTGATTTATAATTTGTGATGGGTATTTATGAATTGCTTACTAAACGTACTATTATAAAGAGAATATTATAGGAGAAAAATTCCTCCGGCACTGGGACCTGAACCCAGGACCTTTGGCTATTCGCGCCAATGCTCTACCAACTGAGCTAAGCCGGAGCTCAATTCACAGCGCCAGATAATATTCTCATGTAGTGTCCAACAGTGACAATAATCTGTGGCTCATGAATGCTTATATATCTGTACTATTATAATATTTAAACAGGGTATTCTTTTAATGGAGTACGCTGTAACGTAGAGGTTGAGGAACTGCGTTACAAACCAGAAGGTCGAGGTTCGATCCCCGATGAGGTCGTTGGAGTTTTTCAATTGGCCTAATCCTTCTGGTAGCACTATGGACCTGGGGTCGACTCAGCCTCTAACAGAAATGTGTACCAGGAGCAATCCTTGGGGTAAAGGCGGCCGGTGCGAAAGGCTGACAACCTTACCATATTCCCGTATCGAATATCTAAAATCTGAGAGCCTAATGCTCCTGGAATCCTCAGGGGCACTATGGCCTGAATAGGGTACAATTTACTTTTACTCTACTATTAATAAACATTGGTTTTACATAGGCCTACATAACAATATTAATAGTACAAAGTATGTACAATGTATATCAGAAAGCATGTGAAATATGGTCTATTAACTCCATCTGACACTTTTTTATATCGGTTTATCTGATTTATTTATTTTATTGGGTTTTATAAACATTATTTGAATTGAAAAAAATTGAAAGGTAATTTACAATAATAATAATAAAAAAATAATGTGTTTTTCAAAGTGTAAATGTGATTTCATAGAAACTAATTGTTAGTTTAAACAATAGGCTACGTTTGAGTTGTAATTGATAGCTATAAAAGAGAAAAAGTACGTTAGTAAAATCTAACGGTATGATAGTCATATATGCGAATGATGCCGGGTTAAACTATTAGTGGAGTGATTTTTTTATTTTCTGTTTAATATTTAGATGCCGCGAAATAAAATAGAAAGCCAAGCTCCAACAAAAGAAGACGTGTGTGGTTTTTGTTTGTTGAACTACAACAGTGCTCAGTCCACGAAGAAAGGCGACTGGATACGATGCCAGTCATGTAAAACATGGTATCATGAATTGTGCGTAGGAACCGAAGGAAAAAAGCAGTTTGTTTGTGGAAAATGCCACTGATCGAAATTTTACCTACTGGTGTTCAGAATTGTACCTATGCGGTACATTTTCGAACGATTTTTTGAAAATGAAACATTGATTGCTATGGCCAAATTAACTGCTGTGTGTCTTTCATATTTTTGTGAAGGGTCAACTAGGTTACCAACTTTGTCATTACAGTACAAATAGTTTTTTCTTCTGTTTATTTTGTTCATAAAATAAGAATATACGTTTTGTGTTCGAAATTGTACCACCTTACCCTAAGGTTAGTTTATCTTTCCTTATCTGTATCTGTATCTGGTACCCTATGATCCCCAGGTGGGGCGAAGGGGCCTCCAATGGAGGTTTCATTACCTATACTAATTTTGATATGCCTGTTTTCCGAGAGAGGGTAGAGGGACAGGTGGTAAGCCCATCGCCTCGCAACCCCCGTCTGGAAACTAAGTATTTCTTGGACGTGATAGGGCCGAGAAATTTTGTCCAGAGGCTCTAATTTAGGCTTGGAGTTCTTTTACGTGCCGTAAATCTACGACACGGGACCCCCTATCTTTCCTTATAGGCCTACATAATTTACGAGGGTGTAAGGAGTGAAACTGGCCAATATTTACTATCTTATGGAACACCTTTGGCCAATGTGGTTGAAAATTTTTCGTCCATGTATACATCGGTTTATCGCCCATGAATGATAGATTTACATAATGAGAATTATGCCAGCGACATGAAAAAGAATCGAAACTCATTCATCATACCAGGACAGGTGTCGGATAAATACATGAGACGAAGACTGATTTGCTGTTATTTTCCAATCATGAGCTTTGTTTAGTTGATCATGTATATGTTGGTGCACAAGCCTATTTACCTAATTACTCTTATGATATGATGCACAGTTAACATTAGTGTTAGTGTATTAATTTAGCGAGCGTCTTCTCGATTGACCACCTAGTTAACCAGTCGCCCAGTTTACCTTTTAGTGAATGTTTCTGGATGTCGTGGTTCAACTCTCGTGGCCGGCCAATCTATTGATATTTTTCGGGATTTTCCTGATTCGCACAGACGAATGCCAGGTTAGAAATTCCACATCTTGGTTAAAAATAAGTTTAAATGAATTGAAAATACGTCGTAATGACCATCGTGGTTGAGTGGTTAATAAAATCAGGTAAACTGATGTAAGAAAATGCCAGAATGCTTTTTTTAATCAGTGATAATTGCAATTATGATATGCATAAAATAAGTTTTTGATCGATTTCCGAGTCAAGCTCCGAATTGATTCATTAAGCAGGGCTTACGGAAGAGCAAAGATATCTATAGTTTGATAAGCATATGTGACGGAATAAGAGGGTAGTGTTATTTATCAAAGCTAACTGTATTGCAACTTCCAAAGCCGTATATGAACACTGTAAAACAATATGTTGTTATGAGAACTGATTTGCATTTGATAGATTGTTTCTAATATATTACCATAAAATAGGCACTAAATTGGGAATTACTCCGGTACCGGTCAACCGATTTGGTCCAATATCAATATATTTCTTCACACTGACATTATAAATGCGTATACCAAGTTTCATGGAAATCCGATAAAGCGTGTATAAGTTATCGCGCGTTCAGACACATGGACAGACACATGGACAGACAGACAGACAGATAGATAGACGGACATACATTTTTCCGTCCCCCACACAATCTCATAAAGTACAGTCTGGCAATTAATAACAATATTAAGAATGTGATTTAACACAAACCAAACAGACCTCATTTCTAAACTTTTTTAGTTCCTCTGCCCGTAACACAGGCACTATGATATGTATAGACGAAGTACTGTGTTCGACCCCGAAATTTGGAGTTTTTAACATAAATACACGCTTTGAGTTCCCCGAAACCAAAAATACTATTTTCAGAAACATGTTTGTGCGAGTGTTTCATGTGCCTGTGAGCAGCCTAGCTCCAGAATGAAAAATCATATGAAAACAAAATTTTGTATCTGGAGGCGTGTCACAAAGATTGATGACGACTTTCTCTTACTAGTAATGCCAGTTTGCATTCAGAAAAATTCGTTTTTCGAGATTTTCTCGAAAACGGCTACAACGATTATGTTAAAATGTTGTACAAGAGGTGCTTATACTAAGATTAAAACTTTTATTTGAAACTTAAAAAAAAAAAAAAAACTTAAGGGTAATTATAAACCGCCTATTGTTTGTCGAAACTCAGTCTTGTCTGGTGAACAATAAAGCTTATGCTAGATTGGGTTAGGATGACTTAGGGTAAATTAGGTTACCTTAGGCTAGGTAATGATTCTTATAGGTTTTGTAATAACTCTATTCTGTTATTATCATAGGTACCCTAATCCTATAAGTGGTAAGGAGCTATATTAATATTAGGGATGGGTCGATACCAGATTTTCTCGATACTCGATACTCGATATCGATACATGATTTTTCCTCGATACTCGATACCTTCAACATTTCCAGTTTCAATAAATAGGTAAATTAAAAAATAAAATTTGAGAGAACTGTGTAATACCAACTAAATTAATTAAGTCTGCATATTTAATTAGACAAAATTTAATATCATCAGTAGCCTATAATTATGTTTAAACTCTACATTAAAACTAAAATTAGTTTTTTTTAAACAGTCCACTTAGGCTACAAGTTTTTGTTAAAAATACTACCATTCTCACTTAATTGCAGAATTGCAAAATTACAAAAGTATCGAAAAAGTATCGACCGAGTTTTCTGAAGTATCGTTCGATGCCGATACCATGCAAGTATCTAGAGTATCGAGGTATCGAAAGTATCGAGGACCCATCCCTAATTAATATATTCGCGCGTGCCAAGCGAGAGCGAATTTATCTGATGAAACTCGTAATCTCGAGTTCATTATTATTATTTCAGGAATAAAATGTATCGGTATCACATTATGTAAATAATAATTACGTTCTTACTTCAGTTGTTTAAGATCAAACCATCATTTTGACAGCAGACAGATCATGGTATACTAAAACAATTTGAACTGCGTTTGTTACCAGATATATTACCAGATACTATCTAATGCCGTCGAAAGTGGGAATGACAAATAGTTAACTTGGTTAAGATAGGCTAACACGAAATAAGTTATGTTGTATAAAATAATGTGTTTTTATCCTTTTCACTGGCAGCATCCCTCTTATGTATGTGATGTATTAATCACTGCATATTGATACATTGCCGAATCCAATAACAAGCTGACATTTTATCATGGGTAATCCCACGAGAGTTGACGAGTTGGACTTATTAAGACTATTCCATGAATAAAAGTGTAACGAATTATATAAATAATAATTACTTTCGTGTTTGTTATATAAAAACAAAACTAACAGCTGCGAGATCACGGCATACTATGAATCAACCATCCATGAATCGATTCGAGTTACCATTTTGTAACCAGGGATAACAGTGGTGCTTATAAGACATAGATAACTTCATTCAGGTAGGCTAACAGCCTGCAGAACAGAATAAAAGCACGCGAACTGGCTTGCACCAAATCGAAATATGTTTTTTAAATTCAATATGGCATAATTGGGTGGAGAGGAGTTGCAAAAACGATCCTCAGCCCTTTGCTTTGTCTTCAAAAAAGCATCATAAAGATTTGTTTGGGCAAGATAGGGTGACGCGCCGCACTTTTCTTGAAATTCGTCTACCTCAAAACAGGATTGAATATTTTGAAAACTCTTTTTGAGATTCCAAGCTATGATCTTCCCTCCCTTTATTTCAGCAACGAAAATACTTATAAAATAATAATTAAATGTGTAAATGAAATTATTAGTTTGAAAGACAAAGCGGGAGAGATGCCGCGTTACAGGGTGCTATGCCGCACGCATGGGAGACATGCCGCATCCACAATATTAGTTTAAATTTACTTCAAAGGCACGTGCAGAACAAAAGAGAACCTATCTACACAATCTCTGAATATTGGCGACTAGCATTGTTTCATTTTCAGTACCAAATATTCCTTCAGGCCCAAGTGAGGGTTTTCCCAATTTCCTGTGTCCGTGCGCCTACGAATAGTCCTCTTTGGCATATTATAGCAACGTTTGTCTTCCCGAATGGAAATTTCCCCTGCCTTAATTCGCCGAACAGCTTCTTGTAGGTCACTGTCACTCCATAGGCCACGATGTTTAGCTCCCTCCCTTTCCCTATACCTTGTTGGCATGCCTATTGCTGAAAAGAGCAGAAAAAATAATTTTGGGGGGTAATTATACTGCAAGACATTGTGCGGCGTGTCACCCTTGAAAGCTATGCGGCATGTGACCCAAAACTCAGGGGCACGTGCCGCACTCATCTGTAGAGCTTATTGTTATTGTTGTTATGGCGAACTTCACTCACAATATCTTTAGAACCTCTAAATAGTCTATTAAAAGTAGTACACGCAGAAAAAATGGAACAAATACAGATCAGGAAAGAATTAATTAATAAGTCCAAAAAAATTTCGCAGTGGAACTAGTGCACTTACCTGATAAATACCGCTATAACAATGACATAAACACCGCAAACAATGAAGACACGTGATCCAGTTACTCTAGGGATGGAACTGGAGATGGTATCACGACAATTAGCGGTACCTAGCGTCAAATGTTCGAGTTAGAGGGGGTGCGGCATCTATCCCGGTGCGGCGCGTCACCCGGTTTTGCCCTAAGCCTCCTGACTATTCTTCCAAATTATTATTTTCTGAATTTAACGTTTTCACCATAGACCAAATTTACAAGTACGTCCTACTGGATTATTTTCATAAACATTGTGACAATTACAAGTCAGAATCTCACGTATATAACAAGCGAAGGAATCAATTAAATTTATTACTTGAACCAAAAAATGTTACAACTGCTGGAGCTAAGCACTGTTCAAGTTTTGGCCCAAGACTATTCAATTCATTTATTACCAACCATCCTGATCTAAATAGCTTAAACAACAAACAATTTAGGTCTAAAATTAGAAAATTTATATAATTATTACTTCTGTTTTCTACTATTACTGTACTGTTATGACATTTTTCATATTAAACTTTAAAATTTGGATAGAACTTAATTTCTTTGTTTTTTTTACTAAAATTTGAACAAATAAATTGTTATGTATTATAATTGTATTACCTCGTACCTTTGTATTGTAAATAGAACATGTTCTAACCTTTTATACATAATATTTTGTCATACTTCTCCAAATTATGTATTGTTTTAAGTAATTATTTAGTATAAGTTTTTCTAATATATTGAACTGAACCGCCCCCGAACACAAGCTCTGCTTCTTCGGGTGGTATATCAACTTTTGTATGTATTTTTCGTGTAATTTGGAACAATAAATTGTAATTGTAATTGTAAATGCAATTGTAATCAAAGTACATTTCTATTATTTCCATTGATACGATGGAATGAATGTGAATGGGGTTCCAATACATACAAAAGATAAACGATCGTCATTGGTCTATATCCGAGGAATTGTTAACCGTTATTGGGCGATATAAAATATGCATCGTATCAATGGAATAGTCAAAACAAATATAGGTTACATTATATCCGTCCCATGTAGGCCTACATTATCTTGTCATGCTAAATACAAGAGAAATATACAGCTACTTTTACTTAGTGCAATGTTAATTCGATACGAAATATTGACATCCGAACGTGTCAGGCAATAAGAAAATCTCCGCTGACTGAGCAAGACGTAGCGGAATTCCATTTCAAATCACAAAAATTCCAATCCAATCAGCACAGAGCGAGGCCTTCACATTTCAACGATTTCCAGATTTCTTATCCTGCTGGGCCTGGCTCATTCTGAGTTCCTCAACCTTTTCTTCCTTCGTCTCGTAATCAAGCCGCTGTTGTCTAATTGGAATTTCCTTCCTTCCTTCCTTCCTTCACGAGGGCTTCCTTTTTAACGACATCTCTTGTGACATTATGCCTCGAGACCACAAGAAATGAGACTGCGGTGAATGGAACCAGCCAGGGAAGGAAAGAGGTGTACATTGAAAAAGAAAGATTGATCCACGAGATGTTATATACAATAAGAAATAATGGAAAGAATGAGCAGGCTAGATGGAATGTGAAAGGAAAGGAGACGAAGACGAAAGGGGAGAAAAAAAAAGTGAATTGATAGAGACACGGATCCAATTCACTCACTCTCCCTCTCTCTTCTTCATCTTCTTGGTCGTTCCCTTCCTAGCCATGTCTTATAAAGGTATCAGCCACTACACCTGAAGTTCCATCACAATTTCAACGTTACTTCACTTTTTGTTACGTTGATGTTTTATTCTCTTTCAAGAAGAGTGAGCTATAGAACACCAGATGTAAGGGCTTTCTTTTTGAACAGGTTTTTAAAAGAAAGTGCGTAGCACATAGAACAAATCTTAGGATCTCTTTTCTACTGCATAACTTCTAAAATATTCATACCACAATATTTGTTACAGTTGTAAAAAAATCGCCGCACTTTTGCCATTTTCTTATACATTAGTAAGAAAATGTAGTTCAAGTAAACGTATAAAATTCAGTATGCTCTACTAAACTAATTGTTGACTCAGTTTATGCTACATTTTACTACAAAAGCGTTTGGTATCCGCTGCGCTTGCTTAACTATATGGATAATCTTATATATTATTTAGACTATCTGTACAAAATTTCAAGGTCGTATGCTGCGATGTTACTGATAAGGAATGTATAATCCTGCTTCGCTAAAAAAAAAAAAAAAAAAAAAAATCACATCGCGTGATGTCTTTCCCTGGGGCTATGCCATAAACTTCAGAAAGTGTCTCTCGTTTTAGAATATTTCACGATCACCATACTGTCTCTGTTTTATATTATATTATATGCGAGAAAGTAAAATGAAGAAATGCGATGGCAAGTGATGTGAGATTCTCCGAAAGTGCTAGGAGTTCTAGAGAGGCTGAAATTATTTCGAATATTAATATAAAAAAAATGACATTGACTTTTCTCTTTTGGACTCTGTTTTAAACGTTTGTTGCAAATTTTATTTATTTAGAGTGTAAGCAATGTATTTAGTTCAGAATCATGACAATATGGACCGACGGCATGGTCTTGTGGTTAGCGTCACTGACTACAAATCCGTCGGCTCAGGTCCGATCCCTGGTACCTCCTTGTATTATTCTGAGATAGGGAGGTCTAGAACGGGGTGCACTCAGCCTCGTGATTCAAATTGAGCTACTTGATAGAGAAGTAGCGGCTCCGGTCATGGAAACCACCATTAACGGCCGTGGCTGTCGGCATACTGACCACATGCCCCTCCAATCCTGCAATTTTCCTATGGTAGATGATGCAGCAATCGGGTGGTAGGCCTTGTCCCTTCAGGGATCTAGCACCACGGAGTTCATGAGAATATGAAATAAGTGAGTTTTTTTAGATGTCGCCGGAAAATAATCATCCCTAGTAATAAGGTGTAATGTAGTTTATCAATGGTTACTTGCATTCTCTGCTTTTTCTGATAACAAGAATTAAATTAAACCAGGAACAGCACATATGTTCGCATATGTTGTATTTTTTTCATGGCTTCTCCCCGACATCTCAGCGTCAGAAGGCTTGGGAGAATGTTCACAATTATTATTGTAGTGGCGCTGACAATAGAAAGTTTGGATTCCACCCCTATTGATCCGCTGAGGAGGCATATTCAAATGAAGCAATCATACAAACTACTCACAAGTTTGTTTCCCCAAGTAAAATGTTTGTTCGAGTCACTGCTTGCTTGATAGGAAATGAAACTTTCCCAGACCTCCACGTGTCACTACATATAACACAGGGTGTTCATAAAGACGATAATCCATACAAAATACTATCAAGTTTGAATCCCTTTTAACAGGTATTATTTGACGTAATAGAAACTTTACAAGTTCTACGTATCACTAGACGTACAGTCGTGGGCAAAGAAACTTTCTGATGCGTCTGGTTTCTTCTAGTGTTTTTCTTCATTTAAAGTTAGCATTGAAACTCCGAATCAGGCCTAAGCGAGCGGTGAGAGGGGCTGGAGTATGTAAACATTTCATTAGAATAGCTAGAAGGCGTGCAACTCAACGAATGTCCACACCAGCTCCTGAATTATTCCGACACGTATTGGTTTGATGTCAAAAGTCTACTCACATTTAAGCACTTAAATATGAACCAATGAACACAGGTCGGTTTCAGGTTCAGGAGCAAAGAATAAGACAAACATTAAATGGAGGCTTAGCATCTGCTGCATATCCGCCAACGCGAAGAAAGGATATGCAGGGGTGGGGAGTGGTCCTGGCCGAGTAGTTATGAATTCCCTTACAAACATAAACCAGTGCACATTATAATTACGTATATACGATCCTCAGACCTTTGCTTTATCTTAGAAAAACGCATCATAAAAATTCGTTTATCAAAGCTTTCCGACTATTCTTCCAAATTATTATTTTCTGAATTTAACGAATTCAGTATAGAACAAGATTTACAAGTACCTCCTATTGGGTTATTTTCATAAACATTGTGACAAATATAGGTCAGAAGGTCATGAATATAACGCGCTAAGGAATCAATTTAATATATTAACCGAAAAAAAAATACAACTACTGGAGTTAAGCACTGTACAAGTTTCGGCCCAAGTTTATTAGCAACCATCCTGAATGAACTGGCTTAAACAACAAACAATTTAAGTCTAAAATACCAAATTTATATAACTACTTTTATTACTTACTTCTGTCACTATTACAGCATTTTCAATATTAAATTTTAAATGTTGTCTTACTTTAAAAACTGTTTCACTAAATTTTTTTTATATATTATTGTTGTATTAACTCATATACAGCATTTCCATTTTATATGTTTTGTAAGTAAAATTTTTGCATTACTATAAATAATTATTTTAGTGTAAGTTATTTTATTGTATTGAACTGAACCGCCCCCGAGCACAAGCTTTGCTTCTTCGGGTGGTGTTTGAATTCACATTTGTAAATATTTTATATTGTAATTTGAAGCAATAAAAGTATTACTATTATTATTATATGTACGTTTTTTTCAAAAATCCGAAGACGTGCTTCGTCTCACATTTCTGGAAAATACTTAAAACCAAACTATAAAATTTTCTTAGTCATTTATTTGTTTTCGGGCTATAGTGTTCACAGATTTAAGTAAACAGACACTGATAATATATTATGACTCAGCGGAAGCAAAACAAGTAGACTATTTGACCTATTAGTATACATGACACCGGATTTAAGGATGGATACAATATATCCTCTACCTTCGGTATAGGTAAAGAGAAGTAGAAATACCCATTGCTGTAGGATCTAAACCAGGGCTGTCCAGCATGAGGCCCGCGGGCCGCATGTGGCTCGCGACCTCACTTTTTTTCGGACCGCTACCCTCAAATACGAAATTTATAAAGTCAAAATATAGATGTTCCCTCTTTGATAAGTCACTTATTCAGTTACTTCGTTTATCAACAACAAATGTTAAAGTTAATATTGATGCATTAGTTAGTGAAAACCAACATTCTCAAATTTCCCACTATTTTTTTTTGTACTTTGATATTTTTTTAATAAATTAAAATAATAATACAACGAATTTTTTTCTTTGTATACCATACCTATTAAAACTCACCGACAAAGTTGCATACGAAGTATTTTATAATGTGGCCCTCCAAACAGCATTTTTTTTTAAAAGCGGCCCTTGGGGCACTTGCAGTTGGACATCCCTGATCTAAACATACTGTACACTACTTCCTCAGCGATTAATTTCAGACGAAGAGCTTGAAAGAAAGATAGAAAGAAAATAAATCCTATACTGAATTTAATATCGTGCCAATAGTCAATTATGTTAAAATTGGCTCTCATTAAAGGGGAAAAAGTTATGGTAATAATTTAAATAATTTATAACTTTATTATAATTTAATACTTAAACGCAATCGAGTTGATCAAGAGTAGATTAAGTGGGATAACAGGCGAGAGGCGGAGAAGGGAGTAGAAAATGAGAGTTATTTGCTGTATCTCATCTCGCAGTCTACCCAATTTTGAAATAAGGAAGAAGTAGGGGAAACCTAATAGCATAGACCTATCTACTAGAGCTGCCTTTATGTGCGTATTTCTATACCAGGACAGTGAGCCTGTATGACCTCATAGTGTATAGCTGATTGCCCCGCAGTTTATGGCCCTCATATGTCAGCTATGGAACAGAATCTCAGTTTTACGACACAGTTAAATTCCGGCATCTGATTTCGCGAGTTCGAGCTGTCCCATTAATTTGAAACGAGTGCATCTTGTAGTTAGTCCCCTCTCTGTCTTCTATACTAAAGCTCCATCAAATCAAGACCAGTGCCTTTTGTGAGTATTTTAATGGTTGTGTTCGAAGACGTTCCTCTGTTTCTATCAATAGGGAACGGATTGAGATCAATTGAATCGTTTATTTAAAAAACCAGTCAAGCAACAAAAAATCCAAAATTGAGTTATTGGGCGATTGCTGTTGTGTATAGGTATACACATCGTTTAGTGCACAAACAAGTCAAATGCTGTCCCCATGTGATGGTGAAGAAAAGCCTTGAAATCCATGTTTAGTGCAGAAAGAAGTCAAGTGACAGCACTTGGCTGGTTTCTGTTCTAAACCGCGGGATTTGTTGATTGATTTCCCTTTGATGGGACAAATGTCCAGAGAATTGAACGAAGCACTTTAAAAAGGTCCCAATAAATGTGAAAAAAATACAAGATTTAAAAGCTCTAAAACCCTAATTGGTTGGATACGAAGAGTTTTATGAGAATATTTTTCAATGGCCTACAACGGAAGCAGAATGCGCTTTAGAGCAAGTGTATGATGACGAATAGTCATTCCAGAACAAATATGTATCAATGCCAATAATATTATACACTTTAAAAAGTTCACGTTTCATTTTACTTTTTAAGTCCCTGATGAAAATAGGATATTTCATACCACATTTACAATAGTGATGGTTGTTTGTTTCAAAAACCAGTCAAGTGCACACTTATTATTATTTGTTTACATCTGTCAATATCGATAAAAAAAAAGTTTTATGTTTATCAAACAGTTACACAAATGGATAACTTTCATTAAAAAAAATATCAATTTTCTAAAAGAAAGTTTTAGCTTGCTAGGAAGTTTTCTTTGATTTACTCAAAATCAAGAATTTGTTGCTTGACTGGTTTTTGAAATAAACGATTCAATTACGGATGGATCAACGTATAGAATAATAACATTTTATCTTCATGGGAGTCACGAGTGCAATCCGCGAAAGGTAATGAAATCATATTGTGTCTCCTTCCCTACAGACAAGTGATCTGTCACCCTGTCCACTACATAAAGCTGAAAGAATAAAATCAGGTAAACTGATGCAACAAAATGCCAGAATGCTTTTGTTTAATCAATGATAATTACAATCTAGATACGCAGAAAATAAGTTATTTCTGTAATAGATTTCCGAATTAAGCTCCAGATCGATTCATTAAGCAGAGCTTACAGAAGAGCAAAGGTCTAATGTTTGATAAGCATATTACATTAGGTCTATTGCTTGCACAGGAGCGTTTAAACTGAAAAAATATTCACATTAAGATATAATGTAGATATCGGTAGCCGTACATTTCGATAGAATGCACAGTATTATATCAAAAGCGTCTGCGTTTAATTATACAACGGCTAGGTGTATTTTTAAATCTTTTATTTACATTTTTATTTATTTAGATATTTTGAAAAGCATATGTGGAGGAATAAGTGGATAACAACAGAACGAAATTACAACAAATTCCTCACATCTAAAGCAAGACGTGATATAATAAATTTACAAACATCTGACTCCATTGTAGTCAAGGCCCTCAGTGATTAGCAACGCGGCTTTGTAGTATAACGATAATTTCCCATTTAAAAAGCATGTGAACCTTACTTAGTCGTTACTCCGGTACCGGTCAACCGACTTGGTCCAGAATCACTAAGTTCCTTCCCATGAACGTTATAAATGTATACACCGAGTTTCATGAAAATCCGATAAAGCGTAATCGAGTTATCGCGCGTACAGGCACATGGATAGGCGGACAGACAATGCCCGTCCACCATACAATCTTATTAAGTACCACACTGGCACTTAATAAATAGTATGGAGTATAAGGAAAATCTGGACCAAGGTTTCTTGGTAAGCATATGTGAAGGAATATGTGAAATAACTAGAACTGTGTCCTTCTGATGACACCATGGCCCTGGATCAAAAAAGCCTAAGTTATAAGAGAAACGAGCGTCTGGAACAATTCTGTGGATAAATGCGGCCGGTTGCCTTAAGACTGACAACTTTCACGAGCCAAGTGTCTCAAAATTTGGGATCCTCACTCTCCCGGAATCATATGGGCTTCCTAGACTTTAAATTTTGCAGATTAAGGAAACACTAAATTATGATATAGCTGTTGATGAATGATTAAGAATCAGGTTTTTGTCAATCACTAAGAAGGCATGAAGTCAATTTAATGAAAATTTTAACCTTATGAGCATCAAATTGTAAAGTCTTTAATACCCTTTAGCATGTACACATTTTACGCCATAGAGCAAAAATGTCCTAATAAAAGTTGTTTGTCTATATCCCTTCTATACACAAGTAAAATTTTTCGGTGTTATTTATTAACACACTGTATAAAGAAAAGAGGTGTCTTTATCACTGTTATAGGAGATGTTAAAGCAAATGTCGATAGAAATTAAGGAAATCAAGCCTGTGATTGGCTGATTTCAGAATAATTCTTATATTTTATTGTTCCAAATCGAAAGAAAACTATAAGAACTATATAGTCACCATAGATAAGTGAACAGTGGAACTGCCAAACCTGTTTTCAAAGGCAACTATATTTTCTAGGAGAAGGCCATGCTGTGACAGTCTCGTATGATGTAAGTGCTGATAATTTACGTCAGATCCTGTCCGCGTGATGCTTTATGGAGTGCCAGTGAGACACGCGTATAATTTAATTCACTAGGAGCAGTCCTGCGGGCCGACAATTTGTATACATTAGCTCCAGCCATAATCACTAGCCAGCATAAAGCAGTTTCCTAAATTACACTAATTCCTCTCCGACTCTTAGCTCGAAGGCACTTTAGAAATGTTTCCATACATTATTAGCCTGTTTTTGTATCATCTCAGCCTGAGGAGCATAATCCTGTTTGATACAGGATCTCTCATATGAAGGCAGTTGTGAAATTCGATAGTCTTCAAACATTATTCTTGTAATTTATAGCACAAAATAAACCCTTCACAACATTTATTATGAAGCGATTCCTTTTCTTTAGGAGACTGAACTAATTAATAAACAATTCTTACTTACTTACTCAATGGCAATAGAAAATTCCTCAGCATGCTAAAGGAATATTATGTATTTTATGGAATCCGAAGGTTCATTGCCACGCTTACCTGAGCCCGCCATTCAACCCTAAGCTGTGCTAACTCCAACCAATCATCCCTCGCAAATCCTACTTCCCTTAAATCTATCCTAATATTGTCCTCCCACCTACGTCAAGGTCTTCCAGGTGGTCTTTTCCCTTCGAGTCTCCCAGTCAATACTTTTGAGATATGTCTTTCCTCCCCCATGTGCGCAACATGTCCAGCTCATTTCATCCTCCGTGATTTAATTACGCTTACTACCTAGGTATGTCCGGTGAAGAGTACAGGTCATAAAGCTTGTCGTTATGCAGCTTTCTCCAATCCCCATTTTCATCTCTCCTAGGCCCAAATATTTTCCTAAGCACCCTGTTTTCGAACGCTCTCAGATTATGTTCTTTCCGACCAGTAAGCGGCCATGTCTCACATCCAAACAATACAACCGGCAGGATAATAGTGTTATAAATATTTATTTTTAGATTTCTGGACAGAAGACGAGAAGATAACAGTTTCTGAACTGCATATAAACAAGCATTTCCTGATTTGAGTCTACACTTAACTTCTTCCTTAATATTTATTTGTGTCTGTAATTATTATTGCTCTCAGATATTTGAATCGTTCCACTTGTTCGAACGATTTACCGGCTATTCTAATATTTTTTAATTACTAAACAATACGATTTAAAAAGAAACTACTTATATTTGGATTATTTCCAGACCTCAGAAGGATTTAGTTACCATTGAAGTCTGAAATGTGGGTAAAAATACGTAAACTAGAGACTAAAATGGTGTCAAATACAGATTTTTATTGCTAAATATTCACCCACGGAAGTGAAGTTTTGTAGCTATTTGTCTGTAAATACTAAGAAAATAAAGTATGCTGATTTGTTTTTAAATTAAAATATTTAAACATATATTACAAAGAGGAAATAAAATTTTCTACCAAATGTTATATTATATCTTGCGTATACAGATGAAAATTAAATATAAGAGAACTTCAATTATCCACACTCCAACTATCCGAATCGCTTTGAGGCTACATTCAAGTGATTTTTGCATCAGCGAGCAATGAGAAACCCTCTTTCAGGAGGACCGATTATTTGCGAAAAAGCAAATCTTTTAGCCCACAAAATTTACAGTTTGTCAGTAAGACAACTAACTCTGACCAATATATCTAAGATATGGCACATTATGTAAGTACAGTACTGTAAAAGTGAGTTTTTTTCATCATTTATCCAATTATTCGGATATTTGATCATTCGGATCGGGTCCGGTCCCAATTAATCCGGATGCAGTTATACTGTGTAACATAATAGTGGTCTTAGAAATAAAACTTAATTTTGAATATATCATTAAAAAATCAAAACGAACTACCAAACTTTTTACTTCAACTCTGGCATTCGTCAGATTCTTACATAATAAGTATAGCGCCAAAATTTAGTTGCACTGAACGCAGCAGAACTGGTTAGCTTGTGGTTGTGTTTTGTGTGATGTGATACACTGTATCTGTATTTATAATATTAACTTATATTACCGTTTTGCCGTTGTAGGAACGTGTATGCGGCCCACGCAGCCCGGATATTTCCGGACCGCGACCTATCGAGACTGGGATTACCTTTGGATCGCAGACAATTTTTTTACTAGAAAAGAACATGGAGGGCCTTCCCGGGGCCTCCTCCGAGACAAAACAACACATATGACGAGACATCTATTCTCACACATATGCATTCCGAACAAGACGCGGATGGGATAAAGGTAATAATGGCCATATGATATCCATGGACCACAGGGGCCTAAGTTACCCGAAATTCCTCTCACAGGCCAGGAAAAATCCGCGGGAAACCCCAACTAGGAAGCTTGTCTCTACCGGGAATCCAACCATGGCCCGCTGCATGAAGGGAGCTTACGCATCCCCTGCGTCTCAGTAGTAGGTCATTCAATCTTTATTCACGTACGCATATAGTAAATAAGACACGAATGTTCCATTTAAGTTTTAATAAAAATGAAGCCGCATATTCTCCCACTTTGTTTCTTATTTTAGTGACAAGCTCAAAAATACGTCAGGGTAGCTAATGTAGGATTTACAGCTGAGGAGGAAAAGCTCTCTTTTGTAAGACAGCGTCAAAGCTTTTGTTAAGAAATATATTGCCTTATATTATTCACAGTCACCGCAGCATTATGGAAAGCTAAGTATGCGAGACGTGGCGGTGGAACTACCAAATAAATAGTTTAAAATTTCCCGTTCTACAATATAAAGTCTTGTCAGATCTGATGAATTATGCTTATTTTTCAACGTGTATTCAAGACAGTAACAGAGCATGTACATTGTTTGCCGGTTTACTAATGACTACAGAAAATTAATGACAATTTTTTAAAAAATGTGGAATTCTAATTTGAGGCCAACAATTTTATAATCACATCTATTTTGATCCATACAATTGTGACTTCTGATTTATACTGCTGACGAAGATATATCGGTACTTCTTAGTTTTTTATTGTGTGTGATATACTTGACACATTTCGTTGTTTTCATTCCGCATATATAAATTTAAAACTCTTTCTATTTAGTCTTTGTGTCTCTCTAAAATTAAAATGTAATGAATTACGTCTGCTTTATGGAATAGAATTTCATATATACACTTTAGATTAATATTAGGTAGGCCGCAAACATTCAGTTAATGCAAATTCCTTGAAAAATGCATTGCTTTATTGGAGTACTGTTAGAAAACAGAAGACCAAATTAGTGTTTTAGGTTATTTTTGTTGTAACTTCAAATTATTAAGTGCCAGAATGGCACTTTATAAGAATGTGTGGGAGACGGGAAAATGTCCGTCTGTCCGTCCGTGTGCCTGTACGCGCGATAACTCAAATACACTTTATCGGATTTTCATGAAACCTGGTATACGCATATAAAACGCCCATGGAAAGAAGCCTATTGGTACTCGAACAAATCGTTTGACCGGTACCGGAGTAAAGCCCAATTTAGTGCCTATTTTATGGTAATATATTAGAAAGAATTTATCATATACAAAACAGTTATGACAACATAATGTTTTAGAGTGTTCATATTGGGCTTTGGAAGTTACAATACACTTAGGTATGACAAATAACACTATTCCTTCACAAATGCTAAACAAACTAGACCGTTTAACTGCGCGAAGTGGCCGAGATGGTAACGTCTTGGACTCGCATTCTGGAGGTCAATTTGACTTTTTTTTTAACTTTATTTTTATGAGAGTGTGGGATTGTCAAGATATCACATATCTGTATAGTTCTGCTGATGCTGGACGATATTAATCTTATTAAAAAGGTACTAGACCTTTGTTATTCCGCAAGTCCTGCTTAATGAATCAATCTGGAGCTTAACTAGGAAATCGATTAAAAAAAGGGGGAAAAAACTTAATTTTTTCATATCATAATTGAAATTATAACTGATTAAGCAAAAGCATTCTGGCACTTTAATACATCAGTTTACCTGATTTTATTTAAAATGAATAGCTTGTAAAAACTGAATACCGGTGAATAGTATACAATAAAAAATAAATAAATTATATAAGAAAATATTAGTAACAACTGTGAAATGCATAGCTTTGTAAACTTGCGTGTTTAGTTTCTTTATACATACTTTCATCTTTTCAGAACTGAATTTATACATTGCTATAAGCAAGTTTTAAGTAATGTCAGTTCGCCGGGTCTTGGTTATTAGTGGGAGGGTTAAACAATACACAAACAAGTTTAAAATATCCCTTACATACCAAATTATCAAATGAGGTGTTAAAACTGCCCGCCTTTATTCTCAAGACATTTCTGGCATTTCTTTACTACCTGGATCATCCACCCCGGTAACCTTACTTGAAACAGTCACGAGATATGTAATTTAAAACATATGAACAGAGTTTTATTTTACAATTTAAGGGGTACCACGTGGTGTCTGCGGAGACCTTATCGCCCCAGTTTGAACTCTAGTTATATTTTGTCACCGTGCTTGTATTTCCTTCCATACTAAATTCGCCAAGTCTGGTAGAAAAGGACAAAGACACTATCCTTTAACTAACATTCATATTATGAAAGATTGATGACAGGTGGTACAACTCCGTTATGCTGCATATATTTAAGCAGAACGAAATCATGATTCACCGTCATATTTTATTCTTAGTTAAAAAAAATCTAATTATATTTATGAATAGCGTACTTTTAAACCAGTTAGGGCCTCCTGCAAGAAGTTTATCGTGGCTTGTACTTCATATAAAATTTATTTAAAACAATTACCTCAATGAAATCATGATTCACCGTCATATTTTATTCTTAGTTTAAAAAAAAATCCAATTATGTTTATGAATAGCGTACTTTGAAACCAGTTAGAGACTCCTGCAAGATGATGATCGTGGCTTGTACTTGATATAAAATTTATTTAAAACAATTACCTCAAATTTCAATGTAATCAGATATTGATAGGCCTACTGAAAACACTGTTTTTAAAATAACAAGGAATGTTACTTTTTCAGCTTTAATAATAGTTATTCATGAAACAACTAATGAAAAGAGAGATTTTGTTTTGCGAGTAGATGTGTTTGCGAAACGAGCCCGAAAGAACTACCTTAGCAATCCTGGGAGCAAAATAAAATAATTTTACCATGTGTAGGCTATCATACACCATTTCAGACGGCTGCTAATATTTGTGAAATAATTTTACTGCCTATTGTGCAGTCATTTAGACAGCCTTTCAGGTGTCCTGCCGTCTAGTAAGCACTTGCGCAGTCAGAGGTTATTGATTAACTGCTGCATGGCTGCCAGCATATGGAATGGAGTAGTCAACGCTTTTCAGCCACCGTGCGACTAACGTGAGAAATTTCGCATTTAAAAAGGCGTAATGAATTTTAACATTACCAATTTTTATCAAACTGAGTCTATTACATAATCGTGTGCAAATATTTTTTTAACGAAAAGAGTATTTTCCATGTGACTCAAACCTTAGTTATAACCTTGGAGTATTATAATTTTTTACCACTCAGTGGCATAATTTTCCCGTTTTAATTAATACCATATATCGTTAAAAGTTCAACTGCATAAAAAGACTATTATAATATACTAAATATATTTTTACAGGGACGGAAGGCTACTCTACTTTTAATATGTAAATAAATTAACTTTATCATGAAAGTATCAATGAAATAGCGCACTTCGGATTATAAACAACGGCAAAGCTCACAATCAGTAACCTAAAACTGCAAAATACTGCATTAATGCACGTAATGAATGGACGCCACCCATAATGAACGCATTAAAATTTTCCCCACCGCAGAATCTAACGGATCTAAAATTAATCCTGACGTAAATGAACGAATTTAGTTTTTAACATGTTTTTTCTGCAACAAAGGTAGTGAATCAAATAAGGTTAGGATGTTTCCTTTCGCTTTTGCATTTCCACCTGTGCCTACTATAAGGCAGAGGAAACATAGCGTTCTAACCTAAAATTATTATTAATAGTATTAATACTAGTTTCAAGGTCCCCAGGTTAAAAAAAAATCATGAACAGGTAGGGGAAAAAAAGCGGACCGACTAAAATATCCAAGTTGCCGATATGAGCCACTGCGTATGCCTAGTGGCATTCACAGGATAGCAGAGAATGTATTCAAATTTGTTCTAGAGTAGACTGTTGATTTAGCCCATTTCGAAACCCAGAATATGGTTTCTAATCGTATTTCTTTACATCTGAATATATTAATTATTAATATTATAATAAAATACTAACACGAACATAGGCGTAACCAGGCTGACCATATGGGGGGGTTATAACATCCGCGGGGTCTGGGGGGCATGGAATACCCCCCAGGGTCGGGGGGTCCGGGGTCCCCCCGGAATATTTTAAAAATTAAGACGCAAAATAACGAATTTTAAGCTTCCGGGGGTCCCCCCCCCCGGAAAATTTTAAAAATCATGACGCAAAATAACGAGTTTTCAGCTTCCGGGGTCCTCCCCCGGAAAATTTTAAAAATTAAGACGCAATATAACGAGTTTTAAGCTTCCCACGCTTTATACTTGTATTAAGTAAATTATGGGCAGACTTAAAAAATTATACAATTTTCCTTTTTTTAATCAATGGGGGGGGGGGGTTCAAACCCCCAAACCCCCCCCCCTCGGTACGCCTATGAACACGAATTATATTATATTTAGCTACAAGAGTCAGTCCGCTTTTTTCCCCTACCTGTACATGTCTGTGCGTCTATAAAAAATACCTTTCGGGGATGTGACATGAGCCTGATCGAAGATTTTCTCTACTCTTACTCTTGCAACAGAAAAAAAATCTTATGTGAAACTCACATAACTTCCTCTGCTCAAATAAACGTTAGCCTATACTTTATAATGTATGTAAGTACTGTACGTATGACATTATCTTCATGTAAAATGGTTGTAAAAATGAAAATCCCGCATAACTCAAATAAAATCTTATTAATATATTCTCGTAACTTCCTTTACTTTAAGCATGGCCAAATACATTTTTATCACTTCACATTCTGATATATTGTAGAACAAGAGGTCATATTGTAGACAGTGCATATTCAGAGTGGGTGGCTTATTAGAGTACTACACCTGGAGAATTTTCTTCAAAAAAATGTTTTAAATGAAAGTTTCAGCTCTTAGTATAAACACCTCACGTACAAAATTTAGACAAAATCGTAAGAGCCGTTTTCGAGAAAATCGTGTGAAACGAAATTTTCTTTATGTAAATACCCGTTAAAAATAAAAGAAAGTTGTCCCCAATCTCCGTGTCACATCCTCAGAAGGTACTTACCCAAATACAAAATTTTGTTTTATTACGATTTTCCGTTCTGGGGCTAGGGTGTTCACAGGCACACATGCAGACATGTTTTCGAAAATAGTATTTTTTGGATTCAGGGGCAGAGTTTGATTATGCTTTTTTTCTTTGTAATGAGGTTAATGGAATAAGAATAGTTATAGAGATGCTTATCCATCCAATAATACCGCATTGAATAATCGATTCTACTAGAGATGAAAGAACTACTCTAAATGTGTGATGGACATACACTTACTAAGATATACAATTATTATATTGTTTTTCGAATTTCAAATTTAACAACACAGTTCTTACACTGAATTTCCCATTAAACGGATAATAGAATCACAATTACCAAAAGAAAGCAAGTTATTCGATTGACAATGAATAAAGTTTGCCTATATACTAAATTTTCTTTTCTTCTGGGAATAAAATGTTCACTAAAAGAGGGAAAGAAAATTAAACATTTAAGAATATTACTCATTTCTCTTTGTCAAATATGTTACATTTTATTGGTTGAAATTATGTAACAACAATTAGTTTACGCAACATATTATAATTCCCTATTAAACTTAAACTGTAAAAGATCGGTTTTTCTCTCTAAAATAAACGGAAAGAGAGGAAAAAGTAAATTATTTTTGAAGCAAAAAACTAATTCATCTCAGTCATTCATTCCCTGCTATCACGGATCCGTGCCTGTCAAAATATATCATCCACTTTTCAGTAATAATGTTGGTAGCCTTGAAGCTTTGACAGGCATTTGTCATAAGCGAAGCGAGAAAGGTCTAACCGCATTACAATGAGTATTAATATCGATATGAATAAATGAGCTTGGGTGCAACGTTACATCTCAGAGGTCAATATTTTCGTTAGCAGTTTCTAAGGCGCAGTTTCTTATTCATATAGAAAACTTTTCGCAGTGATTGATGATGCCAACTTTACAAGTATAATGTTGTGACATCTATCAAGCACCATCGTCACTAAATTCAGAGATCAAAAGGAAATGATACTGAGGCGTCGTTGTTGCTCCCACAAACTTCTGCTATGAGTTTTAATTAAGCGAAAGAAGTCGAGGATGGCGGCAGACGGTATTCGTAACGTCCATTGGGATGAAAAGGCAGAGCTGTACAACAAACTTTTTGAAAAAAATTTACGTAACATTAATGTACAAAACTCTGTGATAAATGAAGTATAAATTTATAAAGCTCTTAAGTCAGAACATGTGGGTTTTGTAAGTTCTGTTAATGAAATGACTGAAATTGTGCAAAATCCAACTTTGTTTGATATTCCTATGCTACGGCATAAGTTTAAGTTATACAGCCTGTTTGTAGGCGAATGGTACTGTTTGCGCACACTTTCATTCGTACGAAGATTTGTTGATATTAACTAATAAATATCTCGAAATTAAGAATTATTGCTAAAGTTCATTGAACTGTATAACAATTTACCAGCATTGTGAAAGGTGAAATGCAAATATAATAATAATAATGACTTATAAAAAGCTATAGTGGGAAATGGTACTAAATACGAGTAGAGAAGTGGTTAAGGAAATAATAGTCTACCTTCGAATAGTATAACATATTACAAATTACAATTTTTTAAACCATTAAACACCTAAACGTGTAATAGGTCGAGAAAAGTAAATAATAAGGTTAAATATATAATTAAAAACTAAAATATTAAAAATCCACAAGGGAAAGATTTACTATTAACAAATTCATTCAGATATGGGTTATTGAGCAACCATGTTTCCAATTTCATTTTAAAAGCATTTATGTGCAGCTCTCATAAATCTTTCGGCAGCTTGTATAACATAAGTCCATATACATAAAAATTTCTATTTGTCTTTGACATCTACACAAGGGAACATCTAGGTTGTCCTTGTACCTGGTATTATGATTGTGAGCAATGCTTCTACATTTGTAGGATTCTGTACAGGCAGGGGGAAAAAAGCGGACCGACTAAAATATCTAAGTTGCCGATATGAGCCACTGCGCATGCCTAGCGGCATTCATAGGATAGCAGGGAATGTATTGAAATTTGTTCTGGTGTCGATTGTTGACTTAACCCATTTCGAAACCCATTAGAAAATAAGCTAGTAAAATTCATTTTCTGGGAATAATCCGTTAATTAAGAATTTAAATATTGCGGCAATCGAAAAGTAGTGGGAAAACAATGTGCATTAAGGAAACGAAACATTTCCTTCCTTGGCAGGAATCGAACCGAGAACGTGTTACTTACCAGTCACTGTGCTACAGAATCGCTTAACAACCAACGTTCCTTGAGAGTCTGTTATGAAATAAGTGATTAACATGAAGACTACAGCCGATTTGCTTGAATTGAGAAATAATTTCACGTAATTTGCATTGCTTGTGAAAACAAACGTTTCCGTTACATCTCTTACATTTATTTATTATGTACCACAAGGCTCTGAAATCAGCTACAAGAGTCGGTCCGCTGTACATTACTAATTCCAATGTATGCAGATTAATCACAGTCAATATTCTGTACTTTATGAACAAAGATTTCGCACTTTCTCCCGCATTGGAATTGTTGATTAACCTTAGTAACTTACATACTTCTGTTGTTTAAGAATGGAATTTATTTTACTACAGTTTGTTCACTATATTATGCCATATATTAAATTTTATTTAAAAAGCAAAATACATTGTCCTGATATATGTCATAAGCAGAACACTCATTAAACTTCTTAATAAGTAAGTTATTCTTGATAACTTAGTCATAATATAGTTGGCATGACATTCCCAAGTCAGATTAGAATATATATATATATACCATGGAGTTTGGCATTAGCATTATGCTCATGATTTGTAGAAAAGGTTATTTTCTGTGTCTTAGTTTCATTTAAAACAGGGGTGCCCACCCCCCTCAAGCTTCATGACTCACCCCCCCCCCCAACTTCATTGCTCAACCCCCCCCCCCCAACCTGATGGCTATCGAGAAGGGCGCCCATATGATATTTTCTAGGGTGGGGGGTTATTTTTTTAATTTATTTATTTTTTGTTGCTTTAACGTCTTGGGCCACTTTGTAACATTATATTAATAATATAATAAGTGCAACAAAATAAGTAGCCAGAAAATAATTTCGGGGAGGGTCGAAAGTGCCGTGGGGGTTTGGAATACCCCCCAATATGGGGGTCGGGGGTCCATCCCCAGAAAATTTTTAAATATTGAACTAATGAAAATCACATTTTACGCTATTTTAGCACTCAAAAACTAGTTAGGAAATTTGTTTATAATACTCTAAGACATGCCAATGTAAACAAGAAATTGTGTCCACCCCGGGAAACTTTTAAATATTGAACTAACGAAAATCATATTTTAGTCTATTTTAGCACTTAAAACTAGTTAGGAAATTTGTTTACCATACTCTAAGACATGCCGATGTAAATAATAAATCATTACCTAAGTGGGGCCTCCACCCCTGGAAATTTTTTTAATATTGAACTAATGAAAATAACATTTTACGCTATTTTAGCACTCAAAATCCAGTTTGGAAATTTGTTTACCATAATCTAAGACGTGCCAATGTAAACAAGAAAATGTTACCTAAGTCAGGTGTCCACCCCGGGAAATTTTTAAATGTTGAACTAATGATAATCACATTTTATGCTATTTTAGCACTGAAAAACTAATTACAAATTTGTTTACTGTACTCTAAGACATGGCAACTTAAACAAGAAATTGTTACTTAAGTTATAGCCTAATACTTATTACTATTTATAAGAAAAGTTGAATAACACATGGAACAGTGGATATAATAAGCCTACTCATTATGTTATGAAAAGAAAATTACTGCTATATCATATTTGACACATCAACAAATCTTGTTTATTTAAATAAATATTTTTTTAAATACAAATATAGAATTTTAGGTTTTGACTTTTGGGGGTCCAAACCCCGTGGACCCCCCTTTCCTAATCCACTGTTAGAAGAAACCTTTTGAAGTTATAAAACTTGACCGATTTTATTTTTAACATATAAAACGCTAATTTTGCAACAATTTTCAACCCCCCCCCCAGAAAATTCATAAAACGATAATATTTTGCCCCTCCCCCCCCAGAAATTTCAATGACGCAGTCTGCGTCTTAACCCCCCCCCCTGTGGGCACCCCTGTTTAAAAACAATCCATTAGCACAAAACCACAATTTAGCTTCTTTTAACGAAGTGATATGAAAAATAATTAGAGATTTTTAGCAGGGACGGTGATAATATGTCAATCAATGCTAAGTTCTATTGCTACAGCTAGATATAGGCCTATTGCTTCACTGACTTCTGCTGAATGAAATTTTCACAAGTTGGAGGAGCGTTTACTGAGTATAGTTGCGCAACTCCACACTTGCTGAAAACGCGTTCGATGAAAGATTATCATCTGGGTTGCGAAAGAGGAAGCAATGAGTTCACCTTTTGTTGAGTGAGATGTCAGATACTGGGTTTAGCATTTTTTTCAAAACCTGATAAAGAGTAAAGAAGTCGAGGATCCAACATTACTCTCTCTGGGAGCTATAGAATTCAGTTCTACGTACCATCAGGTTCCTGTTTTGTTTTATTTTTCCAACTGATTTGATGTAATATCTGCAGCTGGTCTTGATTTCCAAAGCGCTGACATGTTTAAGGAACACGAATATTTATGATTCTGTAATATTTGTTTTCTGAGTAGGAGACCAAGCTCTCAAAATTGTATATAAATTGCTCATTCTCCCCCAATTAACAGAGCAACCCACATTATGAATTATTTTTGATAATTATTCTTTATATTTTAGGAGATTATTTATGATTTATTAAGCTTGAAGTTCTTGAATACTTATTAAGCTTTATTTTTATTTATTTTTGACATAATATTGTACTGCCAAAGATGGATCCTTTTAATAGCCATTTATTAAACTTTTCATTTCGAATTACCCTACGCTAAGTGGAATATCAGCCAAAGTAAATGCTTTTTACTGTATTGTTTCATGTCGTTTGTAGAAGTTTCCATACACTGCCATATTTTAAGTATGGTAAGGGTTATGTTTACGGAACCAGCAGTAGGTTATCTGAAGTTGAATTTCGATCTATGTTTGAAAGTCTGTTGGCTGTGTGATTTTATGGGGTCGAAATGTTTTTCAAAAGTTAAGACACTTTGTGCACAATGTAGATAAAAGTGATCATCGGAGTACTCCCGAGCCCTCTAAAATGCATTCGCATGTGTTTTTGGCATAATTTTAATGGTATTCAATAGATCAACTAGGATTATGAGCGTACACTGATAACAACTGTTAAATTAACAATCTTTCTTTCTGTCTTTATCTTAGTTTTACTGTTCCCTTTTAGGATTTAAGCGACCCAAGCCGCCCGGGAAAAATTAACAATCTGATAGTTTATAATTAACCGGTTACAACTTTATTGTAATACCGGAGAGCCAAGATTTTAAAAATATTGTACACTTCTGAATTAATGAGCTTTAGTTATTTTAAATATAAATATCTTTACGTACGCTTTATTTTCTGAAATTAAGCTTCTAAAAATCAGTACTCACCAAGATTATGTTCAAGATACCAACCACATATCTAATTATGCATTAATTATGCTTTAATTATTATGCTAATTATGCTTTATGCTTTATATGTTTGTGGGTTGTTCTGGTAATTAATTTAATTTATGGTGAAGAATGCACTTTCACGTCAGTAAAATATTCGATCTTAAATATGATCAGGCATCAAAAAATGGTATTTTTTGTATTAAAAGTACCAGGCTATCTACTCTTAAACGATTCAACGGCGAACGGCCATTCTGATTCAGTATTCACAAAAAATGTAGTATATGATATATTTAAAATAAAAATTGATTAAGCCAGCGCAGACTTTTGTAAATGTATTGTCAGCGCCTTCAGGATTCTAAACCTGTAAGTTTCGTATTTAAGCATCATTTTAACCGTGGCAAAGCCACGGGCTATTTTCTAGTTACAAACATTTCTAACGCAGAATAATAGGGATAAATATATTAAAAAGTGGCATGGATTTCAGGTTTAAAAAATCAAATTACAACAAGCCAAATTTTTTTAAATACATTTTTCACCTCTATGTCATACGTAATGCAAAATTACTGCCACTTTATGGAAGTTTTGATTGATCTGTTTTCTTAGAGAAGGACGAAATGACCAAGTGAACAATACCTAATAAAATCTGACCATGGAAATGATATTGCGTTGCAGTTTTATTACCTATTGACAAAGAAGGTCATGGATTTAATGAGTTTGGCATGCATGTCATGCATTTACATATGAAATATAGGCTATCTTATGTTGTAAGTTTACGTAACTATAACAATAGTTTCAGGACTTTATTGGAAATTTAATGTTCACAGATATTTTCCTAGACGAAAACAATGGAACTATGGAAAATTTTATTCTAAATTTACGTGATATACGTATAAAAAGTAACTGCTGGGAAGTCGCTAAATAATTTGTAGGCTTAATCTTCTACTTTTCCTATATACCAAATTATCCTATAATCTCCGCATTGAGAAAATGTTAATTTATGAGTGAATGGGAAAGGGAGAAATTACCGATAAAATTTAAAGAAACAAGCTACATTCATGTACGTAAGTATATTAATGCTACATTCATGCTTCCCGTTCCTTAATGACATTTTGATAATCTCTAGATAATGATTAATCATCAACAAAATATCTTCATCGATCGATTAATTAAGAAGTGCTTACGGAAGAACAAACATCTAGTTTGATAAGCATATGTGAAGGAATATGTGGGTAGTGTTATTTGTCAAAGCTATCTGTATTATAACTTCCAAAGCCGTAGCCTATATGAACACAATACTGTTGTCATAAGAACTGATTTGCATTTGCTAAGTTCTTTCTAATATGTTACCATAAAATAGGCACTAAATTGGGCATTACTCAGGTACCGATTGTGTAGAATATCAATAGGCTTCTTCCTATGGACGTTATAAATACATATACCAAGTTTCATCAAAATCCAATAAAACGTATTTGAGTTATCGCGCGTACAGACACACGAACATACATTTTCGCATCCCCCCACACAATCTCAAAGTAGCATTCTGGCACTTAATAACATAAAACTACTTAGAAGTTTCTTACAGTACACTTAACTTAATCTGAATAGCTTATCCTACTCCGCTACACGAAAGCTTGTGCTGGTTATAGCCTACTATAGCTTTCTACTTCTTTCCTACTTTTAATTTGTGGTCAATTTGTTTAATGAAATAAGATACTTTATTTTATCAGTGTCTACCACCCTTTGTGATTAATTTAACTACGATTATATTGTATTACACTCGTGGAAATCATGATCTTAGTTGTATTGTTTGCAATGGATTGTTGTAGTCTACACATAACATACCACTAATAATTAGATTAAGGAACTGTCACGCAATGAATTACAAAACGAATAACATAATTGAACAGAATAATGCAGGACTCACCTGTTTTTGTTTTTTACTCCGGAAGAATTCCTGCAAAAGATAAAAAATATAATATTATATAAAGCCTATATATTTTATATTTGTTCTGAAAAATATTTTTCACTTATGAGATTACCAGTATGATACTGAGAAAAATTCCCCTAAATCTTACATGAGACCTATAAACTAAACTAGGTCTGTTAACTGGCGGCCCTTGGATGCTTTCTTTTCGGCCCACGGAACAAAAGAAGAAAAAATCTGTAGGCCTATAAATATTATACTACTAAGTTGAAACGCGTTATCCTAGACATAATTTCCAACTGTTAAGGTCAATTTTTTAAAGTTGTAAAATGAAATAGATGTGATTTTTCTTTTTTGATTTTTTGAGGATATTGAAATTATCATTCAAAAACGATCTTCAAGGTTTCATGATTTTGAAAACTTAAAAAGACAGACTATATCTTCTTATTGATCCCTTAAAAGTGAATATCGAGGGACTACTGTCGAAGTTTCAAACTGAAGTATGTGATTTTCAAAATAAAAGATTTTTTTCAAAACACAACAGAAAAAAGAAATAACTTTTTCAGTTTCTTTCGGATGACAAGTTTCCTCAGGTGCGAAATCTTGAACTTCAGGTGTTGGTATCACAAAGGCCCATTTTTGTGAAAGTGCATTTTCGACTACGAAATTTGCTTGCAGGGAGGTGTTGAAGTGTCCTTCCTACAGCTCGGACCGCGGACCCAGAGATTTTCATATTTTCCTACCCCTCAAGAAATGACAGTGAATGACAGAGAATGGTAGAGATTGACAGAGAAACGGAGGTTATCACACAATGCTTCAAATCCCATGCAGTAGACTTCTACGACACAAGTGTTCAAAAGATGGTCTCACGGTTTTACAAATGTCCCAATTCCTGTTGCGAATATGTTGAAAAATAGCTGAACACTTGCTATATCTGTTGCAATAAATATTTTGTTTTGTTTGTGTAAACGGCCCTACGGAAACTTACTTTATGGACGAGCCTCGTACAAGAATAATTATATTCGTAATAATAGTGCATTATTTAATACGAAGTTACCCAGTTACTTGAAAAATTATTATGTTTGATTTTAATGATATTTTCCGGTCACGAATTAAAGATTTAGTTACATGGTAATTTCCAATTACTTAAAATCACTATTTTATATTTTCACAGCTATTCGGGTGAGTCTAATTCAAACTATATGTTACATTCAACATTACATTTGAAGGTAAATATAAATAAATACAGACTAAAACGCTACCTTCTAGACCCCTCAAAGTGACTTTCAATATTGACATAAATGTTAAATGAATTTTGCATGAATGAATGCAGAATAATTTAAGCTCACGTGGAGACATTGAAAATAACTTTCTCTTAATAATCCCCAGAAATAATCCCAATAACTTCCCTACATTTAACGGCGCCCACGAGAAAACTGAATGTCACTGTACATTAAAAATGGCACAAATAGAAATTACAGGTGATATATAGGCCAATAGTAAAGTAATCGAAATACTTTGGAAATGGAGCTCCAATATTGCTTGTTTTTCATTTAACTAAAAACATAGGACTTCTAATGTCCTATTAAGAAGAGAGAATGACATTAGTCTCAAATAATATTAAGGATTATTTTAAAAACTACATTTTATACAGCTGTGTACTTTGACTTCAGAAGGATTTTCCTCAGGACATGTGATACTCATTCTACAGTGCTCGCCCTCAAACTGAAAGCATGCACGACGTCACAGACAGAGGCGACGGGAATTCGAATTCAAGTGAAACGTGCTAAAATGAAAACATTGATGGTATCACCTAGTATCCACGTGGTTAACTAAAGCTCGTAGATCCGTGGACTATATTTTCACGGTGGACTTTAGCGCTCCACGCATGCGCACTGCCAACGATATGTTCAAATTTTAACGGCCACGAAATTTTCAGATTCCAGGCGACCTCTGTAAATCAAGATTTTTGCTAGACGAATGGTAGGCTTGGTTATAACAAAATATGTCATGACGATTATTTTATTTGAAGTGTTCAAACACAATTTGAGCGAGGAATTCACCATATTAGCAGGGCTAGGATTTATATGTACTAAAAAATGTCAAAATATGTACATATATATGTACTTAAAAATGTCGAAATATGTACATATATATGTACTAAAAATGTCAAAATATGTACATATATATATGCAAATATATTTGGTAAAATATGGACATCAAAACAAATTTAACCACTAGACACTACATTTTGTTACTTTTAGAACCTATAAAAATGCATTACAAATACTGGATTCATAAATTAAATTATTCAATTTCTTTTCAGATCACTTACTGTATTTGTATTCAATCATTGATTATTTCTGCTACCATAACAGTATGCCACAAAATGTTGTTTTAAATTTTCAAAAGTAATTTGTATTGGCTGAAGCTTCGTTCTACTGCACACGAAGTGATTGGCGCGTGTTTAAAATTCACTGATTCTAGTTTTACATTTGACGAGCCACTTAAGATTGCACGATTTTACACATTTCTTCAAAGTCTGGATTTCTTGAAGACACATTGTCCACTTTACATTTGATAAGATCGGCTAAATGTCCACGTATACATTTGAGTTCACGAATCATGTTTTTCACAATGTCAATATTTCCAGGTAATGTGAGATTATTATTTTGTAGTTTCTGAATTATTTTTGTTATATTACGAAAATTTGATTCAATGTATCACAAATCATTTTTCACACATTCATTTCTGTACATAACTGTAAACTTATCCTGTGCTGCCATATTTTCTGTAACTGAAAACGACAATTTTATATAGTTTTACTCTTAAGAATGAAATATGTACGAATATTGCATTAAAATCACTAAATATGGACAAATATTTATTTTACATATAAATATGTACTAATGTCAGAAATATGGAAAAATATGTAAAATAAATTTGTTTAATTTGAATAGAGGACAACATAATAGATGGAGAAAAGTGAAAAAAATGTGTCTATATGTGAAATTAAGAAATATGTAATTACATATAAATCCTAGCCCTGCATATTAGAATAGTAGGCTACAATTATCTCTACTGCTATGAACAAAACGACATCTCTGTCATTATTGCGTTATGTACCACAAGAAAATTTCCTTTGCTTAGTTGCAAAATTCATTTTACGTTACAATGAACCATATTATTCTGTATATTACATTTTCCGGCGAAGAGATAGATAATTCTAGTCATATTAACGTTTATATTGTAGTTCCTTTCTCGTCTGTAACCGCAGAGAGAATTCAGCTTCCCTTTCTCTTGCTATCTTTGTTCTTAACTCACATTTGTGCTTTAATAGCCCGATGTAAATTGTAGACACCATGGGGAAGAAGAACGCTAGAGATTAGGGACTTAAGTAGAAATAGTACAAGAGCCGTATCAGTCTGTAATTGTGAATCAAGGACTTAAAAGCTTTTGAAAATAGAACAAGATAAGAAGTTCTTGTAGTTTCGCTTGAAAGGTTTAATATTACATATTTCTGAAAGTACATCATTAAGAAAGACTTTATGATTCAGGAGTTTCTCAAGTTAAGGCAGGCTGTTAGACTTACTCATTTAAGGAGAATTTGGAAGACGCTTTCTCAGAAATGTACTTAAAGAGGTTTAAAAGAGACTTTAGTGAAACTGGACAAGGCAATAAACTGCTTAATGACGGATCTCATTGGAGGAAAGGAAATATTTAAATCCACCCCCTCCCCGTGCAAAGAGAGTGAAGATGAAAATTAATGCCAGCTTTGTTAGTAACGTTTAATGATAAGTAGGGGAACAACAGATAAATTTTACAGTCGATGCAAAATTATAATTGAAGATGTTGAACTAGCAATTCTGCGAACACTTAGTAAAACTTTACAAACTACTTTTCTTATCAGTGGCGCCAACTTTTGAAGAACATTGAGTGGGCTCAAAGATTAAAAAAAAAAAAAAAAAATCACACTTCCACCCGTATTAAGGTTTATGAAATAGTCTTATATAGGTATTATTATTATTATTATTATTATTATTATTATTATTATTATTATTATTATTATTATTATTATTATTATTATTATTATTATTATTATTATTATGTATTTTCCAAACAGTGTGACCCTATTTTACCTTGGTATTATAATGTAATATTGATGTGACTACAAATAAATATAGAACTGTGCAAGAAACTATTTCAGTATTTACAATAACAATCACATTTTGTAATTCAACCGCCAAGAAAGTGGTGTGTAGCCTGATTAACAAAAATTGTTTAAAGTTTCTAATATTGTAAGCCTATACACTTATTTTTTAAATTTAGGTTTTAGGCAACTTCTAAAATAAAATTATGTTGCACGGAGTGTTGCAAAATGTATTTCTCCTGACTGGAGTTCTCCCAATAAATTCGTCATAAGCATCATGTCATCTTCTTTGTCAGTAAAACTGCATTGACAGAATTTCATTCGATTTCATACGATCGTGAATGATTTCAAGTCAACAATAGCCTGATTGATTACAAACAAACACGATTTTTAGTAATAGCAACAAATAATAAATTATAATAATACACGACAAATTATTGGGTGGGCTAGAGCCCCATGGGCCCATATAAGTTGGCGCCACTGTTTCTTATCTCGTTACATGGAACCTATAGCAGAATCAGGGTACGGAAATTTATATCAGATAGGTTTGCCATTAGAAGCGGCTTGAAGCAAGGAGATGCACTATCGCCTTTACTTTTTAATTTCGATTTGGAATATGCCATTAGGACAGGTCAGGAAAACAAGGTACGCCTAGAACTAAATGGCAGGCACCCGATTTTAGCTTATGCAGATGAGGTTTGCTTCTTAGGAGATGACATAAATCGAGAGAAATGCAGAAAGTCTTTTCGATGTCTGCAGAAATGTTGGATTGGAAATTAATACAGAAAAAAACTAAGTATATGGAAGTTGTAATACAGATAGCTCTGACAAATAACACTACCAACATATTCCTTTACATATGCTTATCAAACTATAGACCTTTGTTCTTCCGTAGGCCCTGCTTAATGAATCGATTTGGAGCTTAACTCGGAAATCAATTGAAAATAACGTATTTTCTGCATATCATAATTGCAATTATTACTGATTAAACAAAAGAATTCTGGCATTTTGTTATATTAGTTAAGCTGATTTTATTAATACCACATTCTTAACCGTTTATTGTATTCTCTATAAGGCCCCCTAAATTTATATCTTCATCAAATCGTGGGTACGTTCACGGCCAGACTGATTGGAGACAGATAGCATAGGAATTATAGACTGGAACAAATTTGGCTGGACCTTCCTATACTCCTTTTGGGTCCAACAGTTCAGAATAGAAACCATAAATTACCCTAACTGGAATCCATTCAGCCGGAAGAAAGAGGAAAAGCATTTGGAGGGGATAAGAGGGAGGCAAGACTCTTTCAGACTATTCACTGCACTGTCTACTGTTCCCCTGATTTACGTGAACTCATTTATTAGTTTCTTTAGAATTAAACCATGGGCGCCTGTATTTTTTTTTAAGTTCACCCTTGGAAAACCAGGTCTATGAGGCCAACAG
Organism: Ectobius pallidus; assembly: GCA_964059195.1. NCBI lineage: Eukaryota > Metazoa > Arthropoda > Insecta > Blattodea > Ectobiidae > Ectobius > Ectobius pallidus. The sequence continues at coordinate 61,553,481 of CAXKWD010000002.1, forward strand.
CCTGTGTGTATGAATAAAACACAACATAAAGGCAGAAGTCAGGGTAAGCCAAGTTACATCGAATTTATGTGTTTTAATTTCAATGGAATATACAGAACAGTCCTGTAAGATACACTTTCTTGAGAGAAATAAACCCGGGCCAGTCACTATTTGGGCAAATTTGTTAAATTTATTCTGGCAGTGGAATATCATTACACAACATAGGCGACGGCTGGCGCGTAAACAGCTCTACAATGCTCATAAGGACAAAAAGATCTCAAATCTGGGTTTATCTCCAGCTCTCTTAAGAACAGGATGAAGATTACTCATTTAGCATCGTTTATAGAAGACAGAAAGAAGAGCTTCACGAACTTTAAGTTTATGTACGCTGTAGTGTAACCCGGTTGCGGTCGATGTATTTTTCAGGACGTAAAAAACCTGGGCACGGAGTCTACCGGGAGGAACTTTAAGCTGGAGGCCCGTGTCATAGATTTACGGCACGTAAAACATTATTTCATCTTAATCAACAAAACATTCTACAAGATTTAAAATTTTAATAACAATACAAAGTTGTGTTTCCTTATAGAAAGATTACAATTTTGAAATCTTTAAAAGCCTTTTTTCTATAAAATTTAATTTTTCAGTTGATGCCTGTGTCCATCCAATTATCTTCATTTTTATTACATTATTGTAATTGCAAACTTCTAAATAGAAAAAAATTAACTATTTGGTTGTTTATTTTTATTTAATGGTTAATTTAGCTGTGGCTAAGAATACTGAATAATAAATAGCTGTAATTTAATTTTATGAGTGGAAATTGTGTTATGAGAGCTAATTTGTATTTACGACTTTTTGCACAGTAAAAATTAATTGCCCTATTTTCCCTTTTCTGACGCATTTCAAGGCGCAAAAAATACGGTTTTAGTGCCTTACCTTAAACAGATTCCTACTAATGACTGAACTAAGATTCCTACTAATGACTGAACTAACTGAACTACTACAAAGTACAAACCAGTCAGTATCTAGTGGCATGGTACAATGCAAAGTAGAGTGGTAGGGATAGTTTACAAGAGCTCGCTCATTCGATCCGGCTATCCGCCCATGTCAACATGATCAAAAGAGGGGAGCAGGTAATAATTTAAATTTTTTAGAAAGCTCAATTCCGATATAATATGATTTTGTTAGCATTTTAAGCGGAGGAGGGGGCTATCTCTTTGCCTGCAGATACCTGAGCTAATGCCATCAAATGGGGGATAAAATCGACAGCGATCATAGCCGATACCGAAATAATCTCGCTCATATTTCATTCTCTTTATTGCAACACTCTCCTGCCTGTCAGTGATTTTGTTTAAATTTCATTGAATTACCCGGGAATAGGATTGCGGAGATTCCGTAATGATATTCATACTACGTTTCATTTTACCTTTGTCAGCACATTTCATATTGCGATCTCAAGCTAGGAGGATATAATATGATTAAAGTATGAAAAAGTGATATGCGAAATGGCACAAGTCCTAATAACCACATTGCTGATTTTATTTTGAATTACCTTTGAAGCTGATAAGCTATATGGGAGCCTTGTATGCCCTAAAGATATTCGTTCATGGCAGTGGTTTTAATTTTTTTACTTTCAGTAGGCTTAACATTAATTCAGTGGTTTGGGGACAGATAAATCGATCAATCAATCAGTATTTAATTTTCCCTGAGTATCAAAAAATGCTATAGACCATATAAAATATCATAAATTAAAAATACAAATAAATTACGTACAGATGAATACTTAAATACAATGTTTCACTTATCAGGATAGATTACTTTTACCAAAATTTAAGCAAGAAAATTTTATTTTCTGTCTAATATGGTTTTATTGTTTACTACAGCAGTTCTAACACACAAGATATAACTCAAAAACCTGTTAAGTGCCAAAAAGCTATTTTTGAGTTATCTGAAAGTACATCCCTGGAAATATAATTTTACAAAAGCTAGTACAATTTTTACAGTTCTTATGAAGATAATTTTTGTTAATTTCGTAATATTACATTTTATAAAGCATAAGTAAACTTAAGTGTAAAGCTTTTTAAATTTAGACATACCGCGATGACAGCTGGCACAATGGAGATCTGATTTTAAGCTTCAGAAGGAAGAAAGTAAGTATTATTTATATAATCTTACACATTTTGTTCAAGGAATAATCTTATTAAATCCCAAACGAGTTTACGAGTTTCTTCAGTTAAATTCGCTCGCCCTTCTCGCTCCCGAATACATCGATAAACTCGTAATCTGAAGTATGATTACCTGTAATAATTCAATGGTGGTTTTAAAATAACTGAAGAGTTGTAGTATAACTTAATCACTAAATTTAACAAAATTACAGTATATCAGAAAACTAATTGATTCAAAATAAAAATAAATGTATTATCACTAGCAACAAGTAAATACTCAAAACGGAACATGTTTAATTGCCCGGAACAGCTAAAATAGCTTTCTTAATTAAAAATGAATAAATAAATAAATAAAGAAAACACAAAGCAGACAAAAACAATGTTATGAGTTATAAAATAAAATCACTATAGACTACAGTCGCTTGATATTTAAAAATTATGAAACGGGTGCAGATATTAAATTTTATGCACTACAAGTTCATAGTAATTATCTTCTTCCTCCGAATATGCATAATGCCGAATGATGATGCCTAAAAAAGGTTCTTATTTAGATTAAATATGAATTTCTACGACAAAGGTCAAGACCATCCTGTAGTTGTATTCGACGATATGTAAGTCCACACACAAGCGTGTAACATTGGGATAGAGGCCTTTATCTAACATGTGAAATTGAGACATTACTCGTTTGCATTCATATTACTAGTTTGATACGTATTTCATTGATATATAAACTTATAATATTGAAACATGGATTTCATTAGATGTCTAGTTTAGGTACAGCTGACGCAGCGGTCGGGTGGTAGGCCTTGTCCCTTCTGGGATGTTCGCGCTACGGAGGAGGAGGAGGAGAAGGAGGAGGAGGAGGAGGAGGAGGCCTAGTTCTCTGAACACTAACCCCCCGCGTCCAAAAATTATAAGGCTGCTCTTCATCTGTTAAAACGGCCACCATCTTGCAAAGGAATCAACAAATTGAAATTCTAATAAATAAATAGTTTTTCATGATTTCTAGGTACATCCAGGCCAAATTGCAATAAAATCGAACAAAGCGCTTGTTCTTGACTGCGTCAAAAAACAAATTTACAAAGATACAGACGAAATGCCGGTAAACCATCAGAATTTAGACGAAAAGTACAGAATTTTACATTCGAAGTATCCTTCAGTATCCATGGCAGGTTTGGCTAGAATCTTTAAAATCAATGTAACATTACACGAAATGAACCCATTTAACTTCCACCATATTGAAAAAGGAATACAATCAGGTAAACTGATATAACAAAGTGCCAGTATGCTTTCGTTGAATCCAAGACGTTACCATTCGGTTAACTCAGTCAATTTGACAATGTAGTTTGATAAGCTTATGTGAAGGAATAGTGTTACTTGTCAAATCTGAATATATTACAACTTGAAATTCTTAAAATACGTCAACATTTCACAAAATTCAGTGGCATATAACTCCACTAATTATTTCACAGTAATAGTATTTGGTAGTACTTATTTTCAACTACATCAGCCAAGTAAACAAACATCTGACTGCACTGCAGACAAAGCCCCCAAATGATTAAAAATGCGACATTGTTGTATAGATATGATTTTAAAAAAATGTTACCTTTAATTAGTTGTTACTCTGGTACCGGTCAACCGATTTGGCCCAAAATAAGTAGGTTCTTGCCACGTACATTATAAATGTATATACCAATTTTCATGAAATTCCGATGAAGCGTATTTGAGTTATCGCACCTTTTGCTATATAAAACTATAAAAAGGCACCAAATTGGGTATTATTCCGGTACCGGCCAACCGATTTGGTCCAATATCAACAGTATCTTCCCATGGACATTATAAATAGGTATTCCAAGTTTCATGAAAATCCGATAAAGCTTATGTGAGTTATGGCGCCATTAAAATATACACTAAATTGGGTTTTACTCCGGTACCGGTGAACCGATTTGGTTCAATATCAATAGGGTTCTTCCCATGTACATTATAGATGTGTTTTCCAAGATTCATGAAAATCCGAAAAAGCGTATTTGAGTTAGAGCGCGTACAGACACACGGACGGACGGACAGACAGACAGACAGACAGACGGACAGACATTTTTCGTCCCCCACACAATCTCATAAAGTACCATACTGGCACTTAATAAAAATCTTCAAACATAGGCCTACATCGTTTCTAATGATTTCAAGGAATATTCACGTAAAATTGTGAGAAAACCAAACCATGCGTTTAATCGTATTTGGGTAACACAAATTTACAAACACACGAAATTCGAATCAAGTTAAAAACGGAACTCTTTTCACTAGGTCAAGTAAGTCCTGCCGTAAAAATATTCGCACACATCTTGTATGAAATATCTAATCTAAATGTAAAAAATGTCGTTGGAATGAGTTTTTCACAAAATAAAGCCTATACAATGCAATGATATTAGATGTCCTCAGTTCATATGTGTTTCGTTTTGTGCCATCCATTATATTTTTTGTTATTAAGTGCCAGTGTGGTACTTTATGAGATTGTGTGGGGGACGGGAAAATGTCTGTCCGTCCATCCGTCCGTGTGCCTGTACGCGCGATAACTCAAATACGCTTAATCGGATTTTAATGAAACTTGGTATACACATTTATAATGTCCATGGGAAAAACCCTATTGATATTGGACTAAATCGGTTGACCGGTACCGGAGTAAAACCCAATTTAGCGTCTATTTTAAAGGCGCGATAACTCAAGTACGGTTTATCGGATTTTCATGACACTTGGTATACGTATTTATAATCTCCATGGAAAGAAGTCTATTGATAATGGACCAAATCGGTTGGCCGGTACCGGTATAATGCCCAATTTAGTACTTTTTTTATGGTAATATATCACAAAGGCGCGGATAACTCAAATACGCTTTATCGGATTTTCATTAAACTAATTATACGCATTTATAACGTGCATGGGAAGAAGCCTATGGATACTGGTCCAAATCGATTGACCTGTATCGGAGTAATGCCCAATTTAGTGCCTATTTTATGGTAATATATTATAAAGAATTTAACAAATGCAAATCGGTTATCCTGACAACATATGTTTTACACTGTTCATATAGGGCTAACACAGTTAGCCATGACATATCCCTTCGCATTTGATTATCAAACTAGTCATATGTTTATTTCGTTGATCACGTTAACTGTTATACACAGAAGATATATTACTGTGAAATAATTAGGCCTACGTACATTAAGTGGAGTTCTTCGCCAGTGTATTTTGTGAAATGTTGACATATTTTAAGAATGTCATATCAGTGTATACAAGTTTAAATTAAGGTTAAGTATCAAACTTTACACCTTTGTTCTTCCTGCTTAATGAATCGATCTGCAGCTTAATTCGGAGATAGATTACAATAATAACTTATTTTCTGCATATCACAATTGCAATTAATTTATCACTGATTAAACAAAAGCATTATTTGTTATATCAGTTTACCTATTTTTATCTAAATACGTAAGAGGTCCATTGAGTTTAGTTGTAGCAATAAGTTCTGACATTCATTTGTTATACCGACAGAAACACCACTAGTCCCTCACTAGTTCTCGGGAGCAATATATCCTAATAATGATCATCTTTATTTTCTTGGATCTTTTACTTCTCCACTAATCAAGTTTACTACAACATGTCAGTGACCCAAGCATTTTGATACGGTTAATGTCGATACGGCTGCCTCCGCACCACAAAGTAGTTTCCATCCATCTCTTTAATTAAATTATAATTAATTAAATTATGTTTTCTCTAACACATGATATGAAATGTAAAACCCCCCGTGTCCGGGGCAATTCAGCAATAATATAATAACGTTAATTTAATGTTTTCATAGAATAATTTATTCAAAAAGGAAACTAAAGGTTAGAAGTTTTATAGGCTAATACTGAAATAATTACCGGTATACTGTACACTTTTGCTGTTTTAATTGAATTTATCGTTATTATAAGTTGTTCAAATTGGAATTAAATCTTAAGCGAATTTGTGGTTCTTCGTAATTTCTATTAACTCATATTACTGCAAAATTCTGGACTTACTATTGTGAATGGTAACTAAATTATATTGTTTTATTCTCACTGCAAGAATCTTAGGCCTACTAGGTTATACTTTATTTCAACATACTGTAATTTACTGTCCTCTTTTCCATAAATCCAAATAACTAAAAGTTTAATTCTGAAGATAAAAAATAATCTTGGGTGGGAATCGAACTTTAAAGTTTTTAACTTTGTCTGCCGATGTCGCTCCCCTAAGACGTACCCAGATCCATTCCAAACAGTTCTACCCTCCTGGCAGCCGAACTGAGTGACGTTTTCACGGGGTTTTCCTCACTATATTAAGGAATACCAGAATACCCGAGTGGCAACAGATAGGTAGAGGATAAAGACGTTACCATCGGAAATGCTGAAACCAAACAACTAGATCACCAGTCATATTTCCCGTACTTAGGAAACCGCAGAACCAGACAGGAGCGGTGGAATAAACTCGCCCAAAAGTTGTTGGGACCTGAGGGATGGCGTATGGCTGGGGTACTCTGGGGGTGATGGCGGCCCAAAAGAAGAATGTGCTATCGACTAGGGGTTCCCAGCTTGTGGTCTCCCGAGCCCTGAGTATATCTGATCGATCTAGGGCAGCAAGCATAGAGAAGTGACTTTTTAAATCCCTTTCGAAGGTTGAACATATTCACTTCATCCCTCATCTGATCCTCACTTTCTCTTTTAGCAATTAAAACACGGGTGCGCAATTGGTTCGCATTGTGCCGCTGTGCGTTGGGATAATGTCTCCCACTACAGTCGCCCTTGACGTCAGAATAAAGCAGTTTCGACGTGACACTGAACATGAAGAGCAGGTTTCATACGTCACAGCATAGGTGGGGTACTAAAACGTTTCCCCTCAGTTGCTCAGGTATGAATTAAAATCACAGAAATCGTGCCTTTCGCTGAACATGATTTTCGAAGTTAGTTTAAATATGCTTCGATGATTAAAGTAAGACTCAAGACGGTTCTCGAAAGACAACACAACACCTAACTGCCATTTGGGTCCACATACTTGTGCAAATCCATATTCTCTTCTGCCAAGTTCATGAACAAGACGGGAACTTAATGATGAGCAGACCTCGGAATTTTAGGTTATTATAGCTTAGAATGTACCAAATTATAACTGTGTGTTTACATTCCTCTTTCGTCTTGACTAGTGTCCAAGATTCAATTCAGGGGTAGTTCTTCGTACTTCACTTGTCATCGACTAAGGTGTGATTTAACTACAGGCAGAGAGAGTCTAACCTAGAAGAACCTGAAAATTCGAGGCCTAAAAATGAGTCAGATTTAACAATTTATCATTGAGCCAAATCTCTCTATCTCACAGTATCGCGAGAAGTTCAAACATTGCATTCAGTACTTGAAATTAAACGAATTTTTTGTTTATTTTTTGGTAGATTTTATGTTATGAGAGATATATTGTTTTAGTAAAAACGATATAAAGACTCGTATAAAACATTAACATAATATTGCTATGATGATGTTAGTCAGGCAATATTATTCAATATTCTACGCACTAAGTTAAGTAATTATTTTATAGATCCTCCAAAATTATGGGAGTAATTCAATAGGACATTGATACAGTATTTAAAACGTTGAGAATCGCTGATCTAGACCCTAGAGACCTGGCTACAGATGTTACCACCTCTACGGTTAACTCTGATTTTATTTTATTATGGATTTTAGGTCAACAAAACTTATACTTTTATTAGTAAGTTAATAAGAGGCTTTCAATCTTATCTCACCGAAGATATTAATTATAATCTGTAGCAGGAACCTAATTATCCTATAGAGAATTGGATAATACCAGAGAATAAGTTAGTTGGGAGTCGTCGCTTCAAATCCTAGGCCTATACACACTAGTAAGGGATTAGACAAAGGTATCCGTAATCCGATAAACTGCACAATGCAATGAAGACTGTTCATGCTGAGTGTTCGCTACATGTGGGAAATATTCATCAGCGTTGCATTTGAATGGCATTATCTGACCGGCAAGGACAAGTGTCACAAAGGGAATCCCCTGTGCAGCCTCAGAAATGCAACACACAATACATGATGCTGCTCGCAACCCAGTGAGACGTGATTAACTTAAACAAGGCTACACAACTAAGCCCTTACAAAAGACTGGTATGTAGTCTGCTGATTTAATCTAATACCGACAAATTATTAAAAACAGGCACTATATAGAATGCATAGGAATTGTAAAGAATACCTCGTTATTTTGAGGATCGAGCAAAAGTCTGTTTTAATTAACTTCATTTTCAGATAAGGGTTAAAATGTTAAAAAGCTGATGAAAAACTAAAGAATAGATGAGCTAACAAAACATAACTAACAGCATTATTTTTAGTTGTTTAGAATACAAGATATGTTTGCTTATTTGACCATCCTATAAGTTAATATCATATTCCTGTACGGCATGTGACTTAACATTATCTTACTGACATCCATTAAAGTACATATTTTCATTATAACACTAGTGTGGTATCGATTAATACTGAACATGCGACCTTCTTGATGCATTGAGAGTAGCAAATTAAACTGGGTAATAAACAAATGTTCGTATTCATTTTCATAATACACAAAATGAGTTCATTTTGTGTGGTTTAATGTGGGATGTTTGAATTGAAACATCAAGAGAAGCCCCAGGGCCTGCATACCTTGTAGCATACCATCTATCGGAAATTACGAGAACTACTAATAGCTGTTGGCCGAGAATCGTTGACTTAATCAATTACGAGATATTCTAAAATCCCAAAATTTATGCAATTAATTATGATGGAACACGAATAGCGGTATGCAACTTGTCTGTAATGGTAATTGAGACACTCTTGTGAAAATTATGGAACTTGCTTCCCTTGTTAGATAAACATACTTCACTGGTGTCTAAATAAATGTCATTATATGCTCATTACGTAAAGTACTTTTACAATATCGATAATTAAAGATTCTGCAATCCTAAAACCATTTATTTTAATTTTTTTTTCTACCGCTATTACTAACATAGGCCTACAGATAAGAAAAATTGTCATGATTGATGAATTTTATACCAGTTTAAAATTATACTTACCACCTATATCAAAAACTACCTATCGTATTTTACGCACTATAAGACGCTCCGGACCATAAGACGCATCTTGATTTCAGGATGGACATTTAAAGGAAAATACATTTAATATGATTCTAAACGAAAATGTTTAAAGGAAACAAAAAATATACTTCATTGCATTAATAAATTATAACCTTATACAGTTGGAATCAGTATAAATCACTTCTGACATAAAACCTGAGTTATAAGAAAATCTCTTCTTTACAGGTGGCAACGCGTAAATTTTAACTGAATTAATTTATCATGAAAGACTGAAAATACTTTTACATCCCTACCCTCAATTTAGCATACGGTAATTTTAAGGGTACGGCGCTGTTTAGAGGTCATTGCCACCCGGCGAAGACAACTCCTTTCGTATAAAAGAACTCAACATTCCTTTCGTTTCGCATTGTACACACGGCTTCCAGTTAACCTTATTTTACGATTGTGAGAAGTGCACTGAAATAAAGTCTGTGCCAAAATCTTTAACTATCTAATCGTTGTTTATAGCTATGATATTCCGGCAATATTTACCATAATTTAAATTTGTTAATGTTCTTCGGACCATTAGACGCACCCAACTTTCAAGGCTCTGTTTTCAATGTAAAAAATCCCTTTAGGCAGGCCTACAGGCTGAGGTAGATTTCAAAGTGCTTTTGGTTTAATTTATTATCGCTGCGCAGCACTCTTCTTTTTTAGCCTTGGCATGGCAAACCTGCAGTAAAGAGGAAGAGCCTACAATCATTTGTTTTGACAACAAGAATAGGATATAATATTCTGGGAGGCCGTGCGCAAGATCAGCAATGAATAAAATTAGCAAACAAGACAAAATTATGATATTATAATAATTCTTTTAAGTGTTATTATTTTCAAACATTAAAATCTCGCGTCATATGAGAGCTATCAAGAAACTATTTATTGATTTGTAGAGTACTCATCAAGAGCTTTTCAACGATACCCCACAAGACGTGGTTTCAAAAGTTTCGAATTTTTCATCCCCCGCCCCCACCCTCACCCCCACCCTCACTCGAACCCCCGAACCGTTGGTGTCACTGTGAACTCCATAGGGAGTACTCTAATTTATTCAAACAAAGTTTCCCTCAAAAATTCATAGGGGCCGAGATATACATTTTAAAAAATTTCAACCCCCTCCCCCGACCACCCCCTTGGGCCAATTTTGCTCATTAACGAACTTGTCCGAACTATTGGGCCTAGAAATAACATATTAAAATTTGGTTCAAATATCTCCCAAGGGGGTGGTCGGGGGAGATATATATATATATATATCTCACAAAATTTTTTTTGGAACGGGCGGTGGTTTCGTACTTAGGGGAGCATGAAACGTAAAGATATGAAAGAATTTTTCGAAAATCATGACATGGTATCCATTGCAATAGGTAGATTTTTCTTCGAAATCTACCTAAAAAGTGCGTCTTATAGTCCGTAAAATACGGTATACAGAAAGTTTATGTTTTGATACAAAGTTGTTATCTATTGTTTTGTTTAACTGCCTCATTAAAACTTATGGTGAATTTTCACGAGAAAGGGCACTAGTAAGGCCAGGGCTCCACTAGCTGTCTTTGACGGCAGCTGTGAGCTGCCCTCTACTGCCTAGATTTTTAATGCAAAAAGGTGGCTTCACTTGCTGTAAATTTTCTGCGACTGAAAGCTGTAGTTACTGCTCCGCTCTGCTTTGGCCAGGTTTCACTAGCGATCGTTCAGCTTTGTGAGATTTTTACTTAAAATAAGTGGTGGAAATGAGTAGACTATCTTAAAAGTAATTGTACGTTTGATATTAATCCATTAATGTCATATTGCCATATTTTTCAGGCCATTTTAAAATAAAAGCTACGTAATTGAAATCCTGGCCCCAATGACAATTAAGATAGACTTACTGTCCTTTGGATATAACAGTTGAATTACCTCAGACGGAGTAATCCTTTATCTAGGATCGCAATTAACTGAAGTAACACATTGACAGCGATCTCACAGGGTCTAATAAACATCTCCGTTAAGTAACTCCCCACTAAAATGATTGGATTACAATGTAATCGCAATTAAGTGAATTATCAAAGTGAAGACTACTATGGCACTGAACACAATGGTACTAATTACTGATTTACAGTCAACTTGAATTAGGTCACAGAAGTTATTCTTTTCTACATTTTCTTAACACAATTTCACAAGATTTACTTAATATTGAGTGCTACGTAAAATACAACTCTCCTGATGTTGCAATTAATATAAGATAAGCCTATTGATTGAATATGCAATGTTGTTTTGATGAGATTGTTTTGGCGCCAGGTAACCTTCTTTGCTGAAATTCCAACAAAATTATGTTTCAAGAGATCATTAAAATACTGATAGAATGAATATTCCCAATCTTAGGAGAACAATCAGATTTGTATTTATTGTATTCCAAATATTCCAGAAAGAATTAGTATAATTAAATCATAGGTAACGCAGGGTTGCCAGCACAGAAACGTAGAACAGTCGTACCAATATTCGAAAATAGTCGTATGTTAGTTAAAACTGTCGTATACTTTGTGATTTTTCAGTGTACTGAACGTATTGCGTTAAATAATAATAATAATAATAATAATAATAATAATAAATAATCGGTATTATAGCCTAGACTTACGTATGTCATGTAATTATTGTTAATAAATCATCTTATTTGCAAATGATTAGACGTGTTTCATTATCTTCCGATGTGCCAAATTTGATAAAAAACAATAAAAGTAAATAAACAGTAGCCTAGTTGCCAGGGTTATTATTAGCAACATGCTTACAACAAAAACCATGAGAAAAAAGCTGGATAAAGGCCTACATCAAAATTTAAAATTCCTCAGTAGATTGATTAAAGATATATAAAACGTTATGTTAAAAATAGTCGTACAAATAGGCGTACAACTCATGGTTGCGTCGTACGTCGCACAAATGTAGAAATAGTCGTACGTATGGCAACCCTGAGGCAACGCCACTAGTGATTTGGAAATCTCCGATAAATTCACGAAAGATGAAATGGAAGAAAATTTACTCCTTTTCTCAGATTGTAGAGAATATAACCTTTACAATAATATAAGCCATTATCAACTGAAATCAACAGTGGGATTTAAGTTTGAAATCAATAGAGAGAATTGCAGTAGAATAACTGGATACTATGGATAAAAATTATCACAATTTTAGATATAGCTTTATTCTATAAATATCGCATTTCTGCTTTTATACAGTTTTTGAACGAACGAATTTATATGTCAGTAGCCGTGAAAATGCTAGTAGCCATGTTTTCGTAAAGTTAACGCAAAAAGTATAAAAAGTTATTCCTCAGGTTCGCGAGCGACCCCTGGTGATCCCGTAAGGGGATATTCTCAGCGTATTTGTTACCGGGGTGCGCCAGTCCCCTACCTACTTAAACCTAAGGACGCATACACACAATGTATTAATATTACATTATTTTAGGAAAATCATTTGCGGAAATTTATTTTATTTTTGTTATATTTTTATATTATATCATATATTACACGTTACATATAAAATAATTAGCTACTGATTGGTAGACTAATAGATCCCCCCGAGCAGAGGCGCAACGAGGGGGGGTTTGAACCCCCCCCCCCATTGATTAAAAAAATGAAAATTGTACAATTTATTTCATTATTGTGATAAATCGCCTTTTTTTAAAAATCCGCTTATAAATTACTTAATATGAGTTTAAAGCGTGGGAAGCTTAAAACTCGTTATTGTACAGAGTGGACCAAAAGTCGCGATCGGATAATGTTTATATTGAAATAACTCATTTTCCGAAACCGGAAACTAATTAAAAACTATTCATAGGCTGAGAGGAATATTAACCCCCCTTCATATACCTTTTCTAGGATTAGTTTGTCAATTTTCCGATAGAGCAAGGACGTTGTTATGTTTTAGTGACAAGCCAGAGTTTTCTTGCGCGCGGGTTTATTAGGCGATTGTTGTCGATGTGAAACGCTGTGTTATGTTTGTGTTGTAAGCAACGGTGGATACAAGCAAATACACGATTGAGGAACGTCTCGTTGTTCATGAGAAAGAACAAACTGGCGAAACGTACCAAGAAATGAGAGAGAACTTCTTTCTTCGTTTCAATAATGCAGCTCCCACTGAAGCCAAACTACGGACACTGGAAAAGAAGACTTTCTCAAAAGGCTCTGTATTGGATGCAAAACGCAGCGGAAGACCTAAAAAATATTGCGGCGATGATGTCAGTAATCGTCTGAGTGAATCATTGGAGTGTTCACCGATGAAATCAACAAGGACCAAGCGATCGGCAGAAATGCAGATCCCAAGAACTTTGTCGTGCGACAACTGGCTCTGGTCCTACTTAAAAGAAAATCTTGGGTTGGAATGATTTGGATGGATTCTGTTGAACAACTGAAGAGAGAGATTATCCATATCTTCAGAACGATCACTCCCGAAATGCTGAGGCGGGCAAGCAGAAGGACATGGCGGCGCATTGAACTGTGCGCGGAAAACGATGGTACACATACCGAAACTTTGGACGTCTAACAATGACGCTGCCAGGCCCAGGGAACTTTATTTTACCATATTTCCATCCCTTAATACTTGACACTTCAATAAATAAAGTTTTTACGTCAATTGTGGCATTTTATTATTGCATAAACTAACATACAAAATATCCGATCGCGACTTTTGGTCCACCCTGTACATCTTAATTTTTAAAATTTTCCGGGGGAGGACCCCGGAACCCCCCCCCCCCTCCCCATATGGTCAGCCTGGGTAGGCCTATGCTCCCGAGTGAGCAAATAAAGGTCTTATATGTTTAGACTTCCCTTCTTGTTTTGACAAATCTAAGACTTCTCAAAATATTTAATGCCCTCTATTGACCATGAATGAACAACACTGAGCATTTATGGTAACGATGAACGAGTACTAATACCGTGGAAAATTTTTATTTTAGGATTTATGTACGCTAGACTTTTCTTTTTTGTTTTATTGAAGACTACCACTCACGAAATATAGAACTTTTTTTATTACTATTCTGTATTACTGTTTGATATTCTCATATGCAATACACAGTCCCTCGAGTAAACAGACAGCAAGAGGTTCAGCGTTTGCAGGTGTTAACGCGTTTATTTAATCTAACATGCCTTCAGGACTGATTCGAGCGTACTGGGTAAACTCGGCGTAACATGCCACTCACACGAGCATGATACTGCAAATTAACAGCTAATTAAATAATAAATGAATTAAAATCAGTCTAACTTTATTTGCTTATGATTTCATTTCACATATTGCTTTTCGCACTAACAAACACGGATTTTAATTTGCAATATCTTGTCAACACCTTCCTGGCAGTAAAACCGTTCATTTACCAAAAATAACATAATATAACAATATTATATAATAATACATTAAAAAAACTAAACTCCATGGCGCTACATCCCTAGAAGGACTTGGCCTACCACCCGACCGCTGCATCATCTCCCGTAGGCAATATAATATAATAATATATATTTATAATATAATATAATATAATTATATAATAATATAATTATATAATAATATAACAACATAATAGAACAATAATAATAACATAATATAATAATAAAACAATCAGCTGATGGTGAGTAAAGGTAATTACTAGCTGGCTAGCTTACTCTCTTGTAGTCATTTTGAAAACCATCAAAGTAAGTTTCAATTATTTCTGGTATATCACAAGTTTTTTTTTTTTTTCGAAAATTGTTCAGATTAAAAGATGGTCTCAATACCAGGCTGAGCCAACTTACTTTGACTTGCCAACTTATTTTTGTACTCCCCTCGTATGTCTAGTTACCCTAATCCTAGAATCAAAGACACCGAAGTGGAAAATTAATTCCTTCGCTGTACCTCCCGTGAAGGCCTACAAGGAATGTTCTACAGAGATTTACAATTACCGGCATTAGAAATTCGAAGCATGCGTACAAAATTAGACAGAATATTGCGTAACCATTTATATAATGCCGTTACCTAAATTTAAATACTTTTGGGTTATCTCATTTTTTTTTAAATATTTTATACTGTTAATATGCTATTTCCGTCACTGCAAAATTTTGTGTTTTCAATTGTTTTCCGGACCTTAATGGTAGTCTCATGAAAAGAAGCATTTTTTAATTACATATTTCTTAGACCATACCATTCTTTTCTACCATATCACACGAGCCAAAATCTATGCCGACAGAAAATAGAAATACGGAAGTGCACTAGTTTCTTTCCTGTAGTGCTGGATATTAATCAAATTATTAAAATACTGATTGATATTTTTAGCCCAGTAATTAATTCAATCCCATTCAGCTCACATATCAAGCCGAACATGTCACCTCGTGTCTTTTAGCAGGAGTTCCTAAATTAATTAGACATACTGCTTCATCTCCCCTTGTTTCTCCCAAAAAGTATTCGTTCTCACAAAAACAAACCGCGGAATTGCACTAGAATGACACATGTGTTTTACGATAACCGTTTCACCCAGCAGCTCCCTCAAGAGGTTCCTCTGAAGATATCGGTCAAAACTAATGCCTCGATAAACCGCTCGCGATCGAAGTGTTGGCATCGGTTCTTCTACGCTAAAGGGCTTCATTCCTTCTAATATTTGAAGCAACCCAATTATACAAGATAGACTTCCGAACTTCTAACTGATATCATAAAGGACATAATTACAGTGTAAACTTAAACGAAATCACAAAAAGAATAGTAAAATGATAGTAAGTCATAGTCAAACACACCATTACGCTAAAATATCAATAGCAGAGAACTCTGACCACTTTTGCATCACAACGACTCGTTCTCGGAATAACATCTTCGAACATATATATATACATACATACATATATACATACATACATACATACATACATACATACATACATACATATACAAATTATGTGGAAAGATAGATCTCACCAAGAGGATCCATTTTGTCGTACAACCGATGTTGGCACATGCATTGCATAGCAGCCACATGATTATGTAATTAACACACATGCCCTATGATGCTTCGTTCCACAATTTGCACACAAGTTTGACCCCACTACTGCCAACAGTTGCTCCCTTTTTACCACCCGCGTTACAAGAATTACTTGCGCTGTCGACTTTTATTACAGTTTACTGTTTGCTAACCAAGATATACCTCTCTATGTAATGCCATCATGACAGGGCTGCGCCACTCGTCACCTTCAATGGGCGATACCTTCAACACATTCAGGGAGAAGTGGATAGGATGGGAAACCATATTGCATGGACAGAGCGTTCACCCGACTTAACTCCGCTGGACTTCTTTCTTTGGGAGTATGTTAAAGAGTGCCATATGTACTATCCCAGTTGCCACAAGGGAAAAATTGATTGAGCGCATACACGCAACATGTCTTTGAAAGCTTTAGACTGAGACCGCACATGTTGGACATTGTTCGACAGGCAATGGAGCGACAGTGTCCTGATCGCATTGGAACCGAAGTAATTTTTTCATTTAATTTCCAGTTGTTCTTATGCAATATATGAGCTTTTGTAATTACTGCTGATTAATGTGGTCCTAAACAATGCGTATGAAAACATAGGTTGTAACAAAAAAACAAAAAGATTCTCTTGGTGAGATCTATAATTCCACAAAGTTTGTTGCAGAAATTTTGAATCATCCTGTATGCATATTTATATGTTAGTTTCTTCGGTAAGCACATTAATGGGAGGAACTGTGCATTCCCCCATATCCTTTGCGGTTTAATACTGCTACGTCATCTTCACCCACACATACAGAAGCCACAGTTAGCAGGAGAGTTCAGACTTGTGATCTTCACAAACTGTTTGAATTCTGTTTGTTTGATCAAACGCTGTCACTTGTCAGCTTCACACAAACACAATTTTATCTCCGACTATTGTGTCATCATACAGTTAATTCTACAGCCTTCAGTTATACGCAGTTTATGCAGAATTAGCCGTGAATGTGAGGGGAAGATAGAAAGGAAATAAAAAACAACTAAAACAAAAAGAGAACCGTAAAGAAAGCCAGTTAAATTAAAAAATACAAAAAAGGAGATAGAATGAGAGAACCGGAGAGAGATAAAGTAGAGAAAAAAGGAAGCGTATAAAACAAAACGAGATTGAAAGAGGAAAAGAAAATTGGTACGTTAACCCTTATATGTAAAATTAGCCTATAGGACACAATGGTTTGTTTTAATTTTTTATTAAAATAACGGAAAATATCTAGAACGAAAATTTAAAATACATGTGAATATTACTGCATAGAGTTCAAGAAATAAACTATGAGCATAACGATTGTGTTAACTGTTTTCTTCGCAGCCCGGCATGGATTTATAATTTGTGAAAAATTGAGTTTCGTGCATTTAATAGTTAAATAAATAAATTTCAAGATAGAAAGAGTTAGGGGAAGAAGGAGAAATATGAAGAGGAAGAAGTGAAAAAAGGAAAGAAGAAGTAACGACTAAAAGATTAGAACGAGTGCAGAGATAGAGAAAAACAGAAATAAAAGAGGGAGGATAGAATGAGGAGAGATAGAAGGAGAGAGAAAGAGTCAAATAAGGAAAGACGGAAGTGAATGAAGTGAGAGAAGGAGAGAGCACTGGTAATACTTCAGAGAGGGTGTGAGTATTGGGGAGCCTGAATCTAGAACAGATCACGGAAGGCGTATGTTGATAACACATGTAGGTTTAGATAGTGTTTCCTGTCTGAACGGGCGGAAGAAAAGATCTCCGGATATTGTATGACACCACACAGACAACGGCTAGGCCTACTATATCGTCTCAACCCTCAGTATATAGTATATAGTATACTGTATCTTAGGGGAAATTGAACAACAACACTTCGGAGATCCGATATGCTATTCAGTCAGCAGCTGAATTTATACAACATTTTCCACTAAAGACTTTCGTTTTGATTTAATGCTTAAATCGAAAGTAAGGAAAGTAAGGGAAACGATGATTTAAAAAAAGTTAATTCATATACTTATTTCCTTATTTATATACTCTACGTGCGCTATAGTCTGCGGGAGATAGAGTCGTCCAATTTGCTTCAGAATATCTTCAATATTTATTTCCCTCTATTCAAGCATAACCTGAAGTTGTCGAATCCTCTCCAAGCGGTACTGTCCGTGCATTTAAACGAGAGCACTGTAAACACAATGAGCAGTGGTATCAGTCTCACGTGATCCATACTAGCAACACACTCCCCTTCCTTCCCGCCCTATCTCTGCGGCGCATGCAAGTGCTCACGTCTAAATGCACAGGCTGTACAACTCCTTCGCTAACTTGATAGTCCTCCTTCAGTGCCGGCATATATGTCATGGCTCTTAAAAAATAAGAAAGAAAGAAAGAAAGAAAGAAAGAAAGAAAGAAAGAAAGAAAGAAAGAAGGAAGGAAGGAAAGGAAGAAAGTAAGTAAGAAAACAAATGTTCCCCAAAGCACTTTTGATCTCACCGTGACCGTTCAAAATTTAAAACAAGCTCTGCATTTTCCAACTCTGTCACGCCGCCATCTTGTTTTCCCCGATTTCAATGTTAAATGTTTCACGTAATAAAACTTGTTTAATTTAATTGCAGCTCCATGTTAAGAACTAACTTTCCTTAACGAAGATCTAACTATCAAGTGCACCGGAGAAGGTCGTGTTGATATACACTCGAGTGCACGAAATATTTCTGATAAAATACGTAGTGGTTTATGTTGATAAGGGAATCCTAAACCGGCTTCGCCATGCCCACTCCCCACCCTGCACCTTCCCTTTTTTTCGCGACGGCGTATACGGCTAAGAACATCTAGACTCGTCGAGAGAACATACTCATTTCAGACCCTAACCTTGTTCGATAAAGGAAATTACTTTCGATTTGTTGTCCATGTCGTTTGTTCACTTGAAATCATAGGCGTAACCAGGCTGACCATATGAGGGGGGTTATAACATCCGCGGGTACGGAATACCCCCCAGGGAGAGGGGGGTCCGGGGGTCCTCCCCCGGAAAATTTTAAAAATTAAGATGCACATAACGAGTTTTAAGCTTCCGGGGGCCCTCCCCCGGAAAATTTTAAAAATTAAGACGCACAATAACGAGTTTTAAGCTTCCTATGCTTTGTCTTGTAAAGTAATTTATGGGCAGACTTAAAAAATTATACAATTTTCCTTTTTTTAATCAATGGGGGGGTTCAAACCCCCAAACCCCCCCTCGTTACGCCTATGCTTGAAATGTATGTATAACATAGAAGACACTATTTACAAGGTAATTTAATCCAACCCTCCTCTTAATGTGTATCTTATTTCCGCAATCCTTATCTCCTGAACCCGAAACCGACCTGCGATCATGAATTAATGTTTGAGTGGCAGATGCTTTGCATCAAACCAATACGAGTCGTACTCATCCAGGGGCTTCTACCTGAGCGTTGTTCATAGGCAAATGTATGTGTTCGGACTTGAACTCAGACTAGTAAGAAATTAGCTCACCGAGGGCTGGTGTGGAACACAAATGAGAAGAAGATTCATTGCCAACATTAAATAAAGAAAACACATTAAATAAAGAAAACACTAGAAGACACCAAAAGAATCGGCAAGTTTCCGTGCACTCGACTGTACACCGCTCGATAGTCGCGAAGATCGAGATTACTTGTTTACTTTACGATTTAAAATATGAAGATGGTCGAGTTGATGAACACCCCCCTCGGCCACCTTCTCAAACTTCATATGACTGAACTAGATGTGAAGGTATAGGGTTCATGATTATGTGTGAAGGGCATGACGGTTTGCAGAGAGTTCGCGCCTGGACGCCGGTTGAACGGCTATCTAATTAACTCGGCCCGATGTGGAGATGCCGCCTGAGCGACTTCACTGACATCACATGACGATCCCGCCTCGGGGGAAAACTGTGTCTGGATAGTCTGTTCAAGTCACAGTCTTATGTACCATTTACCGTATTTTACGGACTATAAGATTCACTTTTGTTTACCTTGAAAACAGAACCTTGAAAATCGGGTGCGTGTAATGGTCCGAAGTACATTAAAAAATTAAAATTATGGTAAATATTTCCCAAACATAAACAAGGTGTTGTAACGATACGATAGTTACAAATTTTGATGCAGATTGTACATCAGTGCACTTGTCACAATTGTAAAATGAGGGTAGCTGGAATCCAGGTATGCAATGCGAAAAGAAAGGAATGTTGAG
The DNA here is from genome assembly GCA_964059195.1 of Ectobius pallidus. Lineage (NCBI taxonomy): Eukaryota > Metazoa > Arthropoda > Insecta > Blattodea > Ectobiidae > Ectobius > Ectobius pallidus. Next base: position 61,573,940 of record CAXKWD010000002.1, read on the forward strand.
TTCTTTTATACGAAAGAAGTTGTATCCGCCGGGTGGTTTAAATGAAGACAATGGCCTCTAAACAGCATTGTCTCGTTACACTTACCGTACGCTAAATTGAGGGTTAGAAGTTGAAAAGTATTTTCAGTATCGCAAAATAACTCTATGCGAAGAAGAGATTGTCCAGTAGGACTATTTGTTTCTAGTAAATTCTATAGTACTTTGGGCACATATTTTGGTGAAAGGAGTCTAATTTGTAAAATTTGATAATCCTAGGCAATGTTGAAGGCAAAGGTCACGTGGAAGATCAGCAAAGCCATGGCGGACGCAACTTCGAGAGGCCGAAGACTGAGAATGTTGGAAACGACTGTGCATCCTATGATGAGCCACTAACTTTAAATTGTGAGAGAAGGTGTGATGATGCCGCTGTCAGGGATATGTGAGGATAACGTGTATAAGTGCAGAGGATTATGCATTTATATGCACTATATAACTACCTATGCTTATGCAGATGACGTTTGCTTGTTGGGCGATGACAAAAACAATCGAGAGAAATGCAGAAAGTCTTTTCGATGCCTGCAGGAATGTTGGATTAGAAATTAATACAGAAAAAACTAAGTATATGGTCATGAAATGTAAAAATAATGTGTTACAAAATATTTGAATAGCCGGTAAATCGTTCAAACAAGTGGAGAAATTCAAATATCTGGGAGCAATAATTACAGACACAAATAATACTAAGCGTATACTCAAATCAGGAAATGCGTGTTTTTACGCAGTTCAGAAACTCTTATCTTCTCGTCTTCTGTCAAGAAATCTAAAAATAAAAATTTATAAGAAAATTATCCTACCGGTTGTACGAGTATTATATTGAGGTGAGACATGGTTGCTTACTCTTCGAGAAGAACATAATCTGAGAGTGTTCGAAAACAGGGTGCTTAGGAAAACATTTGGACCTAACAGAGATGAAAATGGGAACTGGAGAAAACTGCATAACGAAGAGCTTCATGACCTGTACCCTTCAGTGGATATAGTAAGGGTAATTAAATCACGGAAGATGAAATGGGCTGGACATGTTGCACGCATGGGGAGGAAAGACATAACCAAAAAATATTGACTGGGAGACCCAAAGGGAAAGACCACTTGGAAGACCTAGACGTAGGTGGGAGGACGATATTAGGATAGATGTAAGAGAAGTAGGATTTGAAAGGAATGGTTGAATGGAGTTAGCACAAAATAGGGTTGAATGGCGGGCTCAGGTAAGCGCGGCAATGAACCTTCCGGTTTCATAAAATAGATAATATTACTTTAGCTTGCTTAGGAATTTTCTATTGCCGTTGAGTAAGTAAGTAAGCAATAGAACTACCTTTTAATTACAAAAAGCCTAAACCTAGTCCTTATGAACACGAAACATAAAGCAAACAATACATGAAAATGTGCCAAATTCTGCCCTGCAGTTCTAGTTAATACTTGTTGTTAATGTTTTGTTTATAGATATTTGCTTTGATAAAAGGCTTAGGACTGTTGATTTAACTAAATAAATATAGAATAAAGTGGAGTCCTTGATTGGTATCATTACTTGGATTTCAAACTGCAACAAATTGAAATATAATATCAGCAAAGCTATCACGTTCAATTATCTCAACCAGTGATTAAAAAAAAAAGTATAGATCCTGATTTCCTGCTCCACAACAGATTCATTAAAATTCCCAGTGTGTGTTAAGATCGCTTCATTAAACAAAACAATTTGAAATTTCTCTCGTGTGCGATTCAAGTGGCGCTCCCCGATGAAAACTAATCAGCAGAAGCCACTTCTGTCAGCAGGTAGTGATTAAATTATTGGCTTATTACACCAAATTTTCCTATACAGCTAACAACACTCCAAAAACCTAAGGTAAATTTTGTTTTACAGAGTTGATGTAAGAATTTTCAACTGTACTGAATCAATGAAGGGGAAAAAAAAAGACTTGATCGATACTAGGTATTAGATATCAGATTATATATATCCAGAATATAAAAATATTCACAGTCAAATTGAATATAATTAAAATCTGGGAATTGTAAAATTTGATAATTCATCAATATTGTTTAAATAAAATCGTAGATTCACCAACCGGAGAAACGTTGTTTAAATTGAAAACACTGGGAGTATACCTGGTTTGCGACCTTGAGAGCCATTAAAAAGAATTACGCATATTTTAATCGTCACGAACAAAACCTTTTCTTACTGGTCAAATCCTAACCCTGTAGCGTCGACAACCCTTAACTAAAGGAAGATAAAAGAGGCACGAGCTTCAAAAGAAGAAGAGTGTGATAAGCAGAAATAGTCAAGAAGAAACCCGAGAGGAAAGAAGGAAGTATTTCGGAAGGAATATAAAAGTAAATTAAATATGAAATAAATTAAACCATATAAAAAAATAAATAAAAATATAGCCTACATGATATATGAAGATGAGGTAAGCATAATAAAGTAAATAAAAATAAAATTCTCAGTATAGCCTATTGCTGTACCTTGGGTTTTAATGTAAAACATATCTTGCTAATTAGATTATCAAGTACCCACTTCCATGACATGAGTTTCAGTAAGCCTACACTCACGAATATTACAGGAAATTATGTACGTACAGCAATTCTGGAATTTCACATTCATTCTGGTTAATTTCTGCTTTTCCATGAATTGTACTGATACGTTCATTAACAACACTCTTCGTACCAATTTAGCAGCATTATCAGATCTCTTGACAGTAAGTACCTTCCATCTTGCTTCATTCTCGATTATAGCGGAATATCTACAAGAGAACAGAGTACAGAAAATCGAGTAGGCGTGATTCGTACCTTCGTTTCCTTTATCGTTTCCCATCAATTCTCTCTCTATGATTAAATAATATTGAAAGCTTTCCATCGACGCTTAGGAAAAGAAAGGAGATTTTTTTTTAAGTTTGGCATTTAAATAGGAAGTGAATGAGATGATCAGAAAGAAGTAGAATACAGAATAAACAATATAAAATGTAATTAAAGAAGCACAGGAGGCAAGAAGAGTAGGAAAAATTAAAGAAGTTAGAAAGAATTGCAATAAATAGGAAGGAAGCAGGTGAAAAAAAGAGCAATCACAGAGTGAAGGGGAAGAGGCAGAAGGGTAATAAGAAACAACTGAAAGATAAAGGGATAATATAAGGTAAGAAGATGATAAAGAACGATAGAATGAATGAACGATAGAAAAAGTAAAGATGAAAACACAGAAGATGAATAAGGAGATGAAGACGAAAGAAGAAAGAGAAGCAGGTGAGCTATAGGACTAGATGGAGGAAGAATGCAAGGAATAATAGTAATAAGAAATAGAAGGAGAAGTAGAAGAAGAATTACAAGAACGACAACAACTTTAGGAATAAAAAAGATGTAAAAGATAAACAAAAGTACAAGTAAGAGGAATACATAAATGCTGAGATACAATTATACAAAGTCTGAAATAACTAAATAGGTGATGTTGAAACAAATTATTTATTTTATTTTCAGCACTGGATGTTTAATCAAATAATTCAATGAGCAGAACATGAAGAAGATGAAGAATAAGAGGTAAAGTTATTATGTAGAAAAGAGGAAGAAATTTTACTGAGATGGAAAAGAAATAAGATAGAAAAAATTCATAAAAACAACAACGAAAACAAGAATGAGTGGTATAGGAAGAAGCAAAAAATAGTGGATAAAAAGTTAAAAATAAGCAAGAGAAGAAGAGGATAAGGAGCTTCACCTCTAAAAATAAGGGATAAAATAAGGTAAGGTTAAAATGAGATAGTTTATCTAAATTTTAAAACTTCGCTGCATAACATAGTTACCCCGGGCTAGAAATAAAAGTTTCACTTTCACGGGATAAGTGAGTCGTGGTTTCGTCATGTCTCTTCGCTGCAGTGCGTCATCCAAGAACAAAAGGTGGTTGTCATGGAGACGGCCATAAGAACTACTGGTGGCTATGGCATCGCCACAAGAGCTACACAAACACCTCCAAGCTTCTGTTTGTCTTTCTTAGCTATTCTGTAATTACTCTACGGTTTTTGCATGAAGTCAGGAGTTTTCGCATTTAAGTAATTTCTAAAACCTGTTACAATGTTGATAGGCATTAGCCTCCTCAGTCTCCGGGTATCACATAATTATGATACCTCAGGTTTCGGACTTTCTTTTTCTCGCTCTATGAATGAGTCAAATTAATGAAGGCCGGTGAAATATTTGATAGATTCTGCACTGCATGCTAATATTTTCTTCTATCTCTGCCTGCTACGTATGAGGTTTAAAAAACCGTAAAACTTAAATGTAGACCCTCAATTATCATAATATATATCACCCCTAAACCCCCCCTCAAAATCAAACAAAAATTTTATCACTTGAATATCCTTGTAGTTTTGGCCATTAGCAACACAAAATACTCCAAAGAATAAAATTTATAATTGTCTAAATTTCCTTTTAGACCCCAAAAAGCTTCCCACTTTTTTCAAAGTTGTTATATTTCCACAGACTCATTAAATATAAATACAACTGTCTTAATTTGACCTCGGGATTGAGGGTAGACGCTCATTTGCTAGAAATATTCTGGTGTGAGAAATTCAATGGTAGTTTCAACCAATAACAAGCAACAGTATTAGAACTTTTAGGGACTTATATTATTTAATTATGTAAAATTTATTATTGCATTTTAATTTATAAAGTATATATTCAATCAATGAACCAAATAAACAGCTAATATATACATGAATAAATTAAAATATAAATTTATATAACGTTGAATTAGGATTTATACTTAAAACCAACACAACAGAATAAAGTTAAGTTAAAGTTTACAAAGGACGAAATGGCTCCACAGCCATTGAAATTCAATATAGAACAACAGCTGGATTGAAGCATGGCTACAGTTTTTGTATGAGACTGTATAATGCTAAATGCCCAAATATATAAAATATGAATGTGTATAGATTTAAGTAGCCTATATAAAAATATATTTTATTTTTATTTTATTCTTGAGTGTAACTTACTTAGGCCTACTTAGAGAAGATTATAATTACTACTAATATGAAGATGTGTTTGTGTGTATGGTGTAGTTTCGTGTTTGTTATGAGCTGTCTGAAAGTGTTGAAAACTTAACTGCCCCTTCAACACTAGCAATTGTTCTTTCGGATTTTTGTAATCCTACCTATTACCTATTACATATTTATTCACATTTAGGGCCTTTTCACACTTGGTCACTTGCGACGGTCACCGGCGAAGTAGCATTGGTTTCAATATAATTAAATATATAATAAATTAAATATAACATAAATAATTAAATATAAAAATCAGTAATATAATTTAGTATGATTGAACTGACCCCGAACATGCGCTATGCCCATGCGGGGTAAACAATACTCAATTTTTGTAATTGTAAATATTATTTTTATAATATTTTTATTTTTATTTGTAATAATTTTCAATAATTTGTAATTTATAATTTGTAATATAACTTTCCAAGTAACCAAATAAACATAACAAGGAATTTTTAAAAATTGGAGTGTTCACACTGGGTCACCGCGATGACCCCTCCAAACACAAGTGATGCTACAGTGTGTAGGCTACTTCCAACACATGTGACCGTCAATTATGACCGGTCACCGGCGAAGAAGCGTTGGTTTAAACGGGAGTGCTCACACTGGGTCACTTGTGACAATTTATGATTGCCAACAATGCAAATTGTATATCCATAATTCAGTTGTATAATCGAGCTCAGCCAAACTGCAGTGAGTTCCACGCAAGAGTTGGCCAATGACGCGGGTTTCTGCGGCGCGGCTGGCACAGCTCCAACTCCCGAGCGATCGGGTGAAATATCTACGCAAATAATGCCGCGGTCGTTGTAATGATTCAGGTTCTCACATTAACAGTTAAAATTACAATGAAAATAACCACGTACCTAATCACAAGAGATGTTGGAAATGTTCTCCTCTTGCATACGCGCAACATTGGCACCTTTTTTAGGGAATTTTCTTTCACGCGCGTAAGTTCAGCTTCCGAGATAGAATTAATTTATCTTGTGATATTGTCTTTAAGTTCTTCTTATGTATGGGAAATTGACCTATACACTTTATTTTTCAAGTTCCCCCATAAATAATATTTACATACTGTTAGAAGAAATTAATGACAATATCACATAGGCCTATCAAAAGAGAAAGTAACTCTGTCTCGGAAGCTGAACTTATGCGCGTGAAAGAAAATTTCCTAAAAAGGTGCCAGTATTGTCTGGATGCAAGAGGAGAACATTTCCAACATCTTTTGTGATGAGGTACGTGGTTATTTTTATTGTAATTTTAACTGTAAATGTGAGAACCTGAATCATTACAACGACCGCGGCATTATTTGCGTAGATATTTCACCCGATCGCTCGGGAGTTGGAGCTGTGCCAGCCGCGACGCAGAAACCCGCGTCATTGGCCAACTCTTGCGTGGGACTCATTGTAGTTATCCAGCCATGAGTTTGGATTTGATTCATACTGAAGGTTTTATAAGTGAAGTGGAATGTCGACCTGCCGTTTGGGATGTCAAAAGCGATTGCAAATTGTTTTATCATGTAGCTACTATTGGTCACAAGTGATCGTCACAAGTGGCACAGTGTGAAAAGGCCCTTAGGATGCAATTTCTTGAAAGTCTGTTACATTTATTTTACATTTTTATTTATATTTACATGTAGAAGTCTACCTTCCGACTGAGCAGAGTCTGACTGAGAGACTGAATCAGAGTTCGAAAGAATTTAAAGAAAAGTGTAGGCCTAGTATCAAATAGGCTATTGGAGTTAACTTAAAAAAATCCCTTTAGGCAGGCCTACAGGCGGAGGTAGATTTCGAAGTGCTTTTGGTTTAATTTTATTGTCGCTGCATAGCACTCTTTTTCTTTAGCCTTGGCATGGTAAACCTGCAGTAATAAGAACTGAATTCGGTAAAGAGGAAGAGCCTACAATCATTTGTTTCGACAACAAGAATAGGATATAATATTCTGGGAGGCCGTGCGCAAGATCAACAATGAATAAAATTAGCAAAGCCGCTAAACAAGACAAAATTATGATATTATAATAATTCTTTTAAGTGTTATTATTTTCAAACATTAAAATCTCGCGTCATATGAGAGCTATCAAGAAACTATTTATTGATTTGTAGAGTACTCATCAAGAGCTTTTCAACGATACCCCACAAGACGTGGTTTCAAAAGTTTCGAATTTTCATCCCCCACCCCCACCCCCACCCCCACCCTCACTCGAACCCCCGAATTGTTGGTGTCACTGTGAACTCTATAGGGAGTACTCTAATTTATTCAAACAAAGTTTCCCTCTATACTTCATAGGAGCCGAGATATAAATGTTTTAAAATTTCAACCCCCTCCCCCGACCACCCCCTTGGGCCAATTTTGCCCATTAACGAACTTGTCCGAACTATTGGGCCTAGAAATAACATAATAAAATTTGGTTCAAATATCTTCAAAATTACGGCCGCTATCGTGTAAAGATATATATATATATATATAAATATATATATAAATATCACAAATTTTTTTTTTGAACGGGCGGTGGTTTCGTACTTAGGGGAGCATGAAACGTAAAGATATGAAAGAATTTTTCGAAAATCATAAAGTGGTATCCATTGCAATAGGTAGATTTTTCTTCGAAAATCTACCTAAAAATATAATAATATAAAATTGATAAGTGAAGAAAGTGGAAAATTGTAAAAATGAAGCTTTTAAAACTTATTATTATTATTGAAGGGTTTCGAAAGATAAATACCATTTATCTCATATTAATGTGTTAACTTCAGCATTACTAAAAAATAAGAAATTTGAATAATGAATTATGGTGTGCTCTCTTGGTTCTAAATTTACGCTGTGCTTTAAAATTAAACCTTGATCCTTAATTATGATTAATGTATCATTGTGCTTAGTACCATTGTAAGAGGATGTTATACGTACTTTTTTAAATGCATAAAAATGCGGTATATGAAGGAATACGAGTAGTTCAGTATAACTGCTAAAGCAAAGGCCTAATTATTATTCAATTTCAAGGGTATTTAGAACGAATAAGAGAAGAAATGAGAAAACGTTATAAAAACTCTAACCGATAAATATACTAAGGCAAAAACTAAGTAAAATGTATTGGTGCTTCATTCATTATGAAAAAGGCTTTCGACTTAACTCAGAGCAGCAATAATACAAAACGTAAAAATATGGCAAAAGCATAACATTTTTAGGATATTCTTAAGTAATTAAGTTAGGTCTTAAAGTAACAAGGTAGTTTTAAGGCGGAAATCTGTCTAATTTTAATATAAATAAAATAGATTTAAGGCAAGGGTTTAAATTAAGTGGTTATTTATTTAACGTTCATGTGAATATGTCAGATAATATTCTAAACATGAACACCACAGCCCAGATGTGAATGAAAGAATATTTCCTGTATTTTTATTTGCTGGCGATTGTGTTATTGGAACTTTTTTGATCATAGGTTTGCAAAGAGCATTAAATGACGCAGTATATGGAGAAAGAGGAGATTAACAAATATACACTGATGAAACAAAAATGCTGATATGAAAGAAAGTTTTTATGAAGGGTAATTTTAAATAATGAAAAAAAAAATGAAATTGTAAGTAAATATAAATATTTAATTGGGAAACAAATTGCAACGTTCACATAGAATTTAGTAAAATCATAGGAATGTAGTGCTAACAGCAATTGATAGGAAATTATAGGTACATGTATTGATTGATTAATCTTCCCGATTACATAGACGAAAATATGTTTTTTCTTTATATAGATGAAAATAACAGTGCACCAAGTTCCAAACCAGAAATACGCATGAACTAAAAGTCCTATTTTCCCGTATCTAAACATGAACCTAGGAAAAGACGAGGCAGGAAGATATTTGAAAACTATGGCATTTTAACAGTTTTTTTTTTTTTCATTCTGAAAGCGAACAAGAATAACTTCGACAATACTTCTACCACGCTCATCCTTCGCAATGGACACGTCATTTGGGATCTCATCAGTTTTTAAGTACAGAGGCTCTGGTTGGAGTTCATTTCTGCCTTGAAAGACTTTTCTTTTCGTGATTTAAAATCCCATCAGACGTAGCGGGGGAGCTATGCAGTCCTAGTGCTGCTATCTCAAGGGGCAGACGTCCATTGTGTGTCGGGCCACTCAAAAATATAAAACATTAAGAACAGTACTAATATGAGAAGGTACTTATTTTCAACAAAATGTCACGCCATTTTTATCTTCAATGATACCTCTGGAATAAAAGATTCCATTTCCTCAATGTTATTATTCCTTATAAATATACTACTCTAATGTACTGTTGAGTGTTTCAAACAGGATTATTGGCTACAAGGTAGAGTGTCCATATAATGGTTATATAAAAACGGGATATTTTATTTTATTTTTTTGTAAAATCCTGGGACAATTAAGGAAAAAAGGGGACAAAAATTTGATTCACAAAATTTAGGTAATATTTACAATTTACCTTTGTCTAATGCACACAAATTATCCCAAATGACTTCTTTAAATTTTAATACAGACTTGTGTGGATAATTTATTCCACTGTACATTTCACTTTTATAATTTATCATAAAATGAGCACATATTACTCCATTAAAGTATGTTTTGACAATGAGCAAGACCTTCACTGTTGTAACTTTTATTAATGTAGCGTGAAACACACTGGCCAAACACAATCATAAAAAAGCAGGACTTTGAGTGTCCCCAATAAGTTTCGGGACAGCGGGACATTTTGTCAAAAACGGGATTGTCCTGGGAAAAAACGGGATGAATAGACACCGTACTACAAGGGAAACTGTTAAATGATGTAAATAAAACAGTCAGACCGCATGCACTACAATAATTATTGATAAATTCAATTTTATAATACTAGTCAAGTTAGAAGTTTATTTGTTAGTAATGTGAACCACACGTGCTTATACAGTACTTTGGCATTCAGCCCAACGAAATGTACAGATGAATTGGCAAAATAGGCTGTTTTTTTTTCAATGAAATAAAATTATTCAAATTTATTAATTGAAGGGTAAGTGGATGAAGGAAGTGGGTTGATTTTTTTTTTTTTTTAAATCGGGTGATCGTGATGGATGGAGGTATTTGCTGGCATGTTTTCGACACTGGCAGTTGTTGTCTAGAAGCTTTATTTACAGAGATCTCAGTGTCATAAAGGAGGTATGTGTCTATAAAATACAGTTTCAATGATTGAAGGTGTGTAACATGGCACTCATCTCCTTTACGCACTCTTACAGATTATCAGCTGTGTTAACATAGCTCCTTCATGCACTGAACAACTTCTTCAATCTATTTGGCAAATTTCAAATGGAGGTCAACCTGCCAAAACAGTAGCCATGGATAGGCTATGCTCTGACAATTGCCGTCTACATTATTCTCAAACACTTACAAAATTTAAACTTACAAAACTTTAGACAAATTCGTAATCTAATTTAAAGATCTTGGAAGAAGGAGGTAGGTAAAAAAATTTTTTTGTAAGTTTTTCAGGCAAATATTTATCCCATTTCATCATCTTTCATTAAACATTTTCCGTTCCGCTGTATACCCCCGTACCACCCTCCCACCCGAATTAAGCCCTGGCTACAGATTGTCCACATATGGCACATTATTTTTAAGAACATCGTAAGAGATGAATGGTGGATGTAGTTAACTACTATAAGCATTGCCTACTCACCAATTATTATTAGATTCGTATTTTAAAAAATAAAACCGCCCAGAAAAATAAGAAGACTAATAATATTTCTACATAAGTAGAAAGGAGGAAGTGAGTGTGAGTGGATGTGCTGAATAAATTTCATTTGCAATATCCTGCTTTGCTACCTCAGTGCCATCTCCCTAGCAACTGTCCCACGTGCTGCATCAATCAATATTCTTCTGTTCTGCCAGGGAAAGTCAACTTGTTATCATGCCTATGTATGTATTCAAGAAGCCGTGACTGCCACATTGCAAGTCTCCAAATTATAAACTTACTGAATTCCATCTTAGAGTGTATCTTCAGACTTGTAAAATATCGTAAAAATTTGTTTGGCAAAATATTTATTCTGGCAAAACGACAGCACTTTAAAGGCAGACTTCACCAGCCACAATGAATTAAGTCAAAATCATTTCACATTTCACTGAGGTCAGCACTTTAACTAAGGTACCGTATTTTGTAATACCTCTACATGTTCTAGGGCATGGGAATATGGTGTCTATATGGCCTATATGGTCACAACTATAACTAAAAAATTATCTTCTTAACCCTGTCATATCCTCATCAGTGTCTAGTCTCGTATTAGGCACATGGGTATTAAAAACTGCGATTTAATTTATTTATGAATAATTTTAATTTAAAAATTCCAGCTCGGATTTATGGGAATACCGAACTATCGAGACTCGAAATACTGAGCATTAAGAAAATCAAACTTCCATTCGCTGTCCAAGCAAATTTTAAAATTACAATTTACTTATTTATTAACAGGAAAGTAGAGTTGAGTTCTTAAGTCGAATACGTTTTGCTTTAAAAAAAAAAAAAAAAAAAAAAAAAAAGATGTATAAGGAAAGTATAAGGGTTATGAATCACTCATGAGCAAGCTAAATACGCAACATCTACAATTCTACAGCCAAAATTATGTATTCTGTTTGTTCGGTCCTTAATGGAGAGACAGCAAGTTTTAACTGGATCATTTATTGTAAAACAATTTTCTCGGAAACTAAAACTAAAGAACTGAAATTAAATGACTTAAAAAACGAAGAACATGTGAGACAACCAGTGAAAGCCATCGATTGAGAGACGACTTTCAAATGATTTCTGCTGAAATATGTTTCCCAATAAATTCCGAGAATTTTAGATGCATAAATAACTTGTGTCCATTCCCCGAAAAGAGTTTCTATCACCTGACTCTAGTCTCCAGGTTGTCTGAGGTTCAGTACAGGGCTGAGCAAAGTACATTTTCCCATATATATTTCAGTGTGGACAGTTTCAGTAGGTCTACTTAAATTTAAGAAGAAAAAGAACGGCTAAAAATTAGGAGGAAGAAGGTGTGCTCCTGTACGGCTTTTCTGAAACAAAACGCCAACTTTTTTTCGTATTTCAAGAAAATTATTATATTTTCTAACGTAAAGTAGAAGTGATATTTTATGTTTATTATGCATAACCTATTATTCCAGCACTGCAAAATTCAATGTAGACATATCGTATAGCTTAACCTTTCACAGCTGGAATATTCAATAACAGACTTCTTTTTTGGCTATAGACCGTGTCGAAGCGTACTTATTTCAAACATTTCGATATTGTATTTTGTTAGAATCTCGAGGTAGGAACCGTTCATGCGTATTGAAGAAAAACATCTTATGGTTGAATAAGGAAGTCAAATGGTTGTATTAGTTACTAACTATTTCAGCTCTGTTGGAATTAGGAATAGAATGTAGTAGGGGCACATTCCTAATTAAGAAAACTTAATTTATTCATCATACTGTGTCAAAATCTGCGCAGAGTTTAGAAAAGGATTGTTTAAAACTAGGAGGTGCCAGTGGCTTCGCCACGATAATTCTTTTAAAAATTAAAAATTAATAGTATAATAATTATTAAAGCATTATATTTATTAACACTTGCACGCGAATCATTCATAAACTAAGCCATTAATAATTAATGAAACAGCTAAAATTCCTGCTTTAGAGTAGGCCTACATTCCACGACATGAAAGCGCCCCCTGGGAAAACTATATCAGAATCGATTATGCAGTTCCAAAGAACCTGTGAACACATAATACGTATTGTTTCTCAGCTGTTTATTGACATGAATATGATGTGAATTTTATTTTATCAATTCAGTGTAATTTTCAGAAATTATATAATGTTTCAAGGGAAGGAATGGTTTGTTTGGATTATTATTATCAACGATATTTCAAGAGATAAAACCATCAATATTTTACAGCTGTTGCCCCCGGCTTCGCCCGCCATTATTCATTGACTCCAGGATTTTTAAGAAAATTACACTGGTAGATTATTAAAAATGTTTGTGGTTCAGAGCTATGAAAATTGTAAGTAAAAATAAAATTAGAATATTTGTTCATTGTGTTCATTTCACTTAGGCCTTATATAATAAAGAAACGGTTTTCCTTCCTAATTTTGTAGTCGTCATGAAAGTTTAGACTGCGAGAGACGAATATCGCCGAGTATACCCGATGTCTCACGAAGCGGGCGAGCAAGCACGCTATTTAGGGCCGTTGAATTGTATAAGAGTAGATTTGTACAAAGTAAAAAAAAAAGTCTAGAAAAGAATATAAACAGTATCGGATTGAATTGGATATGGAATAGAATGGGTTCATGGAACATACAGATTATATGTAAATTAATATAACAAAAAGTCTAACGATATTGCTGGCAGGAAATGTTATCTGAGATGAGAAATTTTAAATCGCTAAAATGTTATGTAGAGATGAAAGGGGGATGGGGTATGGAAGCATATTTACTTTGGTGTAATTTAGAAGAAAGGTCAAGTTTGGCCTGGTGGAGGCTAGGAATCTGGGGATTGAAAAATTTGAGAGGTTCGGTACCTAGAGGAATATGCCCACTATGTAAAGAGGAAGAAGATGCCAGACACATAATTTTAGAGTATAAAGAAACGGAGATGTGGAGGAAAAATTTAATTGATAGTAAATTACTAAAAATTACTAAAAAAAAAGTGTAGCACATAAGAAGCTGTGCGTAACGAAGAATACAGATTTATTGAAAAGAATGGAGACATGTTTCTTTATAGTTAAAAGAAAATGGTTAGTCAAAATTGAAGGAAGTAACATAAATTCAAATGAAGTAGTGAATAATATATAAACATGTATATTTGGTGTATTTAAGTAATATTATGTAGAACTAGTTATAAAATGTACATTTTGGTAATTCAAGGGACCGAATGGTAAAGTAGAAATGTAACAAAAAAGTTCCTGATTGTAATGAAGATGAAATAATCATAATATATTAATTACTAACTCCTGCGTAATTTGAATTTTTCAGTTAAAATGGTTTTCTCCCTTGTAAACATAAAAAATAAATAGAAATTCTTACTTAGCTTAGCTAGCTGGCACGGACGTGGAACTACGGACGCATTTGTTTTCTTTCATAGACCAAATATTACGAAGGAAGGGATAGGAAGACTTCCTCTTTACAAAACATTTCAATTCCCTCAATTTAAAACCTCCACTGTATCCTTCGTCTCATTACAATTTTTTGGCGATCACAGTATTTTGTCGACGCAATAACTGTATACGAAAACAGAATTTGTGTAGGATTTTTATATACAAATAACCCCTTCCATGTCTATTTTCGTAGGCACTAGACAAGTGTTAGTTTCATGATTCAATTTAGTTTTTTGAGTTGAACAAAATGATAACATGACGTCAGAGACTAGAAACAGTGGCGTTAAAAAGCATGAACTGTAGTCCCACATGATATTTAGTTAGATTTTTTTTTAAAAATGCATAAAACTACGGTGGGCTATTTGTTATGGTTCGCGAAAGAAAATAAATTATTACATCCTGTTATCAATAGAGGTGATTTATAAAATATAAATATTGAATTACAGGGAGGGTATATTTTAGCTTCGTGGTTAAGGCTGAAGATGTAGAGTAAACATCAAAATGCAGATTTCTTTCTTTTCGTGTAAAATTTATTTTCTGCGTATTTATTTTCGTTACAATGCCTTTGCCCAAAGGGAAATCCCTAATTTGGGGAATATATAATATTAATGATTTAAATCCCAAGAAGGAAATACTGAATATCTTTCATTATTGCTTAAGGATTCTGCACTTCCATCACTAATTTTATCTTTTATTGCTATGAAGTTTTTCAGCAACTGCAATAAGAAAAGAAGATTGTTTCAATAGTGTTAATATAAATGAATATTTATAGAAGCAGATTTTTTTTAGGTGGGGCTTATAGTTTTTCTCATGGGTTAGAAAAATTGTTGGCCAATACACTATCTGGCTGTTGGACTTCCAATTTATTTCTATGTCATATCATCCAAGCCGATCCTTTTCCCACATCACCGTCGGTCTGCACATTCAGGAAGAAAATAACATTCCCAGAAGAGACCTTAAATAGCAGTTAACCAGTACTGGAATTTTATTGACAACATGATCAAAGTAGGCGAACAGTTAATTATTTATTAGCTTACTTATAAAATTCCTCTGCTGAGAATATATAAACTTTAGTTTAAAAATGATTTAGAATAAACTAATGTTCACGCTGCTTTAGAGGAATGAACCTCTTTCTCAGATCTGGAGCTGTCCAAAGGTATGAATATGTTTAAGTAACTCCATACTTTTGTTCCTTAATATTTTAAATTAATAATAACAATAATAACTATAACAATTATTATTATTTTTGCTAGCAGAGTGCGTATAAACATATTTTCGTAGGAGAATGTATAAAGGAATATAATTTGAAATATTATAATATACGAATCATTGACCAGTCCAGCCCGAGAGTATGTGGAATTCCAACCACAAGCGGGTTACTATCGTTATAATTTTACATGTTTATTTTATTATTTTCAATTTTTAATGTAATTTCACAAGTAAAGAACACTGAAACACCTTCATACATGTAACTTCTTTGGTCAAAAACAATAACTGAACTTAGCGACTGGGTATATATGAGCTGCATATGAACAAAAGATGATATGAAAATAACGTATAAGTGTGGTGAAGAAGTATCTTTCGAGAAGGGTTCATCTTTCAAGTACATTGTCTTTAGAACCTTGCACCAAAATAATATTACTATGTCTACGAACAGCACCTCTGAGAATTTTCAGTTCAACTAGTTGTCAGAGTTTGTTAAAATAATAAATGAAAGTAAATTTAAGTTATGTTTTTTTATTAATATCGTTCAGTAGCATATTTCAATAAGTTTTCCTAATACCCAGCACATTGAAATCTCTGAACAGGAGATTCCTCTGAGAGTCAATATGCAATTATTTTAAGGCAGATCATAATAATTCGTTTCTGAAGTAAATGTAAGGATGTTACAGTGGATTGAGATTTATTATATTAAACCAACTGAAGGACTGATTGAACTAAAGCAGTTTAAATTCATTATCCAAGTTGACTACCTTTGCCATGTTCATTTCATCTTTGTACGATTAATTCCTACATGACAGGTTACCGCAGGGGTTAGTTTAGGATAACTTAGATTAGGCTAGGTCACCTTATATTTGGATTGGCTTACCTTATGTAGGATTTAATAAATTATGTTTCCCCAGATGATATTAACTTAAGCTACGTTACATGCCATTGCAAAGGTGAGGTCAAGCTAGGTAGGGTTCTAAGTTATGGTGGGTTATTGGCTTACACTTTACTGTATCGCCACCTACAAACAACAGCAACGCCACTGACTCGAAGGAATACAAGCACTGGCGGGACAGGGACAAGATATGATGGAGAGTTGCTGCTGAAATATGCTGCTTCTTCCATTTATGCAAATCGTTTGGGAAGGAAAAAGCTAGTAAACGGGAATGCGGTTCTTCTGAATATTCTTTCCCCCTCCCATCCAACCCTATCCGTACCAACAAAGCCAAAGAGCTGAAGTATAGATGGTTTCGGTGGCGGCGAAAAAGAAATGGCTGGAGAAGAGAGAAAGATGATGCTTGTGTATGGATGGAAGATGCATACTATGCACATTCTATAAGCCGTGTGTATCCTCCTATTCTATCCCTCATCCCAGTTCCAAACACTCCTTACTTGGGATCTAAGAATTCCTGTGTCACCTGCTAAAATGATGGATCGAGAGCTGAGGTCCTCGATGACTCTCCAATGTATGGAGAGACTCCTAAGACTTGTAGTAATTCCGCTTGAAATTATTTTGGCAAATAGAATAATTTAAAATTAATTACTGCATTTTATACTTTGGTACACTGCACGAGAGGGGTAACTACGTACGTTCTGCGTTCTGAGAACACGTCGCTGTTTTCGATAATACAAGGGATTTCATACTAGAAACTAGAACATCTTACCGAGAAGTATATGTCTTTATTGTATTTTATAAGCTTTTCTTTGAAATAAAATCTGAAATTAGGTTTGTTTTCTTCGCGTAGAATTATTTAGCCGAACGTTAAGTTTTCCTGAAGTAATTTAACTAAGCTTAACGAATATTTCTTGTCATGACAATTATTTCGAGGTCTGGAATATGTCATATTAAGTTAATCTGTGAAATAAAAATTATACGAGAGATGGGGCATAAGTCATGGAAACATTTTTAAAATGTGGGATAATTTAAAAAATTTGAAATACACAAATGAAAGGGCAGGGTGGCTCTACTAGAAACTAGATGTAGGATAGAGTAGGGAGCAGACATTTCGGCTAGTTAGTCCAAAATGGCTCGATGGGTAGGCTAGATGAAGGAAGCCTGAGGATACTGAAACACTTTAATGCCGATGATTCCGTTTAGCCACAAATCTCATGCGAATCGCGGTATTATTAACTCATTCATTACTGAATTCATACATTGGAAAATTAGCAACGCAGTAATCACAGGAAAACATGTGTGCCTTAAGTTTGAAATCGTTGAGGAAAATTCAGTGAAAAACTATTTTCCATGAATGATAAACTTAACACTTGCTCGAAAATCCTCAAATTTTAACATAAATCATGACTCTTTTGAACATATGCTTTTATACAGTTTTTGAGGTTACGGATATGTGCGTCATTAGCAGTGAAAATGATAAAAACAGCAACGTTTATGAAGATAATCGCCATCAAAACGTCAAAAATTATTTTTCTGAAATCTGGACGCCTAACTTCAGTGCAGCAATTGTAATTTTGTGTTATAGCCACTGATTTATTGAAATCGTGAAAATATTGAAAATCTGATAGGTACAATTATTTATCTGTATACAAAATTTACGGAATTTTCTTCTATAAAAGTTCAGAATTTCTATACACGAATGATGAGGGGGTCATGATTTTATCTGCTGCGTTTGGGGCTGTGTATTTTTTTTGTCAAGTTCCCTGGGTGTTATAAAGAGTATTCTTATTGATGTCGGGGAGCTAAAAGTGAGAGGACATACAGTAGCTGTTCCTGACAGTTGTGACATGCATACTTCATATGCACTGTACAATCCATTAGTGGAAAGTGGCTAGACGCATAAAGTAATCAGGCGTGTAGTTCGACAGTTTTCTTGTCAACCCATCACACAGTTTATTTCAACACCACTTCTGTTGTCTCGGGAGTGTTCAACTCGAATCAAATTCGTTAAAATATCCCTTCAGTCCGTATTGGAGCGAGGACAGGTTTTAAGACTTTCACCTGCCAATAACTCTACTCTATACTAAATTGTACGGTATTAATTTCAGAACTTTTACTTCGTGAGATTTAATTCGACTTGTTTCAATGCAGTGATTTCTCACGGCGTTAGAAATAAGGACCAACTTTATTCTATTAAATGTGTCAGGAGGAATAAAACTGTGGGCCTGAAGAAGTTCTCATAAATATAAAAAAAAATGATGGGTAGCACCATAGGCATAACCAGGCCGACCATATGGGGGGTTATAACATCTTGGGGTATGGAATACCCCCAATGAGGGGGGGTTCGGGGGACCTCCCCCGGAAAATTTTAAAAATTAAGATGCACAATAACGAGTTTTAAGCTTCCCACGCTTTATACCCATATTAAGTAATTTATAAACAGACTTTAAAAAATTGTACAATTTTCCTTTTTTCAATCAATGGGGGGGGGGGGGGGGTTCAAACCCCCAAACACCCCCTCGTTACGCCTATGGGTAGCACCCTAAGTTTGAGCAATACAACATTTTCACTTCAATTCTGATGAAGGATAAGTGACCGTATTGCAGAGAATGCGGATTCAGTTGTTTAAAGCAAATTAACACTACGAATGTCATACATATTTATTTGCCAACGAGCAAGATTATACTTGTGAAAGCATATAGACTTAATTCAATGACTTAAAGACATTCAAGGTTATTTGTATAGAAGACTTTCATTATGTCAAGTGCTTTATTATCTGTGCATATTTTTAAATAAGTAATTCTGAATTTTATTATTTTACCTATAAATAGAAACAAGCGATATTGTAAACAAATGACTTGAAAATTTTAGGCCTACATTTATTAAGTGCCAGTATGGTACTTCATGAGATTGTGTGGGGGACGGAAAAATGTCTGTTCGTCTGTCTGTCTGTCTGTCCGCGCCATAACTCAAATACGCTCTATCGGATTTTCATGAAACTTGCTGTACGCACTTATAACGTTCATGGGAAGAAACCTGTTGATATTGAACCAAATCGGTTCACCGGTACCGGAGTAAAGCCCAATTTAGTACCTATTTTAATAGATTATATTAGAAAGGCGCCATAACTCAAACACGCTTTATCGGATTTTCATGAAACTTGGTATACGCATTTACGACATCTGTGAGAAGTAACTTATTGAATTTGGACCTAATCGGTTGACCGGTACCGGAGTAAAACCTAATTTAGTGTCTATCTTAAAGGCGCGATATCTAAAATACACTTTATTGGATTTTTATGAAACTTAATATACGCATTTATAATGTTCATGGAAAGACGGCTATTGATATTTGACCAAATCGGTTAGCCAGTACCGGAATAATGCCCAATTTAGTGCCTTTTATGGTAATATATAAGAAGTCGCGATAACTCAAATATGCTTTATCGGATTTTCATGAAACTTTGTATATTTATTTATAATGTCCAGGGAAAGACGTTTATTGATATTGGATAAAATCGGTTGACCGGTACCGGCGTAATGTCCAGTTTAGTGCCTATTCTATTGTAATATATTATTAAGAATTTAACAAATGCAAATCTGTTATCCTGACAACATATTGTTTTACACTCTTCACATATGGCTTTGGAATAGTTAGCCATGACCACCGCTGTCTCGAGACACATGACACATCCCTTCACATTTAAGCTGAGACATACGGTGATAATAACGAAGAAAATTGGAAGATTTTACTATCTAACTAGTCAGATGTTTATTTCGTTCATCAAGTTGAATACTGTTATATACAGAAGATATAAACTCTGAAATAATTAGGCCTACATACATTAAGTGGAGTTCTTCGCCAGTGTATTCTGTGGAATGTTGACATAATTATTTTACGAATGTCTTATATCAGTGTATACGAGTTTGTATTAAGGTTAAGTATCAAACTTTAGAACTTTGTTCTTCCGTAAGTCCTGCTTAATGAATCGATCTGCAGCTTAACTTGGAAATCGATAATAAAAATAACTTATTCTCTGCATATTATAATTCCAATGAACTTTTTATTGATTTAACAATAGCATACTGGCACTTTGTTACATCAGTTTACCTGATTTTTATAATTTTAATTTGGATACTAAAAGACGGTGTTTGCTGTTTGCATTTAACCGTATGTACCAATTAACTAATTACAAGCCTATAATTGATTAACATAAATGTAGAATGAGCACAAATCTGATGACTTTGCTAGCATATTTGGCTAAGTAAATGTTTTGAGAACGACTGTGCAGTAATTTAAGTACAGTAATATTTGCAATACAGTAATATTTTAGCGTTCTCAGGTGAGGCTAGCCTGAAACGTTCTTATTTAACGAGTCAGCCACCCTGGTATGCCAGGAGGCCCTTGCCCGCTATGGGATGCTTGTGGGCTAATTCTTAATTCTTAATTCTTAATATTGGCAGAGAAAAGGGGGTTTCCTTCGTGAAAGCTCTACAACTTAATATAAAGCCACATGGCTGACTCACTGATTCACTCACTGACATTAATGTTTGATCACTTCCAGATGAGCTAGAAACATGAAATTTGTCACACATACCTTTTAGCCGGTAACCGACGGGAAAATCCAAAAAAGTTCAATTCTTTATTTTTATCTCTATAAAACCTTCAAAAGGGCGGATGCGCTTTAAAGTCTCTGCTCAGTTTCCATGATAACAATATTGTTTGCAGCGTTCACAAAGGGCTCTGGAAGTTGCAATACACTGTTCTTTGAAGATATGCTAGGGATAGAAATAATTATTGCCGTAAACCCAGCGATATGGCCGAGATTGTAACGTCTTGGACTCGCATTCGAGAGGTCCCTGGTTAAAATCCCGTAGCCGGACAATTTTTCATGGATTCCTCAGTTGTAAAGGAAAATTCTGAATTGGATATTTACATACCATGAATCATTCAGCCGTATCATATCCATTTAAATTAATATCACTTGAAATTTAGTGCATGAAATACACCATTAATGTTTACCCACTTCCAGATGAGCTTTCGCTTTAGGCATACAGAAAAGTTCAGCGTAATTTCTTCATCTTGCACAGCGCAATTTTGTTCACAATCATCGCTCATGCGCAGTGAGGTTCCCTTATATTAAGGGTATAGAGAGTAAACGCCGCGATGCATCTGCCACTTCTCTAGCATTTGTGCAATGCGTGTTGTCTAAACAGCTCTGTGCAGGCGACGTCACTTGGAAGCATAATCGTGTGCGCCTGATTTCGACCGGAAACTTCTCCTGCTTCGCTGTGCTGCGTGTAGTATAACCGAACACGTCAGGCGTTCTCAATGCGGAGCTGCAACTCCGGTGTTTGATGTTAAATTTTCGAAGTCTTGGGTTTACAGCTATTAAGAATAACTATTCCAAATTTTTGGTAAATCAAATTGAAATTACAATTCAATTGGCTTTGTTCCTACTCTTCCGTCCCCCCCCCAGAAATATGTAATGCTACAAAAATTCTGGAGTCTTCATCGGAACTAATTGAACTAAATATATACTTACTTACTCAATGACAATAGAGAATTCCTAAGCAAGTTAAAGAAATATTATCTATTTTATGGAACCCGGAGGTTCGTTGCCGCATTACCTGAGCCCGCCATTCAACCTTATTTTGTGCTAACTCCATCCAACCATCCCTCGCAAATCCTACTTCCCTTAAATCCATCCTAATATTGTCCTCCCACCTACGTCTAGGTCTTCCAAGTGGTTTTTTTTTTCCTTCGGGTCTCCAATTCAATACTTTTGAGATATGTCTTTCCTCCCCCAATTCATCCTCCGTGATTTAATTACCCTTATTATCTTATAAAACGTCAGATCGTTACTGGAAATGTAGGTATCAACGTGCAGTGATTATTACGTGACACGCTGCCAGTGAACAGAATGAAAACACATTATTTTATACAGTATAAACTTGTTTGGAAATTGAAATAAAATAAATGTACATGTTGGTTTACAAGACCAATATTTTATTTAAATTATAAAAACTAATGATGATTAATTTATTCTCACATTTTTTGTGGTATTTGGGTGTTTTCTTCAAATCGAAAACTTTGGTTGATTAGAAACACAATTTCGATTCGGTGCAAGCCAGTTCGTGTGCTTTTATTGTGTTCTGCCGTTAGCTTACCTGAATGAATTTGACTATCTCTTATATGCACCATTGGTAGCACTGGTTACAACATGGTAACTCGGATCGATTCGTGGATGGTTGATTCACAGTATGCCGTGATCTCACAGCTGTTAGTTTTGTTTTTAAACAGCAATGCACAAATCTATTATCTGTATAATCCATTACACTTTTTCATGGAATGTTATTAATAAATACCATTCGAGATTACGAGTTTATAAATTCTCTCCGTGTATCTAATTTTCTTTTCAATTTACATTCAGTGGTGTTTGACGGATTACTTATTTAGGCCTATGCTAAATTATTATTCCCAGGAACTTTTTTTAGCTGTGGAATACAAAGAGCCGGAGCCCAATGAAACAGAACTGGTCTTATTACTTCAATTAGTTGTCTCCTTGGAAACCTGTCCGATTTTGCACAGCGCCTCCTTTATAAAACCAAGAAGATACCGGTGATTTGTTTGCTTAAGATGGTAGGCATATTCAATCCCTAAGCTTTTTTGAGATCTTCATCTTGCACGGTGCACTTTTGTACACAATCATCGCTCATGTGACGGGAGATGAGTACAATGCCTCATCTCTATTCTATTCCTTTATGTTAAGGGGAGACTGTCGGAGATTTACACTGACATATTTGCAATTCCATATTTCCTACATTTTGGGACAAATTATACTGAAATTTGAAACACATACTTAGGAAAATTTTCTCAGCTTTTGCTAATTTTTACAAAATTTTTAAATAGTGAAATTTTGATTTTATTTCGCATTTCTGTCTTTTGGTACACATTTTTCCTACTTCCAAATAAAAATGTTAAGCCCTCTCCACAGGAAAATGATCTACACTAATTGGGACACATTTAAGTGCAGTAACTTTCTGACACATTTTTTCAATTATTCACTGAGATTTTTTGAATACGACAATTTTTTTATTTACAAAATTTTCCATGATGTTTCAATCATAATATTCTTTACATTTTTTAAACTTAAATCCTGTTCCACTTAAATGTGCAAGCTGTTTCTAGAAACAGGTGTGCAAAATTTCATCAAAATCCTTCCAGTAGTTCCTGAGTAACATGTACCTAAATCATACAAATTTTAAATGTCAGAAAACGGCAAAATAAACAAATTTAATGGAGACTTTTTTTTAAGTAAAGTAAGAGCAAACTGACGGCAAATGAGTACAATTTCTCATCATTATTCCGTTCCTTTATGTTAATGGTAGAGAAAGTAAACGCCGTGATGCTTTTGCAACTTCACTGGCATTTGTCTAAACACCACTGTGCAGGCGACGTGACGTGGAAGCATAACCATGTGCGCCTGATTTTGCAAGGCAACTTCTCCTACTTTGCTGTGCTGCGTGTAGTATAACCGAACACGTCAGGCGTTTTCAATGCAGAACTGCAATCCTGTGTTTGATGTTAAATTTTTCAAGCCTTGGCTTTACAGCTATTAAGAATAACTATTTAAAATTGTCAGTAAATTAAATTGAAATTACAATTAAATAGACTATGTTCCTACTCTTCCCTTCCCCCCAGAAATAGGTAACGCTACATAAATTCCGCAGTCTTCATCGGAACTAATTGAACTTAATATATACTTACTTACTCAATGACAATAGAGAATTCCTAAGCAGGCTAATGGAATATTATATATTTTATGGAACCCGGAGGTTCATTGCCGTTCTTATCTGAGCCCGCCATTCAACCCTATTCTGTGCTAACACCATCCAACCATCCCTCGAAAAATCCCACTTCCCTTAAATCCATCCTAATATTGTCCTCCCATCTACGTCTAGGTCTTCCAAGTGGTCTTTTCCCTTCTGGTCTACCAGTCAATACTTTTGAGATATATCTTTCCTCCCCCACTCATCCTCCGTGATTTAATTACCCTTATCTGATAAAAGTCAGCTCGTTACTGGAAATGTAGGTATCAACGTGCAGTGACTATTACGTGACGCGCTGCCAGTGAACAGAATGAAAACACATTTTTTATACAGCATAAACTTGTTTGGAAATCGAAATAAAATGATATAAAACGCTTGCAATCAAACATTTAAATATTTTCAATAGAAACTACATGCATTTAATCTAGTAACTCGCCAAAAAATTGAAAAATGAACGATTCTGCTCTCCTTTTATAAAAAAGAAATTATCCGAGGGAGAAGTGTCAAAGAATACTGCAAGGAGGTCATGGAAGCTTTGGGGAATAATGCCTATCCATACCAAATTTTAAAGGATCATGGAGTATTCATGTGTGCTTCATGCTTACAACTACCACAATACATTAGAGTGGCACGATACAATCGTACAGTCTATGGATGTTTATGGGTGTCTGTTCCCTTCACTATATTACGTCTAGTATATACATACATTCCATTCCCTGCTCTTTCATTTGAATATTTAAAAATTTTAAGATGGTACCATATTTTAAAAATAATAATAATAATAATAATAATAATAATAATAATAATTCGAAGTATTTTGCGTAGTCCTACATGGGCTCATGCGCGAACAACAACAAAAACAACAACAACAATAACAATAATAATATTAATAATAATAATAATAATAATAATAATAACATAGGCGCAACCAGGCCGACCATATGGGGGGGTTATAACATCCACGGGGTCTGGGGGGTATGGAAAACCCCCAGGGAGAGGGGGGTCCGGGGGTCCTCCCCCGGAAAATTTAAAAAATCAAGATGAAAAATAACGATTTTTAAGCTTCCGGAGGTCCTCCCCCGGGAAATTTTAAAAATTAAGATGAAAAATAACGATTTTTAAGCTTCCCGGAAAATTTTAAAAATTAAGACGCAAAATAACGAGTTTTAAGCTTCCCACGCTTTATACTTGTATTAAGTAATTTATGGGCAGACTTAAAAAAATTATAGAATTTTCCTTTTTTTAGTCAATGGGGGGGGGGGTTCAAACCCCCAAAACCCCCCCTCGGTACGCCTATGAATAATAATAATAATTGCCACGACTTACATCCCTCGTATAATGGAGGTGCGGTTGAGTTGGAGAAGATGATGCAAACGATAAAATGACACTTATTGCAACTTCAGAAGACCTTCCATGCGATATAGTATGTAAATTGAGGTAAGTGAAGGTGCTGTAAGAATACTGCATTAACGCATTGTATTACCAGAGCCTATCAGCTAGAATAATGTTTGTTTACTTGCAGGACAGTGCACTTTATGCTTGGCGGGGTAATATGAAGCAATAACCCGTCTACACTAACATAACAATGGAGGCATGGCGAAGTTTTTTGGGTCACTTGGTATGATCGATGTCACTTTCAACCCCTTCCCTGTCAAGGATTAAACCTCTAATATTCTCAGATGAGCAACTGTTCATCCACCCATGACCGGCAGCGCCTCTCGTGTCAAATAATACAAGCACGCCCGATCATTCATTTTACTTCTTAACCATACTGCACTTAGGTACATAAAAATCATGTTAATCACAGAAAGCGGTAGAAGAACTGTACCTATATATGAAGACTGCCGCGAAGATAAGTAAATGTAAGTAGATTATGTTTTCAGGAGTTTTGGAATCTAAACTGAGATACCTAAGTGTTCAACGTAGATCAACGTAGATCGTAACCTAGAAAACTATATTATTTTAACTTCATTAAAATAGAATCTTAGTTGAAAAATGCTAATAAAAGCATTGGAATATGACTACAATTCTAGTATCATATTTCAGATTTAAAAAATAGTTAAATTCTGTTGTGTGGGTGCTTATGGACCAATATTTATTCTAGGCGATGATCGTCGTTTAAAGTTTCCAAAGTCTGTCGTTAGGATTTCCAGTGGACCATGACTTAATGTCTCCATTTAATCAGGCCAGAAATGAGATACTAAACGCTAAAATTGTTACAGCTATTTTTAGTAGTAAATTTTTAACAAAACTACTATTAAAACAGCCCAGAAAGATAATTATCTTTTTTTAGATTTTTCAACTAAAAAAATTCACATGAATATAAAAAATAAAAAGCGTTCAAAGGTACAATAATAAAAATGGTTGCATTCTGTTTATAACGCAATGAAAAATAAAAATATATGCTCTTATTTAAAATTTGTCAGATATACTTTCGATATGGGCGTTTATGTACCAAATAATTGTTGTAAACTGAAAAGCATAATTAGGGTTAAATAACTTATTTTCAAGTAATTCACAACTTTCAGTTAACTTAAACCATGGCTGAGAGTAGACATGATCCGTAGCTCTAAAATGATACAAGCAAACACAAATAACAGTAAAACCTCTGTGTGATACCACAGAATATGGTTTTGTTTTGATATTTTTCTCCTACAATATTCTCAGTAAGATCCCTCTTAAAGGTCTATATGAACCCCGTAACCGTCAGTTTCAGGTCTTATTCCAATACTGATCTAATCTATGCGTACCACTTTTGCAGTACAATAGTAAGTAGTAGAGGTTTATTTCTGGCTATATTCGGTTTATACACACGATGAAATCGCCCTATTGTTCAAGACATAGGAATTTATGAAGTCACTGAGGCTTTGTGAAGTTATATTATGTTTGTTATGAGCTTTCCTTCCTAAGAAGCATAAAGTCTGTGAATTCTATCAACCGAGTCTGATAATAACATTAAAAGTCGTAATGAAATATAGACTCTGTTCCATTATGTGTATATAGAGGAAAACATGAATAAGGCGTTGACATTTGTGATAACGATGGCAGTAAAAGCGTGTGATGGACAAGTCAGCACTTCGTTTGATGACATACAAGAGTTCCTGCTCTGGGGTGGAAAAAGCCTCGCTCAGACGATTTGTGAATTGATTTATTCCATCTATTCAATCTATTCGATCTACAGGACTATTTTATCCATACAATTTATACCATCCATTTAATCCAAACAAGATACTCTATTCAATAATGCAATGCATTTGATGAATTCGATCTAATCTAAGTAATTCATCATAGTACAAATAATCCACATAAAGCAATTCATGTGATCCATTAATCCTTCCTCTTATTTCATGTAGTACAATCCATTTGATCCAATAGTTTATCTAATCCAGTTAACTGAAATAGTGCGATCTCTCTCATTTAATCCAGTCATTGCATGCAATGGAATTAATCTAATCTATTTATCGAATCCAGTCAGCCCATTTCATTTAAATATTTGATAAATTAACCCAATCCAGTTAATTCAAAACAAACTTTAATCAATCCAATTAGACCTGATGCATACAATTAAATAACATGGATAATGTTGATGCCATCAGCTCAGCTCACTAACTACTTTTATTATTTTGTGCCTACGCATTTCGATGCGTCTGAATTATCCTAAAGACAACTCAACCCTGTAAATCAGTAGCAGGCCAACAAATACATTCAGTCCGAGTCCATTCAAACAATACATTTAAATCAAATTAATTTCTAGTAGTACATTGAAGTCATACATTTAATCCATTCCATCTAAAGAATCCCATAAAATCTACTACACTCAATCCATTCATTCTAATGAAACCAACATATCTAGTCCATTCCAACGCTTCAGATCCAATTCTGTTCACAAATTCATTAAATTTATTAATAAATAATTTCATCCATCGATTCATCAATCTATCCAAACTTTAACCTCTATCCTTTATCCCCTACAGTCCTATCGAGTCTAACCTTGAAAACAGAGTCTTGAAAGTTGGATGCGTCTAATGGTACGAAGTAAACTAAAAAAATATGGTAAATAGTGCCGGTAGTACCATAATCATAATAAAAGATGTTGTAAGGATAAGTTAGTTGCAAATTTTGGCACAGACTGTCAGTGCACTTGTCACAATCGGTAAAATGAGGTTAGTGGGAAGACAGGTGTACAATGTGAAAAGAAAATAATGTTGGATTCTTTCATACAAAAGGAGTTGTCTCTTTGGGGTCGTCTAAATGAAAAGTCATGATTTGTGTATGTAATGGAGAATATTATTCTCTTTAAAAAAATTCGTTTAGAATCACATTAATTTCCTCCTTAAATTTTCATCCTAAAACGAAGGTGCGTATTATGGTCCGGAGCGTCGTATGGTCCAACAAATACGGAATGCTAAATTTCTAGTTTCTGGCTCATCTGGAAGTAAGCAAACAATTTATTATGCCAATGACTGAATTAGCCACACGGCTTTGTAGTATAGTGATGAATTGCTACTTTTAAACCGTTCATTGGGCGTTACTCCGGAAACGGTGAACCGATTTTGTCCAAAAGCAATACATGATATAGAAAATTCCGAAGGACCTTTTCATAGCCATATAAGTAAAATGTACCCCGAACTCTCTGATACCCTACTGCTAAATTCAATAGGTAGCCTATATAAAAATGGACATAATTTATATGTTAGCTATTTTTCTGTATTTTAAGGTATGATGTTAGATTATTTCACGTCTTTGTTTGGAAAACATTTTTTTCATCATTTTTATTATCATAATTATTAAATGTTTTTGAATTTCTGTTGTTATAATTGTAATCTTGTATAGGCTTATTATGATGTAGGTAAAAATAAATAAACTCCCAATACATGATATAGAAAACAGGTTCTTGTTGTAATGAATTCCGAAGTATTTCCTAACGATTAATTATTCTATTATTCAATTCATTAAGAGAATAACCTACATTGATATAACCTACATTGATATCCATCCATGTTATAAAAAAAGCGCATTAATCTTTTTCATAAGATTCAAAAGAATATATGAAAATATTGAAAGAGTTTAATATGAAAAGTATTTGCGCTAAATACAATGTATTGATATTCCTCAGTGATATCTGATATTGATGATAGTTATCAAAACTGTTATAGTCTAAGGAAAGAACAACAGTATAAACTATATTGCAAGAAAGAATAGAACGGGCAGTTTATAGTACATAATAGCTTAAATTTAGCTGAACTTTGAAATTTCTTATAATTAAATAATATTTTAGATACGTTACAGGAAAAATATTATGAATAGTCTAGTTTGGTCAATATTCATATATAATTAGCATTATATGATTTCATGTAGGCCTATCCTTATATATTTAAGGTAGAAGATTCAATATTTCCTACTTTCCCTATTTAATAACTCTATAAATTATCTTATTAGTATTAGTATTATTGTTATTATTGCATTTTATTGCTTTTACTTTAATATTATCAGTAATCTACACATTATAATGGCCACATAACTTTTACATCTACACTAAATGAATAAATATAGATTTCGTTGTTTACTTTTATTTGTTTACTTATTTTGTGCATTAAGTTTTATAGTAGACTATGTTCCGAAAATAGTTTCATAATAAAAATAAAACAAATGAAAACGTATTGTCTAAAATATTTATTTCAATAAAAGCGGAACAAGGCTAACCCAGCACGATAAAGTACCATATACATATAATAATGCAGATATATATTTTTTTCTTTACAGACTAAGAACAACGTCAGAAATATGATTTCGAATCTTAAAATATTTATGTATTCGCAAACATGAACGTCAGAATGAGGTTTTAATATACTAAAATATTTATGTAGGTATACATCAGCTTTGATCGTACGGTTAAATATATCTGAATCGATAATAATACAGATCGTTCTTTCATTTTTCCATTTTAATGGCATCATACATTGCGATTTCTTTGATGTATGTATTCTTTCATGCCGCGTATCTAGTTCATTTCAATACCTATACCAGCGTCCCGGAAGCATGTTCCTATGATCCTCGTTTCACGGGTGACTGCCCGTTAGTACTTCAAAATGTAAAGAGTATATTACACCGCTTTTCTTTGTGCACTTTCATGATCGATTTTTGGTAGGGGGATTTGTTCTATGAGTAGAGAAGTGAAAGGGCTGGCCGGGGTGGGATGGGGTGGTTGGATGAAGAAACTGAACCGTAAACTCCAACTCCCAGTCCCTGTTATTGATGCCTTCTGTACAGTGTCGCAAAAAAATAAATAAAAAGAAAGCTAAAAGCTATTCGCTCTTTTCAGATAGAAAGTATAATACACCGACACTTTCCGAATGTGCTAGCATCTGGTAAAAATAAATCTTTGGCTTTTGAAGTAAATGTTGAAGCACATACGCCATGGTTGGCGTTCAAATTCAAAGAGTTATGTTCATGAAACAAGCACGTCAGTGTTTCAAAAACTTTCTCACATAATCGTGTTAACATTTGTGTTATTGAGGTTTATAAGTTGATGAAAGAAACCTGTAGGTACCATTCAAAAATGAATGTACAATACTTTCAATTTTTATGATTTCAGATTTGTTCAAGAAAATGCAGCAATCTATTTCCTGTATTATTAATATCAATACCAAGATTATTATTGTTGCTTTATTATTATTATTAATTACCTTACTGTACATATAACTGATACAAGTCATATCACGTGGAATTTATCTTTGCGAATGAGGAAACCATGAGAATCCCAAGTCAAATTACCAGGCCACGAGGTTTGAGATTTGAACCCAAGACCTTTTGCTTGGCCATCTCGCTCTTAATGGTTTTAGTATGTCCATTAAACAGGTATACTGCATTTCACAACAATAAATTAAATACATCTATCTACTTCTGTGTCTGTTACGAAATTGAAGGTTTGTTTTATTGTTTGCAGGCAACTTTACATTCCATCAAAACATGAAATATCATCAAAACATAAAACATACTCTTTCGAAACCAACAGTTTGACTGTTTAAAAATGCCTTAAGTTATAAAAATTTACTGATAGCAACATTATCGTTAATCTGAATATTCTGACCAAAGACTAGAAGCTTTAATCTTATTGGATTTTTCTTATTTAAGATTAAATTCATATTAACTTTTTCCTTGATTTTCAGGAATCAAATCCAAGAGTAGGAGAGTCTTATTTCTCTTTACAGACATTGTAGCTAGTAGGAGTGTCAGTTTTGGGGATACGGCGTACCATACATTGGGTGGAGTGAATAGAAATTAAGTGAATAGCACTAGTCATAAATACTAGTACTAGTTCATAAATGCTAGTATTAGTAATTACTTTCAGTAGTTACTTACAAGTGCCAGATGTTACTTAACTTTGAGTGAATAAGCATATACTAGTACTTATAAGTTAATACTGGATAATATTCGTTGTTACTACCTGCTTAGCTGTGGAAATTAGGCCTACATGTAGTGGGGCCATGATTACATAAAGTAAGTCATGATATCTCTGTCATACGAGGAAGTGTTTGTCTTCATGTCTGTCTGTCTGAGTGTGATATCCACCCAAATATAGAGAACGCAGAGATCTTATTATTTTTTTTTTTTTGCAAAATAAAGTGGTGAGATTTAAAACCTGAATACTACACACGATCAGCCAAGCTGATTAAATAAAAACTAAACAAAATTGTGAATTTGTTTAGGTACTAGCCTGATTCACGGGAAAATTTTCCAACCACAATTAAGTACTATAAATTCTGACTCTGATAGCCTGGATCGCTTAAAATGAAAAATTTATATCTTCTGCCTGTTTGTTAAGGCACCGCCAAGTGTTTCAATATTTTCATCATGAAATGTGTAGTAAGCCACTCCACATTTTCCTTTTCGAATCTAAATAAATTGTGATGATCATCTTCTTGAGCCTCCATTCGCTCTCTATACACTTTGTGCTCCCTAAATTCTTATAAAAGCAAGAATTTCAGATAAGGCATTACAATTTCTTCCAATCTTAAGCCAGGTCTTTACCAAACTTAGAAATTTCCCAGTATTTACTGGTATTGATATGTAAATACTTGCTATTATTCACATATTTTTCAGCAAGTACTACTTTATCGAGTATATGCTGATTACTAATAAGCCACAGTATTTACAGGAATATTTTATTCACTAAAATGCTAGTATTTACTTAAAATTTTGTAGTAGCAGCATTTACTATCTTTTATTCAGTCCGCCCTTAGACCAGTATAAGTAATGGTAATAATTAAATATATG
Organism: Ectobius pallidus; assembly: GCA_964059195.1. Taxonomy (NCBI): domain Eukaryota; kingdom Metazoa; phylum Arthropoda; class Insecta; order Blattodea; family Ectobiidae; genus Ectobius; species Ectobius pallidus. The sequence continues at coordinate 61,606,299 of CAXKWD010000002.1, forward strand.
AGACTTTTAACGTAAAAAAAAAATTCAAGTACCATCACCAGTGTTCGGATCAGTATTAAAGAGAGATAGTAGACAGAGTTGTGTGGCGCTATCAGCTATAAACAGAATCATTTTAGTATTAATCATAAACGCAATGATTTAAAATTTTCTAAAAGTATTTCAAAACTGTCCCATTCACGGCAATGTCCTTAAAACCTGAATATAAAATGCAGTATAAATCTTACTATCCCGTGCAGAGTTGGACGAGCTTATATAACAATTCATCAAGTAAATTCTTCAATAGGTTTTATAAGATTTAAATCAATGAAGAATACTTCAATGAAATAACTGGTATCAATAAGTGACAGACATATTATGGAACGATAAAATCTTCTCATTTTAAAATAAGGCATTAATCTGTTATATTTCTGTTTTTACTATTTTATTGCGATGACGCAAGTGTACATCAGTTACACTGAAAAGGTTAACACATACAACATAATTACTATAAATATTTTAGCCTCCAACAAGAGATTTCTTAGGTAGCTGAGAAGCAGAGTACCAGACCTAATTAGATTTAGAAATGCACTCCTCTTGTCAAATGAAGAATTCAATAGCGACACCGTGTGAATCTTAAGAAATATATAATAGAACCCTTTCCCGGGATTTACAAAAGCGCTTTTTTTATAGACTATGAAGCGCAGTCATTCATTGTCAATATGCAATATGCAATGTGCTTTTTACATTTTCCAATGTAAAGAAGGGGAAAATACCACTAAACGAATAACTCACGCACATATAAGACTAACACAAACGTGCACAAATTCAACTCACACACGAATGCCGTACTACAAAAGAGAAAGTAAAACTTGTAGCATTACAGAAGAAAAGAAATGAAGAAAGTTTTTTTAAGGAATTCAATACCAGCTCCCGTAGTTGGTGGAGTTAGAAAGAAATATTTCTGCATGCAATGGAATAAAAGGAATTTAAAACAAGTTATAATACGACTATCTGAAACATGTGTATTTTGGACATGATATGATTAAATATAAAAAAGTTAAGCGTGAAGTTAACATAATATCATCATATGGGAAACAACTTATACACCACAAAGTATATTAAACTGCAGAAATTATTTGATACGAGGGTAACAACTATCTTAAAATAGAAGAGAGAGAAATAAAACATCCAAAATGCAAATTATCTGGTATTATAATATTTATCAAATGTCAATAGTTAAATACACAATTGTTATATTATTTATTTATTGAATATACAATTACTTAAACCCTATTCCACCCGGAGGTATATTAGGGTTATAGTTACAAGACAATATATTTGCAATATTACTACTTCTTATCCATAGGCTGGATGCAGGCCTTACTACTCTAAGAAAACAAGATAACTAATATATTATATTATAAAAGAAAACTATAACATCTTAAAAATAGAACACAAAAACTTTTGGAATTCTCTATAACAGCATTTTTTCCTAAAAATATCAAAGAGTGGTTTATCTAATTTCTTTTTACAATAATCTAAGTGTGTGTCCAATATTCTTCTTATATTCTTCTTATTGTTATATTAAAATTCGCCGTTGTTGGGTGTATTGTCATGCGATGGAGTTACATGGATAATTAAATTATATTAAGGATAAGTAAATTATATTAAGGATAAGTAAATTATATTAAGGATAAGTAAATTATATTAAGGATATAATTTACTTATCCATTATTATTAAGGATATAATTTACTTATCCATATAACTCCACCGCATGACAATACACCCAACAACGGTGAATTTTAATATAACAATTGTGTATTTAACTATTGACATTTGATACATATTATAATACTAGGTAATATGCATTTTCGATGTTTTATTTCTCTCTATTCTATTTTAAGATAGTAGTTACCCTCGTATCAAATAATTTCTGTATTTTAATATACTTTGTGGTATAAGATGGAAAAAGTTGTTTACCATATCTTACTTCACAAACGGTATGAAATTCATTAATTAGAATATGATTACTTAAGGATCGGCAAATACTCAACGGAGAATACACAAGAAGAAGCCGAAAGCTGGAATGTGTCAGTGTTTTAATAAAACATTTTATAGATTTTTTATAACAATGATAGAACTATAAGACAATGCCATTTTACGCCTGCATAACAAGAAACCCTGAAAATGATACCAGTCTATCGAAAGGCCTAGGTATAAAATACAGGTTGAGCTGATGACATTAATTATCCGTTTTTTTAAATTTCATTGATCTAGCTCAATGGTACAATAACATGTTTATTACCACATCGTATTTCATGTTTGCGTATAATACTTCCTCTACCCACAGCACCTAAGCTACAAGAAGAAAGAGCGAACATTTAAAAACAATTAAATAGATCCAACAAAGGACATTTTATGATGTAATAGAATTTCATAATGTATGTCTTTTATTTTTCATTAATGTTACAAATTCGCCATTCCATCGTGCCAAAAATGGCAATTTTGTTAAAACAAAAAAGTTTGAGATTATTTTCAGCTCATAATTTTGTAAAACAAGATAGTATTGAGGCAGAAGATGATTTGAAGAACATTTGAGATGGTAGAATTCTCTCTAGAATATTATAATGAGGGTTGGGAATTTAATTCGCTCACTTGCTGAATTTAATAATCTGCTCAGCCGTGGCTTTTAGAAGCAAATGTTGAGGAAAAAGGGAAGATCATTTTCTTCCCTTGATTTTACGGAAGAGAAATTCACAATGCTTCATTGTCTTTGAATCCAGAAAAAGAAAACATATCCTGGGAGAACATCTCGGACACGGACTATTAAAGAAGAACGGTATCGAGTCTTGATGCATATTATCCATTCCCATGGACTAAGATTTAATAAATTCCAGTCAGAATTCAGCGTCTTTATGTAAATCTTATTGATTGATACTATTATTATTACATATTATATCATTCATATTTTATTATTATTTGTTAATATTAGGTTTATTACTACAACTATGTCTTGAAATGTCAAGTATCACAACGTATCAGCACAATGTCATTTTTCAGCGAAGTCACAATGTGCGGAGGCGTCGTGGTAAATGACAGTAAATTGCATGGCTCTGGGAACAAACCTATTATTATTATTATTATTATTATTATTATTATTATTATTATTATTATTATTATTATTATTGATGTTGTTAATATGATATTATTATATTATTGATGGAGGTGATAGTGCGATTTTCGATATCTTTTGTAAATATCTTGAAGACTGAGACTGAAGACTTCTCAAATTTAAAAAGTGTTTTAAATATCTAATTATAAACAATGGAGTTGATAAAACCGCTTCGCTGTTAACTTTTCCTCTTAAAAAGTAAAGTGATCTCTATACATGCCATGGAGGCCCAGAGGGTTCCAGGAGGTTGAGGCTCCCAGATTTTGGACATTCGGCACGTGATGGTGGTAAGGTTGTCAGCCTTTACCCCCACGATTGGTACTCATGTCTGTTAGAGCCTGAGTCGACCTCAGGGCCATAGTGCCACCAGAAGGATTAGGCCAATGGAAAAACTCCAACGACCTCATCGGGAATCGAAACCGCGACCTTCCGGTTTGTAGCGCAGCGCATCAACCACTACGCTACGGAGTACTCTAACTTTTCATCTTACATTGTTATATTAGTAACTCCGTCCTACAACAAATAAAGAGAAGATACGTGTAACAGTGAAGTAAGATTTATTTAATAATACTGTATTACAACGCAGTTCTTTTCTAAATAGTTTTATAGTATGTATCATTTAAAAAAAAACTGCAGTCGGGCATACGTAGTTATGAGTTTTCTACATTTTAAAGGATTTTTGTTAAAATCACATTAATGGAAATCTGAATAAAACCTCTGAACAGTCTCGGCGCCAACGATTTCGGGGCCTCTCATGTACGGTAAATATTTCCTTGGTGCCCCATAATAATGTAAGGACGTCAGAAAAAAAAGGATAAAACTATTTTAAATTAAGAGGATATCTAATAATATTCACTTAACTTAGGGTAATATGATGAGAGTTACTACTGTTGAACAAGCAGATAAGCCTACCGTATTGATAATGATAACTCTGTGGCTTGGTTCTAAAAGGACCAATGTCATAAAACTTGCTTTTGAGGTAAACAACTTGGAAGCCTTTGCAGAAGTAACATTTTTTGCTGAGAACTTCAGACATTGATCTCTAAGGTTACTGTATTATGTCTATTAATAGCAACATACATTGGCCTTTTATTATACGAAAGATGAAGTCTTACCGAGCTCAATAATGCTTAGATATCATTTTTGCAAGAATCTGACATTGGTCCAGTTAGAACCAAGCCACAGACTAACGGATGACATGACTCGCTTTTAATTTTTTTTACGTCACTATTTTACAACCATGGTTAGGACCATAACGCCTTACTCTAACAATGCTTTAATCGTTCCTCTTCTTTTAAGTATACATACTTTTTTACTTAAAGCACAAATACTTAAGCCCTATATGGTAGGTATTGCCCCCTGGATATAAAATTAAATCGTCGGGAAAGCTTCTGAACAATAAAAGTTGGAGTTTCCGACAGCAATAATATTGCAATATTAAATTACTTCTACTTCTTTCATAATGTTCACGAACATCAAGCACCAGCAGTTATAATATTTAATGCTTTCTAAACATTATTTGGTGAATAATTTAGTCAAGAAAACTACTGAAAATTTAGTCAAGATTATGCTGAGACCGTCAAAAGCATGGCCCCTACCACACCGCTGTGCTGGATCTGCGGGAAGCTTATCCCAAAAGAGAGAATTATCGTTTATTATCACAAATTACAGGATTCTTGTTTAATTCAAAATCCTGTCTTTTAGCTGTTATTCGCTTTGAGTTCTTCTGAAACATAATGTTGAAAATAAAGGAAAGTATCTTTTTCCGAGAATGGGAGTTTTGTGATGTATACACAGAAAAGATAACATTCAGATCTTTCCTTTCATGATTGTAGGTCAATATTAGAGAGGTTTTAATTCTGGGAATAAGAAAAAACATTTTTGACAGTGAAAACGGTGAAAGAACAGACGTACGGAAAGTCTCCGTTTCCAACCCGCCTTCAAATTAGGTTTTCAATTCCGAACGCAGTTCTTGGAAATGTGCGTCGTAAAAATGTTTATCTTCGCCAATATACGGTTTGTTTTGAGGCCTTCTAGGCATGTATCTCTTGTCTCAAGAATTATATGACTTTTCCTTATGCTTTCATTTTCACGTTGATTTGTTTAACAACCAGAAAATAATTCTAAATCGTCTGAAGTCATACAATGTAGTAAATAAATATCTATTATAAAAGCAACTAGTCCTGAAACTTATTTTTAAATCACTATATGTTAAATGTTTATGTTCGCCAATATACGGTTTGTTTGCAGGCCTCCCAGGCATGTATATTTGAACCATATTTTCTATAGAATGGCCCAAGTGTCAAACGTAGGCTATAAAAATGTAACATATATCTTTTAATTTAATTTTTTCCAAAAATAACACCATTCAATGTAATATTGACACCCATATTCATTCCTAAACAGTTTCAACCAGTGCTGAAAAAACATTTGATTTTTTTGTTTTAGAGCCCCCTTTCTTTAATTTTAACATGCCACTTTTTTCTATTTTACAATAACATGTAGAAGTAATAAAGAAATGAAATACATGAAAAATTACAATATATTATTTCACAGTAAATAATATACTTTGCTTTTAGTGAACTGGCACTTAGTGTCTGCCGAGGGTTGACTCCGGAATATTAGGCACTCGGTAACAGGAGTCGCTTACCAAATTAGCGAATCAGCTACTAGTTCATTGTTGCATGAGGGTTTCTTCGGTTGGTGATCAGAGAGTTCTTGAAAAACTAAATGTTTAGGCTTTTTATGTTAATATTTAACTGTGACTGCTTCATCTGTAACTATGATTAACAATGAACTTCAAGGAGGCCTTCCTGAAGTGGAGCTGTTAAATTACTCTTTTAGGAGATTAGAAGTTAACTATTCTTTAATGCGTGTCTTCTTCCATTCATCCAACAAAAACAAATGCATTTTGCAACTGTATTACTCTATTTGTCATCATTGTAAATTCTGGACTGCTAAACCAATTGGTACTTTGGCCTGTTTAAGAATATATATATTTATTGCAAATATTAATTGCGGAGTTAATCTTATGGAATTACACATAGGACAGTAGAATTACCTACTTTGAAATTAATAGTTCAGTGTTCAATTTAGAAGATAAAGTATAATGTATACCCATGTGGGAAATAAAGCTTATTGCTCTAGTAATAAGACTTGCGGTTTTAGTGCTATACGTTTACTGAATAACTTTATGAGTGTATTGTGGAAAGGACAATGCACGTATTGATTAAGGGCTTCATCGACGTGCTTCATCCCGTCCCGGGTCTTCTAATATTAGCATTATTTAATGGCTAATAGGGGAAAGGTATGCTCTAATGAACTAATAACTTGATTAAACCGACATCCATGTAAAGGTCATGTGACGTGAATGCTGAGAGTAGAGGACACAACCAATGCCCTCAATCAGAGCATATATAAATAAAAGTTCCGCCCATTCCCTTGAATATAAGATTTCATAACAAAAGTTATTTGTATTACTGATTAGTTAAACTAATTACGCAATCATTTCAACAATTTTTGTCCATTCGTAAAATTACATACCAATGGAATAAATAGGTATATGTTATGCTACTCTAAGGTAAAGTAATGAAGTTATAGCAATAACATGACATACGCCAATAGAATAAAAGCCATATAATTTTATTAATTACAGGATCACGTAGGAAAGTTGACATATAGTTCAATCTTTAAATTCCGTACTGTAACAATCTTATGGTGTGTATTGTTAAGTATAGGCTAATTATGTTTACATAGAATTGTCAATATGAAAAGGTAATTGTTTTAGAGGGTTTTAGAAACATTGAGTTTAATCTTAAAAAGCGTCCTTAAATGTAATATTATAAGTAGGGACCAGAAGTTTTTTTTTTAACATATCTGTCTTTAAAATGTGTACAAGAAATGAAAGAAATAACAAAAAACCTAATGGCCTCGTTATGATACTTTTTGCTTATTTCTTATTTTTGTTACAAGGTATCCTATTTCCTTGATATTAAAATATGTGCATATTTTATTAATTTGTCAAATTTTAACGTCATATTTTGTTTTAGAGAGATTTTAAATATTGTGCATATCACTTTTAATTGAAACATCTACAGCATATTTGGCTAAGTGAACGTTTTGAGAACCGATTGTACAATAATTTAAAATTGACAACTATGACATTATCAATAATAACAAAAATATCCAGTGATTTTAGAACTGATTTTACACGATTAAAACGACATTTTAGTTTATTAGTTTTCAATTTAGTAAATTTGTTGCATTCAACTTTGTTTTTAGGTTTTGTAATGTAAAGTAGACAACTTCTAGGTACTAATTTTTGTAATTTACTATGTAATTCTGCTATAAAGAGAACGTAAGATATTAAGATAACTTAAATTTATAGAGAATATTTAATTGAATCCGAGGTATATTTTAAATTTTAGAGCACATTTGCATGCATATTTAGTCTTCTGATAGAGCATTAACTTCCGGGCCTTAATTATAAGTAAATATATTGTAGGAACCATTCGCTTCTCTGTCTCTCTGTCATTTATTGAGGTGTAGGAAAAGATGGAAATCACTGGGAGCGAGGTCAGGGCTGCAGGGTGGGTGTTGAAACATCTCTTAGCCGAACTTTGCAGGAGACTTTTAGGAAGGTGTTTAAGCCTCCGCCCTACAGCTCGGACCGCGCACCCAGAGATTTTCATCTTTTCCTACCCCTCAAGAAATGACAGTGAATAACAGAATGCTAGAGATTTACAGAGAAACGGAGAAGGTTATCACACAATGGTTCAAATCCAAGGCGGCAGACTTCTACGACACAAGTGTTCAAAAGTTGGTCCCACGGTATGACAAATGTCTCAATTCCTGTGGCGAATAAGTTGAAAAATAGCTCAACGCTTACTATATCTGTTGCAATAAGTATTTCCATGAAATTTTGTTTTGTTTCTGTAAACGGCCCTAGGGAATCTTACTTTGTGGACGCGTCTCGTATCTAGAATGTGACAATATTATTTCAAGAAAAACGTTGATTTGCCATGAATCCATCTTATTAAAGTCATAAATAATGTAATAAAAATATTGGTGTAGGTTCTCCCTGATTAATGTAGCGTATTCTCTTTAAAAAATGTTGACCAACAAGAGTTTTACCAATACCTAACAAGATTGTTAAAATCTTTTTTGTATTTCATGTTATGTACTGCGGCGAACTAATCAAATGACAGATTCATGTATTAATCCATCTGATTATGCCTTTAATCTTAGTCTTGTACTGTAATTATTACTTACATTTTAGTACACTGCAAAGCACAACCCCTTTTAAACGCCATTCCTTAGATATCCGTTAAACACCTTACCTGGAAGCAGAAAAATCATGAATAAAAAATCTTATGTGATACATAGATAATTATGAGCTCCTTCGCTCTATGCATGGGAAATATGAGTTCACAACTCCCCACACAGGTAAAGAGAGGATAAGAGGCCGTATTACAGGGAGTGCAAATTCAGTGCTTTCAGATTCACGTGAAGGCGTGTTGGTCACTACGCAAGCTTGAAAACATTTTTTGTGAGGAAATATTTGAAATAGAAGTCTTAGAACTTAGTACAGTATAAGCATCTCATATTCAAAATTTACAGCTGTTTTCGAAAGAGTTGCGGAAAATAAAATTTCCTTCGTTTAAGTGGTAACATAAGTAAGAGAACGTCATCATCAATCTTGGGTGTCACATTCCCACATGGTAGCTAATAATAAAAAATTTAAAAAAAAAATAAAAATAATACCTTCATTTTAATAGACATTTTATTTTACGACGTACGATTTCACAGACAACACACACACGCACAAAAACAATATTTTTCTGAAACCAATATTTTTAGACTCGGGAGCTTATTACTGTAGAAACACGATATCGAATTTCAGCGTCTAACAGAATACTTTCTCTAGGCCTAAGTGTCCACCTAAGTGCCTACGGCACCGGGTAGAGATAGTAACAATATAAATCCATAATTTAAATTAATTAATAATGTAGATCAGCATCTTAGACGAGAGGTTATTGTTGTTAATTAACGAATGGTCCTGGGCACACACTTTGCCTATACGATGACATATTTCTTCATTCTGACTAAACTATGGTCTTATTCTTTTCACTCTCTAACATCAATTTGTGTCCAATCATTTTCGTTAAAGGCATTAACACAAGCCAATTCCTATAATGAAAAATGACTTCCTTGGGTTTTACGATTGATTAAATAATTTAGGAGGATGGTCCGAAACAAACTAATGGTTAACCCCATTTATAATTTATATGAATTTTATAGTTTTATTGGATGGTAATTCATTTTATTACTTTGACGATGTACTTGTCTAGGCTGGATTAGGGGCAAATTTTTAATTTGACTTCAAGAAAATTATTGAATTATTTACTGACAGTTTGTTTTTTACTTAGGTTTGAGTTAAAAGAAGAACTATGAAAGTTGTATTTCCTTACTTTTTGCCTAATCGATATTTTAATACACAATCATGATCTCATAACATAAAAATAAGGATTTATACACAGTGGAAACCTATGGTATGAGCAGAGGTAATAAAGGAACAAAACAAATTTTATTTAAATTTTATTAATGGACCTGACATTTATATACATTTATTTCATATTCTGGTGAGATTTCTTACGTGAATTTTTACATAAACAAAGATTTGACATTTCAGTCAACCCTGTGAGATGCATCCTACACATGTTCTGCAATTCCAGGTACCGTACATGTCGTTCTGCTTCGAGGGGTAGAAAAGTAAGATATTGTAGCTAATGGTGTGTTATGCAATAAATAATAAAACTATGACGTACACTCCAAAAATAGTTTTGGAGACGTAGGCTCAACATTTAGAACAAAGAGCATTTAACCCTTCCCAAACGTGCATAGTATCTTGGAATCATAGTCTATGACGCGAAGAAGAGAACAATATTTCCAATGCTGCATTTTAGAATGAAACACATACCCAATACAAATTCGTGGTGAATGTCAATTACGCTTTTTACCTTAATCTTCTCACGCTACTGACGTTTAAATTCGTCACCACAAAAACTGCATAAGAGCTTAATATTATTAAGTTAATAGTGCAATGATTTACGCTAAAATGTAAGAATTTTTAATCATGTGTTGTGGTTCAAATGATTCGAATGTATTTTTTATTATACCATAAAATACGAAATTGTGAGGGAATCTTCCGAATTTTTCTCGAACTAAAGGAAACTGAACGACAATATGCAACAGTGGATTACGTTTCTGCTAGGAATTTGTTTGAGAAATACATCGATGGACTTTGACACCACAGATCCGATGCAATTTGTAAAATAAGAAGATAAAATGTTTCCTAAATTGTCAATCTTTATGTGACATTTTGTGTTGATTTTATTTATCTGCCAGTGTTGGAAGAATATTTTCTGCAATAAACAAAAAAAAAAAAAAAACAAACAAAAAAACAAACAAACAAACAAACAAAATACAGAAATCACCTAAGCACTCAACGACTCAAATGAGCTCCGGATTTCTACATTCGAAAACAAATGCAAGATATGCATCCTGTTACAATTTTGAAATAAGTGGATGAATAGCGACGCCTACAGTAAGGGTGGGGAGAAAGGAGAAAGAGAAGGCGAAGAAGAAGAAGAAGAAGATAAAGTCGCCTAGGTTACAGAAAACATTAGTGAGTTTGATATTTTTTTCTTTAATAATAGACATGTAGCTATAATACAATTTCATTTTTTTAAATTCGAAATTTTCCATAAACCTTCTGAAATATTTTAGTTCATCTTCCGAAATATTTTAGTTCATCTTCCGAAATATATATATTATTTTCAGAGCTGGGTTAACTATGGGTTAACACATGGGTTAACTATATTTCCATATGGCATTTCCCCAAAAAACGATCCTATATGTTTCGATAAAATCTGCATTATAAAAATGCTGCTAAAGCTACTTTGAACACTTAAGAGATGGTAGAGAGTTTCCGTGATTATTTCAGTTATTTGAAGGCATTCAATTTTCGATCAATGAAATGTAGTGATTTTGTTTTATCTTTACCTTAGGATCCATTTCTCTTTGTTACGTATTAAAACTGGTTTTAGGGGTAGTCGAAACTCAACTGACTTAGCCTAAACAGCGAAATGATCGAATTGCTATGAATGAATGACCACGTAAGAAATTCATAGTTCGTTTCTTATGCATTTTAATTAATAATGCACTGAATTATTGTTTTTTTTTTCACCTTTCAATTCGAAAACTAAGATGAAAATTAACTTTCTTTTAACTACACAAACTATAATACTGGGTTTCTCGATGACACAACATAACTAAAAATTTCAATCCAGTGCAGCCTTTAGAATAATAATTTGGTAAGCAATAATTTAATACCTGTTATTAAGATACAGGTGTAGGCCTATAACAATAAGCCAATATAATCATTGCTTTTTTTTTTCAATTTTATTTCTACTGAGTGAAAATCATTTAAACTAGGCTGATACCGATACGTATTTCGGGATATTTTTTCAATAACTATTTTGTCAAGTCAATACTTTGAAAGTCACTAAGACCGCTAGCGTAGTGTTTACTGTGAAAAATTAGGACACGTGCTTAGATCCTGTAGCCGCTGCGTTCGTGTTTTATTGCTGGGGTGTTTATTATGAGACAAAATAGTTTGCAGCCTAGCTAATTCACATACAGTAGGCTGTGGAATAATATGGCTGAGTTAATAACCATGTCAGCCAATTTGTTCATACATCAGATAACCCAGATCTCATGATTACAGCCATAAATACGCGGGTTGGGGCTGTTTTATGTCCCTTTTATTTTAGTTTTGTTAAAATCGTAAAAAAGGTTCCGGCAAAATAACAGCATAAAAACATAGCAGTGTACCCTTTGAAATGGATATCCGTTAGTACATGTCATTATTGCTATTTTCCTGAGTATGCTACATAAAATACGAATATATGCAACATTCTGAAGCTATCACACTTCAGCCAGTCCCGCCATAAAGTCCGAGCAGTGGCGTATAGCCTACATGCTCGTAGAGAAAGTTTCGGCCGAAAGTTTGATTCCACGAGTACAGGTAATAAATTGAAACCTGTAGAAAAACTCTTATATTTATAATTCATGTGTGATCTACTGTTCAGCTCAATCAATAAATACTTATATAATAGCCTACTTTAATCTCATTTTTTTTAAATTTTGTTTTGACTAGGCCTTTCTGTTCTATACAACCATCATCAGGGCATCTTATTTTGTAGAATTTCATCTAAAAAGTGTGAAGATGTTTCAGTAATGGCGTCATTGTTCATTAAAATCACTAAAACTTAGTTCTTAAAAACATCAGTAAGATTCACTTGTTTTGTCTATGTTGATTAAAAAGTTCTTAAAATCATTAGTAAGTGTCACTTCTTTTTCTGCTACATTGACACTCTCACAGAAGTTTAAGAATTAAGTCTTAGTGATTTTAATCAACAATGACGCCATTGCTAAAACAGCTTCACTCTTTTTAGATGTAATTCTACAGAATAAGATGCCCTCATGACGATTGCATAAATCCAAAAGGCCTAGGTAAATAAATATATAAGAAAGTTGAGATTAAGGTATTACATAATTACTTCTTGTAATTGTAACCAGATTTATTCCGACATGTTTTATTTTAAATGTCAATACAAATTTTTTACTGACCGTTTAAGTTTCTCGTTAATTTATAACGGCAAACAAGTTTATATTTATTTGAATAAAAACACTTTCTTAACGCACTTTATTTTACCTTAGTAAACTTCTGGACGGCCGTTTCGCAGGTTGTGTTCCTGCATCATCAGCAGAGTGCCAACTCTGTTGCAGGAACACCACCTACGAAACGGCCGTCCAGAAGTTTACTAAGGTAAAATAAAGTGCGTTAAGAAAGTGTTTTTATTCAAATATTTGTGCACAACGCTAAAGTCGGACACAAGAATGAAGTTTATATTCATCGCTATTCTTTGCATTCTAGAAATATTTGTTTTTACTTCTCTATAACTTATTAACCGAGTGTGCTTATTTTCTAAGGTGTATGTAACCTACTTGCAATACTGTTTAATAATAGCCTACATTTTTCTACGATCCTATTATTTCATCTATTTCCTGCTCTTGCTCTCAAAGTAGCAATGGTGGGAGATACGGATCCGCAGCCTCCGCGACTGAGAAAAGCGCAGGAGATTCGTGGACGGAATAAAAATTTACGCTTTATACGAACTTAGCCAAGATTTTATAATCCAACATAGTGAAAAGAAGTTATACGTTGAGGTTCATTTTAAAGTGTTGGAAATTCTAATTTAATGAATGAGAGAACGTTCTGAGTCCTTCAGGTAAGTAATGAACAAACTTGTTGAGTCTCAAAATTTTAGGATCTTTAACCGTTTATCAAAATGTTAAGTGACCTGACGGTCGACTCCGCCTAGCACGGGTTGTATAGGCCTCTATATCCACATAATGTGACAAGTTCCCCCAACTTCTTTAGAGAGGGGTTCCATTATCAACCAGGCCTGGAACAAATGCATCCAGGACCTGAAAGACAGAAGAGGCAGATTGCTCTAAACAGACAGGAAATAGAACAACTGTTCCTTGATTGGTCGACTCGCTCAACAAGGATTGGTATGTACAGGTAAGGGAAAAAAACGGACTGACTCTTGTAGCTGATTTCAGAGCCTTGTGATACGTAAATAAATGTAAGAGATGTAACGGAAACGTTTGTTTTCACAAGCAATGCAAATTACGTGAAATTATTTCTCAGTTCAAGCAATTTATCGACACTAGAACAAATTTCAATACATTCCCTGCTATCCCGTGAATGCCGCTAGGCATGCGCAGTGGCTCATATCGGCAACTCAGATATTTTAGTCGGTCCGCTTTTTTTCCCCCCTACCTGTAGGCTACATATCACACTCACATGTACATATATTTCCCAATAATGTGACACTCGACAATTGAGGACCACTGAGGCTAGAGACGCATTGGCTTCTGAAAAGTTGAAAAACGCTTTCTCAACTGGCTATAAACCCGAGAAAAATAGTTATATATGATAACCCAGAACATTTGGCCATACATATAGGCCTACAGTGTCAATTTTATTAGAATTGTTATAATTATTTGCCGGTACTCCGTGATACTGGATGGCGGAGGGTCTACGCTAAAAACCGGAAGATTGCAAGTGCTTATTCTCCATGATCTCGAATCCATCTATAGCACTATGGCACGTTGGTCTATTCATCCTCTGACACAAAATAAGAAATCCTGGGGTAAAGGAGGTCAGTGCGTAAAGCTTATAACGTTACCATCTTCACCTGACCGGCCTGTACAGCAATGGCTTTCTATTCCCAAGTTCGCAGGTTTGAGCCTGGCCCGGAACTTTGACATTTAAATCTTATGTGCGAAAATGTGTCAGTCATATGTGTGTTGTTTCACAACCTTTTAAATTAGCCGTTCTGTTAATTAGAAGACCTCGAAACCTACAAATTCTATGATTTTCTCTTCATCAAGTAGAACAGCCCACATATAGGCCTACGTCGCTTTTAAGGAATATTCATGCCAAATTGCAAGAAAACTGAGCAGAGCAAAGCGTTTGGCCGTGACTGCATAATTTAAAAAAATTACACAGAAATGGATGATTTACCGGTAAACCATTAGAGTAACGTCAAAAATGTACTGGAACAAAGTTGTAGAAAATTTTACACTCTGGATTGGAAGAAGAATTAATGAAAGCAACTGAACATTACATGAAAATGGGCCATTAAATATGTCGTCATTTTGAAACTGAATAAAAATAAAGATCTTTACGCATGTCAATTTTTAATTACTTCAAGGAAAATTTATACCAAATAGGAAGAAAATCGTAACTGCATAACACACAAAATCACAAACAGACGAAATGCTGAACAGTCGAGTTAGAACACCTTGTATCTTCGATCGATGTCTTATAAAATCGTTTAAGACTAATTCTTTTGAAATAAAATAAGATAATTCAATCGTCAAACTACCTTTCGCGTCCTCGAAAAATGTTTAACTGAAAATACTACATTCCTCTTTTTCGAGCTATAGCACTTCACACACCCACACACAAGCTAGATAAAAGAGAAAGTAGCGGTCAATGGGAAATGGTGGTTGCTAATTATTTCAAATAACACATACCACTTAATATCGTTAACTTATTATTTCACTTAATATCGTTATTACGATATTCCTGAAAATGTTTTACTAAACAATTGTTTACTGATCACAAAGAACCCACAATCCGCTACTCGTCTTTACGTCATGACTACGACGAACAACAACTTTTCCAAGGCTAGTCAACTACTAGATGACAAGCTTTCCAACTTTTAAACATTGTATGAAGTGTTGAATGCCTAATGAATGCCTTCAAAATACGCAAGGAACCGATCTGTCAAAGAAGGTGGTAGTAAAACAATCGGATCCAATGATTCAATTGAGTAAAGCTACGCCAGAGCCACTTTGCCGGCTGTTGACACAACTACAGCGCCATGCAGATCCCTCGACTGGCTGTATAAACAAGCTTTAAATCGAGCACACACTTTTCTTCTGTTTACTTTATCGAATCAAGCGTGTAGAACTAATTCCTTCGAAAGATGGCCAAGCTTTCATAATATCGCAGTTTAATAGATAATCTAACCATTTTAAGAACAACCCTGAAGAAAATAAAATCCCATAACCTACCTCGCTCATAGGCAATGACAATAATGTGCCTTGGCAGCAATGGCGATTACGTTGTGAAATAGAGTAGTGTATAGCATCTTTGTAAATAAAGTTTTGTGTTTATATCTTTCGTTATTGTTTGGTTATGCCAAATCGTTCTTTACTTTCTGGACGATCCTAGTATTTTATTAAACATCGTTCATATTATTGAACTATAATACAGTGAGTCCAATTTATGAGGAAACCTCTCATCACTGCCGCATTGCCGCGCTAGCATCGCATTGCATCGCAGTTGTACAAAGCATACAAGCGGTTAGTTGCTTCGGTGTGTTGTAGTGAGACGCTTGTCTATTGTTGTCGTGTGTTACATAAGACAATAATCGAAAATGTATACGGTTGAACAGCGAATTTATTTGGTGGAATGTTACTTATTGAGAAATAACCATAGACGGCGCGTTCGGAGATTTTCTCGTAAATATCCTGACTGTACCATCTCAGTATCTCAAATAAATGGTGAGTAATAAGCCTCTACATGTAGGCCTATTTTGATAATAAATTGGTTGAGTTATTATTTTGTATTGTTTCTAAAGTCTTGATTTGCCGGTAGTAACGGAACACGGTCCCCGCCGGTGCAAGCACAACAGCGGGGAAAGTGTGAGCAGGGGCAACGCTGTTAAAAAGTTTCCGCATAAAATGGCCTCCCTGTAGTAATACGCCTATCAACGTGAAGGTAGGCTAGACCTGTAAATTTCCATGGGGCTTCGTAGAAAACATCTGTTAGCTATATTCATTTGCTTGAATGACCATTTATTGTATTATCTAAATGCGAACTTTCAACTGCTAGAACATCTTAATATTTGAACATTCCAATATTTATTCATTCTCTCTACGGTCTGAAGGGCAAAAATGGGTAACTATCTGAAGGCTGGCATTTGACCTCAGCGTTTTACTATGACTCACATACACACGCACATATATGCTACTGGAGGAGAATAGAGTATTGAATATTAACGTAATTTTGAAATACAAAATAGTGTAATTTCTTGGCCGAAAATAATTATATAACCAAGCTGTTGCAACAGGTGAACGCATGGAAACTTCCGCTAATGCGGAGCAAACACAAAACAAAACAATAATATTTAAACTAAAAGTGGAAACTACGTAGCCTACATTAAAAAATTCGGCAATCTTCGCACCAGTTATTACATGGAGTAATAGAACTAATATTTGTGTATTGTATAAACGCTGGTCTGGGATTAATGACAATGGGTCGTTGATCCTACGTCAATGAAATCATTGGCTTTATTTACCGGATATTGTGAGCCTTATCGGTATGATAATTCCTTTGTAGCTACCTAAGGCCTGCCATAGTTCATGACATGGTAGGCTGTGGTGACTTTAAAGGCTCAATTATATCTTCATGAAGGTCAGACTAAACGATCTAATGAATTAACCCAATGAAGAGCTCGATTTGTAACGATTATATAAGCAATCATCAGGTAACACCACAACTGGGTTCTAAGTTTGAAATGAATTAAAGAAATTTTAGTAGAATAGCCGACTTCCAGAATCATAAGCATAATACGGGAATAAAAATTATCATATTTTGCATAAAGCACTAATCTACTTTTCTTATATATTTGCTTCAAACAATTGTTCAAAGTGACGCAGTAGCAGTGAAAATGTTAATAGTGGGTAAACTCCGCTCAGAGCAAATCAAGAAATTCCCACGCACAATTCCATCCATATGATCTATGACTCAAAGTTTTGATTTATTTTACTGTGCATTCATATCATAGGTCTATGTAATGTACCTACCCTCACAATGTATCTCTATCGCTTTCTACACAGGTTGAAACTGTGCGGATTTCAACAGCTTCGATGAAACAAACACCGTATTTATTTGTCCCAAGTGAGTACTTTCCTTAGAGTCCGTAACTTTAAGTGTGCTTTACTCGATAATATTATCCGAACTCTTCTAATATTTCACATCAGCAGAGGAAATAATACGGAATAATTTTTCCCTTTGCAGTTTTCCAATAAAATTAGTAATTTTTGACCAAATTCAATACGAATATTATTACGTGGACCAAATAATACACGATGTAAGGCAACTCGAAGAAGGAGCGATTAGGATTACTTACTATAGTGTGTCTATTGTCATACTAGTGAGAGACAGTTTTTGCCATCGAACGAGCGGTCTGGGAGTGCGCTGTTCCAATTCTGCATAACTTTCAACCCATTTATCTCACAAATCATATACGTAATCACAAAACGCAAAATAGGTTTCATATTTATATATTGCACCTATCTAATTGGTAGGATTAGGAGTGTCCGCCTGTAAGCACTAGTAAATTAAACACCTATATGTTTGGTTGCTGACACAGAAGAATTAACATTTACATAATAATGGAGCCGATGTCAAAAGGTATAGCCTACCGATATGTAAATATAATTTTATCCTGTGATATTTGTGATTGCAATGTGCAATGAACCAGCAACGATGTCCTATCACTTTTATTGAGATGATCCTCGAGTTAGGAATGTTCTGAAGACAAATGTTTTATTTAGAACGTATATGGCCGCTTGTCCAAGCTGCATTGTGTGTGGGATTGCTATCTATTGAGCGAGTTAGAAGCTGTTATGAAATGTCCTAGCGACCAGGTTAGTAGTGGGAGTGACCAAATAACGGAGGCGGTGGACGCTGTATAAATCATTAAATAACAACTTCACTTTCATTGACGACTTTGACCAGTAGTTCTCATACTGGTTGCACCTGGGTTAGATCGATCCACTTGTGAGAGGACTGAATGTGACCTATTTTAGGCTTATTATGTATCTTTTTTTTATCACCAAGAAGAAGGACCCTAAATAGATTTGCAAGCTATTAGTTTTTTTTGTTGTAATTTGTAATTTTTAAATTTCGTGACGAGTATTTTTGTACCATTGTAAGGAGAAAAGTTATTATAAATTTTTGCTTCTTTTGCTCGTACCATAGATACTATAGGCAGAGGAAGAATTGTGTTCGACCCAGAAATTCGAAGTTGAGTTTTTAACATAAATACACGTTTTGAGGGTCTCTGAATTCAAAAATAGTATTTTCGGAAACATATCTGTCTGTGTGGATGTGTGTCTGTGTGGAAGTGTGTCTGTATGTCTTGTGAAATAGAGTAGGATTACTTCCACAAGTCTCTGGGTTTTTACGTATATACCTTAGGAGCGAGTCTCACCGTTCGTAGAGTTCCTGCCTAGGGGAGGTAGCTGCACCCTGATTGGCTATCCCACTCCACGTGTTGTCTGTCTCTGCCTCTGCGGCATTATCCCTCGACTCAACTATTACAGTATTTTCTACCACTGGCAACGTGCAGCATGATCTTTACTCTGTGCTCAACAGTAGCTCACTGATCTTACGCGCAGCGAATCCGCGCATCTTGGTAACGAGACGTAACGAGAAGCTCGCTCGCTGGGTTAGTCTTCAAGGCCAGAGACTTTGTGGGAGTAATCCTACTCTACCCTAGCTCCAAACGGAAAACAAAATGTTGTGTTTGGGTCAGTTACCTTCTGAGGATGTGACACGAAGATTGGTGAGAGGTTTCTCGTATTTTTACCAAGTGCTAAAACTTTTATACAAACATTTTTTCGAATAAAATTCTCTGCAGGGTAGATATAAGCCATCTACTCTGAAAACGCGCTCTTTGCAATACGGCCTCTTGTAATGGAAAATCGTACGAAAACGACATTTTGTATTTGGGTTAGGTACCTCCTGGGGATGAGACACGAAGATTGGTGACAATTTTATATTATTTTTAAGGGGACTTGGAATGAAATAAATTTCTTTTGTCGCGATTTTCTCTAAAACAGCTCTTGTTTAAATTTCACACATGGGGTGCTTACATCACGAGCTAAAACTTTTATTTGAAACATTTTCTCGATAAAATTATCTGAACGGTAGTTATAAGCTACTTAGCCTACTCTGAATACGTGCACTTTGCAATATGGCCTCTTGTTCTATATCAGAATGTGAAGTGAGAAAAATGTATTGGCCTTTCAATGTCCTCGAGTTTTTTTTATCATGACTGATACATTTCAGCGATGCTCTTCTTACCCAGTTTGCTATTGCAACCGAGCAAGGCCACCTTCAATTAATTTCACAATTGAATACGGTCTGCACAGTTCAAATATTATATTACAAAGCATAGGCCTATAAGCCTATTATGATTTTCCAACTGTACATTATAAAATGTGTTTCCTAACCCACATCATCCTGAGAAAAAAACACGACTTTTGTGGTAATTAACATTTTTAGTTTCTCAAGTTAAAATTAAACTGATATTTTCAAAGATATTAATAAAGAATATTTCTTTAAGTTCTAGGAACATTTTATTTATTCCTACACAATTACATTCTATTATCATCATTTCAAGAAAATAAGGCATTTTAATAGGAAAGTACCTATAGAATATAAGTTACAATGAATTTATACGATTTAATACTGAAAAGGGACCTAAATATGGAAAAAAAAAATGTGGCACTCTTAAAGGAATAATAACAAAGAGTCTTTTTAATTTTTTTTTTTTTTATTGAAATGGATGCATGTTTACCGCAAAGTTTAATGAACTCAAATATGGGTGCCAGGTCCCAACGCTATTCTTGGCCGTTTTGACCTACCTTAACAACAAACTGCTTGACACATGTCTTGCTTCACTCGCATTAAATTTTTCTGCCGCCTAATTTGTTGTTTGCAAGATCTGTTCTCACACCTTCAGTTCACAGATGGACATTGCACTTATTTTTTACAGTCAATAGGACATGAAATACTCACATGACTTTCTCTATACTAGCCATGGATTTTGCTATTTTTTCTCGTCTCATAGTAAGTGCCCTCATTGGAAAGCCAAGTTATTTGCAAGACTGGACTTAAACCTAAGTAGGCTTATGTGGAAAATGTTCCTAGCTTAAAATTTCACTTTAGACTATTCAAATAAATAGTTTTTTTGTTTTCCTACGAAAAGTTACTGAACAGAATTTAAACCAGACCATTAGGCTTCGGCTTGAAGACATCGTACTCAGCAGATATAGGCTACAACGGTGAATACGCAAGAAGAACCAGGAAGCAGGGAGATGAATCAGTGTGTTAGTGTTTTTAATAAAACTTTCTAAAGCTTTTAATAGGGTGATCATTCGTCCCGTGACCTTTCGGGACAGTCGATTTTTTAAACAGCTGTCCCATAATTTTATGTACCTTTGTTGGGACGCAATCTGTCATTTTTTATATTTAAAAAGTACTCACTTTGTCTTTTGTCCCTTTTCATTAAAAAAAAGTAATGCAAAAAGTACATATAAAATATGTACTTCCCGATCTATCAAAATGGTCTTACGTTATGGTGATAAAATTCTAGTTCTTCAGTTTAGAAAGATGCTGTGATCATCAGATGAATATGCAGCAAGAAAATAGTGTGCTTCCAAGCACAGTAGTGATTCTCGTCTTTTCTAAACAAAGATATTTTAACAGTGGTTATTATGGACGGGGCACTAAACCATGTGAACTATAGTGCTGCTCTATGAGAACTAGTTCTTAACTCTTCAAGACACTTGTTTTTTTAATGAAAGTTCAGACCAGCTGCTGCGCATAATATGGAGGTGTCACATTACAAGATAATTAAAAGCAATTAAGTAGAGTGAGAAAAGTAAAAATATTGACACGTTAGCTTTTAATTGCTTTATCACACTGACTAGGCTAAGTTAGACTAGAAGGCGATGCCATTTTAATTTTTAATTAGACTATTAATATATCTACGACTGCGGAACAAGATACCTTAAAGATATTACACGTTTCGAAAGGGCTAGACATAAACTAAAGGTTATGGTATACTGCGTGTAATTCACTCACAAGATTTGTGCAATATGACTGCAGTTGACTCACAAGAGTGGCACAACGTTCCTGCAGCTCACAAGAAAGGTACAATGTTCCTGCAGCTCACAAGAATGGTATATGTTCCTGCAGCCCACAAGAATGGTACATGTTCCTGCAGCCCACAAGAACGGTACAATGTTCCTGCCGCTCACAAGAATGGTACATGTTCCTGCAGCTCACAAGAATGGCACAATGTTCCTGCCGCTCACAAGAATGGTATATGTTCCTGCAGCCCACAAGAATGGTACACGTTCCTGCAGCCCACAAGAATGGTACATATTCCTGCAGCCCACAAGAATGGTACATATTCCTGCAGCTCGCAAGAATGGTACATGTTCCTGCAGCCCACAAGAATGGTACAATGTTCCTTCAGCTCGCAAGAATGGTGCAATGTTCAGCCATGTGGGGGTGACGTATAGGCACCCATGGAAAAAACATGGGACTTTTTATCTGTCCTAATCCTATATATTTTTCACAGTACCGTATTTTTCACCATATCATTAAAATTTTGACATAAGATAGTAAGTGGTCTGTCGTCAAAATACAATTAATTTTTCAACAACTTACAATTGATACATTTGGCTTTTAGAAACTTTCTAATACTAAATGCCCTATCGATACCATGGGATAAAAAAGATTGGGACATTTGGCGAAAAACTTTTTAATAGAACAACCGAAGATAAAACCTTGTTGCAGACTGCATTAGAGAAAGTGTTTATTGTGTTTGTGTAGGAGGCAGAGTCGTGTCTAAATAAGGGGATTAAGTAGAGACAAGCAGCACAGACATTATGCGAATACTTTGCCTCGCAAGTTTTTCAGTCACAAGATTAAACTGGCGGAAAACGGGATTTAGTTAATCTAGACTTTGGAATTCCGCGCTCTCTGCTAATGCTGGCTTGCTCTGAGCTGAATTTACGTGTGTCATTACAGAAAGCAGTTCAGCAACTCCCCTTTATTAGCGTAACCTACTTTCTCTTTCATTCGGAAAAATGGAAAATAAGCTTATAGGATTATCCCGCCCATCCATGACCTTCTTTCAAACCTATGGACAAAAACTCTCGCTACCAACATGAACAACTCCTCGTGTCGTGTAATTTGCGTATAACCTAAATTTCCTTCAAGTAAGGGTAAACTATTATTTCGAACGGGAATTTTATTTCCATTGACGATACTTAAGTTAAAACCAGATTATCAAGATTTTTACTGCCAATTGCCTAAGTATTTTTTGTTTAGAAATTCTAAGCTATCTGTTTCTACCTTCTAAGTGCTCAAAATATTGGACCAATTTATACAAGGAAGGTATTTTTAAGATCAGGAGGATCTTAGCAAATCAAACTAGAAGCCATTAAAAACCAAATTATACTTTTATTCCCCGTAGTGAAGTTGGTTGAACGCAGCAAACTAGAGGGTAGCGCTTCGGAGGTTTGGTGCCAGAGATCACTGGGATGTTTCAATTGCCCCAATCTTTCTGGTGACTCTATGGCTTAAGTTCCAATGTTGAACATACGAGGCGTAGTTATAAAGTAAGTACCAATATATATATATATATATATATATATATATATTTTAATTCCAAACAAATTATTTTCATTCATTACCTTACACATTACACTACTTCTCCACCTTGTAACGGGAAACCAGTTTTTATATGCCTGTGTCAAAGAATGTTGCCGTCTGTGATAAAAGCCAAGTCTGCTCTTATTGTTTCACGTCGTTCATATGTTTTCCACCAGAGAATTTCTTCAGATGAAGAAACAGATGAAAATCGCTTGGTGCCAAATCCAGATTGCAGGGAAGGTGGTCGAATTGTTCTTAACCAAATGATGCGTCAGATTTTGAGTTTGTTTAGCGATTTTCATGTTTCGTCATCTGAAGAAATTCCTTGCTGGAAAACATTTCAACGATGATGATGATGATGATAAATAAAAAGTGCAGATTTGGCTTTCATCACAGGTGGCATCATTCTTTGTCTAAGGCATACAAAAACTGGTTTCCCGTTACGAAAAGTAGGCCTACTTGAATAACGGAGGTGACTATGTGAAGAAGTAGTAAAAGGTGTAACGTGTAAGGTGATGAATGGTAATAAAGTATGGAAAATAATTGATATTTAAGAAAAAAAAAACTTTCGGTTCTTACTTTAAAAACACGCCTCGTAAAAGAAAACCTGGTGCATTCCTGTGGGAAATGTGCCGACTCTTAAACTGGAGAGCATCAGTCTCTATAAACCCTAATAAAACGTATAAGCTTATTTAAATAAATTCAAGGCGAACAAAATCCACCATCTCAAACTCTTTAAAGTCTACATTGTCACTTAAGGATTAATGTCATATAATTAGGGACCGGATTTTTAGGTTTTTAAAAACACTGTTTTAGGTTTTCCATTAGGTGAAATAGTTTTTTTTAGGTTTTTTGTCCAAAATATAGTTTTCAAGCAGAATAATTGGTTTAATGAATTTGAATGTGCTACATAGGATTCAATACATAATACTTGTAAAGTTTAACTTAAATAAATTGACTTAAATTTGTGTAAACTTGCTTTAGGACAATATTACACAATTGAAGAAAGAAAGCATAAACAATCAAAAGAAGCAGTGAAAATAAGATTGCCTCACATTTCCTGGTTACAGTATATCACTATATATATATCACTATCACAGTATATCAGTATATCTTTCAAGATTCTCAACATCTGTAATATACAGCAGGAGCAACTTGGAAAACGACAGAACAGACGTAGAAACCCGCGGGGTGCAACGTCATAAAATAACCTCAGAAGAAGAAGAAGAAGAAGAAGAAGAAGAAGAAGAAGAAGAAGAAGAAGAAGAAGAAGAAATTCAGGTCGTCGCCAATCCACTGCCGTAATAAACTCGATTTCATTTGTTTCGGCATAATTAACACGTCTTCTTAAAACTCACAGTGTGACCACTCAGTATGAATAACAGGGCAGTACTAAATACAAACAACAGCTTTAAAACAGGAATCTATATCCTTGTTCACACATGGCAACAATGGTTGTTCGTATAGTGCAGTTACTCATTGGATGGCCAGTCGGCTTCAAAGGTTTCGGTGTTTCTTTATGTTAATTGATCTTACTAAATCGGTCTTGGGCTTCCGCTATCCAAAACAAAAGCAACGTTGCAATATTCTCTCATTGTTATCACTGACCTCAGTTCTTCCTTCGCTTTATTTAATTCACACGTGTTATTGTTTACTGTAACTTGATCTTGCAACAACGCATTCACTCCACGCGGAGTAGACGAGTAGCTGTCAAAATCGCCACAGGACATTCTTAGATTTTGATTGGCTGGAGTAACTAGCTGATTGGTGCGGTAAAACAAAGAACATGGGTTGAGCTGTCGGCAAACTTTTCCTCCTAACGAAAGGAAGCCGCCTGGGTATGCAATGGCCAATGAGTAACTGGACTATACGAATATTTTAAAAGGAATACGTCGGTACTCTTACACTTCGTCTCTTGTTACTGTCCATCCTAGACGACAATGGATTGAACGAAACGCTGGTGGTATTAATTTCAACCTGACAAAGTTTTGTCTCTCCACAAAATATCGATTTCTCAACTGGCAAACGAAATATACAAAAAAGTAGACTAAATTAGATATTTTAGGTTTTACAAACCGTTTAGGTATATTTAGGTTTTTATACCCCATTTAGGTATTTTTAGGTACCACAGAATTAATGTGAGTGAATCCTATGGACATGATTCGAAAAAGTGTATGAGCGCTTTTTGTTTTTGAAGTAAGGAAAAAAATAGGTAAAAACCTAAAAATCCGGTCCCTACATATAATACTATCGATTTTTTTCTTTCTTTAAGAACACTATAGGGTCATTCCATATTAAATCAACAAATTTTAAGAAATTTTTTTGCCACACCATTTTTGATTTTGATGAAATTTGGTAGGTGATGTGTACCAGTCTTCTGAACCCCAAAACAAATCTTGTTATACCTCTAAAAAATTTTACTCCTGAGATATAGGCATTTGTTTGGAGCACGAACAAGCAAAAAATGTAATTTCAGACCTGCTTTCTGAAAGCCGTAGCATTTCTATTTGAATCAATAGGATGATCAGATAGGGCTCATTGGAAAGCTTAAAGAATGGACTTTCATTTGTGCATACTAAATTAGATTTAAGTTAAGTCTAAACAGACGTTTTTAGGGCTCTAATCTTTGTTCGTGAACTGTCGTTTTGCGTAATTTTAGGCATTAAAAAAACAACGAAGGACTTGGAGTAACAGGCCAATTTTTTTTCCTGTTACACTTATGTATGAGGAGTATGCGTAGGAAAAAAACTGAGCTGTTACTGGTGGTCCTTCACCCTGAAAAATTTGCTTAAACTTCGAAAAAAGTGTAAATCGTGCTTTTTCTCGGTCCCAAAAAGTAATGTGGGACAGGTGATAAAAATCTGAAAATGCCAGGATGAGAAGCCCTTATAGTGCACTTTAAAATAAAAACAAAATCATTCTGTGACTGGAAGGGATAGAGGAGCTACAAGCCTTTGAAATATCAAGAAAACAGCACTTGACCGCTACTGGAAATAGGCTAAGCAGATAGGATAATTACCACAAAATTTAATTTAAATTTACATAAAATACAAAACATTTATTTACAAATGAGAATTTTCCTCAGTTATACAACTTTCTGATTTTTGTAATTTTTCTAGCAAATTTCCACATTTGATTTTTTTTTAAGCTACATTGATGGCAATTTCAAGTGCTGTATTTAGAAACCATTCTTATCCTGGTTTATTAGGTGTAGGTACTGGATTAAACTCTACTCTTCTATACAGTATATTGAATTATATGTTAACTAATAACTCATAAGTTTTGGACACGCACTGTTCATTGGAGTCTGGTTGCTGACCAAGTCATGTTTGAATATGCATAGCTTCATATGATCCAGCCCCTCTGTTGAATGCTGTCCACTATTCACTTATTGAGCTGACTCACAGCATGTAGGTTGTGTTTGTGCTTCATTATCTTTTGATTAGTTTATTTTTTTTAAATTGTTACTATTGTTATTTTGTGCTGAATACATGCTATTGAAATTGTTACCAGCATATTACTGTGCACAAAATGTTAAAAAAATTAAAAATCCAAATCAAGGCACAGAGACCGGTACTGACAGTGAAGATGAATGCCCAGACATTTATGAACCTGAAACCATTCTTGTTGAAACAGTTAATGATGCTTGTTCAGTCCTTGGTATTTCTCCTGTTAAGGTGCAGAAGCTGTCAGTTGAAGCTAGAACCTCAGTGTTAACAAATGAGGTTAGTATATCAGGA
Organism: Ectobius pallidus; assembly: GCA_964059195.1. Lineage (NCBI taxonomy): Eukaryota > Metazoa > Arthropoda > Insecta > Blattodea > Ectobiidae > Ectobius > Ectobius pallidus. The sequence continues at coordinate 61,633,358 of CAXKWD010000002.1, forward strand.
AAGTTAAGTAAGTCTTTTGATTTGAACATTTCAACTGATAATGAGGAATTTTCAATGAACATGCAGCCTGCCAGTTTAGCGAATGAGTACAAGCAACTAATTCACAAGCTTAAATTTAAAAAAATTAAAGAATATTGTAAGTTTAGCTCCTAGTAGTTGGAGTATTAGTATAGTTCAGAGTGAGTTTAATGTCAGCCAATACTTAGCCCACCAGTCAAGAAATTTAGTGAAAAAGAACGGGATTTTGCCACAGAATAGGGAGAACAGGACTAGGAATAAACTTGATGAAGTTTCAATCAAAACTGTACAAGACTTCTACGAAAATGATGAGTACAGCAGAATGATGCCAAGGAAAAGATACTGTGTGTCTGTTAGAGGACCTAATGGAGAAAAAGGTTAACATACAGAAAAGGTTAATTTGATGTAACGTTAAAGAGCTTTATGCAGCTTTTAGTGTTTAATGCATTACCTACATCCAAAAAACCAGGATAAGAATGGTATCTAAATAAAATAGTTGAAAATACAGTAGGCCTACTTGAAATTGCCATCAATGTAGCTTAAAAAGAAGTCAAATGCGAAAATTTGCTAGAAAAATTACAAAAAATCAGAAATTTGTATAACTGAGGAAAATTCTCATTTGTAAATAAATGTTTTGTATTTTATGTAAATTTAAATTAAATTTTGTGGTAATTATCCTATCTGCTTAGCCTATTTTCAGTAGCGGTCAAGTGCTGTTTTCTTGATATTTCAAAGGCTTGTAGCTCCTCTATCCCTTCCAGTCACAGAATGATTTTGTTTTTATTTTAAAGTACACTATAAGGGCTTCTCATCCTGGCATTTTCAGATTTTTATCACCTGTCCCACATTACTTTTTGGGACCGAGAAAAAGCACGATTTACACTTTTTTCGAAGTTTAAGCAAATTTTTCAGGGTGAAGGACCACCAGTAACAGCTCAGTTTTTTTCCTACACATACTCCTCATACATAAGTGTAACAGGAAAAAAAAATTGGCCTGTTACTCCAAGTCCTTCGTTGTGTTTTTAATGCCTAAAATTACGCAAAACGACAGTTCACGAACGAAGATTAGAGCCCTAAAAACGTCTGTTTAGACTTAACTTAAATCCAATTTAGTATGCACAAATGAAAGTCCATTCTTTAAGCTTTCCAATGAGCCCTATCTGATCATCCTATTGATTCAAATAGAAATGCTACGGCTTTCAGAAAACAGGTCTGAAATTACATTTTTTGCTTGTTCGTGCTCCAAACAAATGCATATATCTCAGGAGTAAAATTTTTTAGAGGTATAACAAGATTTGTTTTGGGGTTCAGAAGACTGGTACATATCACCTACCAAATTTCATCAAAATCAAAAATGGTGCGGCAACGCCCATTTGTTGATTTAATATGGAATGACCCTATACAGATCTACATCGTATAGAAATTTGATAAAGCAAGAACAGTTAAACAAAATGACAATCAGTGTAAGTCACTTAAGAAAACCAGAGCCGAAAACATAAAAGCCGATGTACTGATAGTCAAAGAGAAAACGATTCAATGAAAAGATCTCCGGCTTTATACGCTTGGAGGTTGCCCACCATAGAAAGAAACCCCAGTCAGAATAAAAGTGAAGGAAAAGGGATCGAGTCCGTGAGAAGTATGACGAACGGATAGCGATGTTAAACTGGGCAAGGAATGGAAATTCGGATCTAACTGCAGTCGCAGTGGTTCCACGGCATACGCCGAACTTTTACAAAATAAGAAGAAACTTCATGCTAGCAAAAATAACACAAAGCACAGAAGTTTAAAATGACTTTTACACGACTCAAAGTGAATCGCCTCTTGCAGATTAAAAACATTAGAAACATCGTTAGGTAATCAGGATATGTTTTCTTTCTTTGCAATAGGTCTACCTATTATAGAGTCAAGGGCGAGTGAAGGCTTACTTTTAAATTTTATTTATTGACCACAAATAATTACATGCTATAATCTTGTCATTGTTTCAATATGTTGAAAGTAAATTACAAACAAAACGAAATTAACAAGGATGTCCTTAACTGATTTAAGTCTTACAATAGCCTACATTTTTACTTTTAAAATGTTATGTCAGTATGATGGGCCTCATTAAAATTATCTTAACATAAAAAAGGATTATTCTCTCAGTTTATCGAATTGAAACAAAACTGAAAGAGGATGAAGTATTAATTGTATTCAGGTTGCCAACGTTTCATTCTAGTTGCTTCAATGAATGAGGGAAAACTTTAAACCTTAAAGCCGACTATGGACTTTGAAAGTCTGAACTTCAGAATTCGAGTTCACAAAGTTACCGCGTAGGGCATTCCACAGGGATAGCAATCCAATTAACCAATTATGAATAAAGATACGTGTTCATAAAACCATAGAATGCTGTTTTTGTTGAACGTTAATGATAATGTTTTAGGAGAAAAATTCCTATGACACTGAGATTCGGAACTACGACCTTCGGCTTCAGATGCCGATGCCCTAACAACTGAGCTTGTCAAAGTTCGATTCACAGGATCAGGTGACCCTCTCTCTGATTGATTACCTCTAACGGTCTACCTCACTGTAAAACATTTACGTCATGTACAATATTGTGGGGCACGCTAATTTAGTAATTTTGAGGCTGGGGTTCCATTATTATTGTACAGTAAAATTTAATATCACTGTAGGTTCGAATCCCAGTGTGAGAGGAATTTTTACGAATAGTTGCTTCTCGGGCTTCCAGTCAAATGAGAGGATTATTTTATTACCACCCGAACTTTCGGCAGCAGGCTCATCAGCCATATTGAGAGGAAGTAAATTAGTCCTTTAGAGATAAAACTGGGAGCAGTCAAAGCACTTCACTTTACGATGCTTTTATATAGGTATAATGATAAATACGATAATTGTTAAACTAATTATAATCAATTTAATTGGTTCGTGAATTATTGTTGTAATTAAAAATGCAGTCCCCCAGTATTTCACTGAGTTGGAAGGAAGAATGATTTTATATTATTTAATGACGGGGTGAACTCCAATACTGTATAGGTAAGTGATTATCACCGGTGTGCTGAAAGAGATCTTTTACATGCCTGTAAATCTACAGACATAGGCCTATCATGCCATTGACTTGGGCCGGGATTGAACCTTGAACCCTTATATTCAAGGATGCTATGATTTAATCTACAACTATCAATTAAAGCTATTTTTGATAACGATCTGCTAGGAATTGAGTGCAATGGCCATTTTTACTTTTTATTATTATTTTTTATTTCTTATTTTATCTTCCGACACCGTGTTAGTTCACTTAAGCTTTAATATAATGTAGCTTACTAGCTTTGGGAAACTACCTTCATTTAGTTCAGCTGATATAATACTGTTCCTTGTTCATCTTATGCATTCATTGGATATTAAACTTACGCATGGATTATGCCGAAAACGTGAGTATATTTGGCATTTAGCCTAAGGAATGTAATCCAATTTGGTATTAATGTTTATAGTATTCTATTTTAGTACAAATACAATAATACAAGAACTGAAACAATGTATTTACAACAGTGTTCGATAAAATTTAAGAAAACCGAAATGTTACATTTGTGCCGGTTATTTACCCATTTATACAAAACACTGAATTTAGCCCAGGGGAAACGCCCCTACAATGACAATGGTAACCAAAAATAGAAATAAGACAGGTCATGTAAACAAGAAAGCTTTAACTTTTTTATTTCTTTCTGACTAACATAATAAATTAGTTAAGCAAGAAATACAGAATATTAAGATGCGTAAGCAGTTTTGTGTAAATTGTCCTCTAGAAAACCAAACCAATATAAAATCACGAGGACTGGTAAAATTTTCAATATAAAAGAGATTCAAAATGAATCCTAACCGAATATGGTACCCGTCTCTCCTCACAAAAACAAAAAATCAAAGCACATGGAAAAATACGAAACTAAGTTAAACTAAAATAACATAATAACTAGGGCAAGGCATTTAATGACCATAAAACAGTGAAAAAATGCAAAATAAAAAATGCATTTATGACCTAAAAATAGTGAAAAAATGACCTGAAATCTTAAAATAATGACCAATAAATTTACCAATATTACTTATAATTAGTTTTTTCTTAAGTAATGAATTGCTAAATACAGTTTATGACGATGCTTTACATATGAATTTACAATAAATACACACTTATTTTGTTACTAAAGAAATCAGTAAATTTATACTACAATTCTTGGACACCCTTAGCGAAAAATAAATTATTTCTGAACTGGCATGCCCCTAGCAAATATCTGCCATTTAAAAAAAAATCTATTGCTAAAATGCCAAAAATTACCTAAAATGCTGAAAATGACCTAAAAATGCCAAAAATGACCTAAAAATTGCCAAAAAATGACCTAACACTTGAAAAATTACGAAAAATGCAAAATAAAGCAAAAAATGCAAAAACAAATTGCCCTTATTTAATTAATTATTTAATGATATACATTTATATATATTCGAGCTATCTTTTAACCTTCAAATAAAAAAGATGCAAAATCATCAAATGCCTTGCCCTAATAATAACAAAACCAAACTAACTAAAGAAATAACTGGTGGGTGGAAAGTATTTTAACTGAACATAATAATTACATAAAAATCAAAACTAGAAATCTAAAGAAAGCCCACCAGTAAAATAGAAAACTCAGTTCCCAATTCTGCACACCTGTTTGAGAGATGTTACGGCAACATGCTCCCATGCTCGTAACTAATTGCCACTATGCCTGATCAACATCCGCCCACCCCAATATACTCCACACTTGAGAGTTTAGAAACAAGCAAACGGACATGTCATAAGACGCCAGCCATAAAAAAAATTAAACAAACAAATCAGAAGAAACAATCGTTAGTTTGTGAGAAGGGATGTGTGGGAATACCCCCAAAAAATATAGGTGGCACTATTATTCATGTGAGGAGTAATAGTAAGAGTAATAAAATATCGTTAACACGTTACAAGACCATTCTTGGAAGATAATTAACCAAAATACGAAATCAATTTTCATTAGAGTATTTGCTTTTGGGATATGCTCTTCACAGACAAACACGAACGGGCACCCATAGACATGTTTTAGAAAATACTATTTTTGGACTCAATGCATCTTAAAACATGTTCATTGCTGAAAATTCTACACCGAATTTCAGTGTTGAACAAAATACTTCCCTATATACCTATACTAGCATGTGCCCGCGGCTTCGCCCGCGATAATTATTTCAAGAATTAAAAATTAAGAGCATAATTTAGTTAAATCATTACATTTATTAACACCTAAATAGCATGGACTACATACCACGATCAGATAGCATCGACTGGTAAAAGCGACCTCAGATTCGAGTTTCTTGGCCAAGAAAACCTCTGTATAGTGAGATTTGTCCAAATAAAACAACGTTTGACCATATTTAGGGCTTACAACATTCAAGCGATCGCGAAAGTTTTGTTTTCAAGGTTTGAAAAAAATAGCCAAAGCCAACTGTAATTGATTTGACATTGAAATGTATAACTGAAAACTTATGTTTTGAAAACGCAAAAAATGCACGTTTTTTGCCAGTTTTTCACTCATAACTCCCGAACGAAAACTAAAATTAAAATTCCGGCTTCGAGGTGCATTTTCCGACCCTTCAGCACACCTATGTTTAAAATTTCAGATCTCTGCGTTCAGTAGATTTCGCTGGACATCGAGGAGAATTCCTTTTATTAATATAGATAATATGAATTATAATGATACCTTCTCTAATTTGTCAAACATCCATTTAATTTAATCCAAGCCCACCTGATACCACTGGTAACAATACGTTCTGTGAATTTGTTTTGATAATTCTATGTAAAAAGGGATTAAGTATTTTCAAAAACATTTCATTTTTGGCATTTAGAATCAGAATTTTTCAAAATCCTTTATTAGTGAGCACCTACATTATGAAGCGAAGGTACTGTCAAAATTCCAAGGCTCTACCTGTTATAGTTTAGGCTGTACGTTGATTCCTGTCATTCAGTCAGTCATTCATTCAGTCAGTCAGTCAGTCAGGACAAAGCCTTTTATATATATATAGAGATAAGCCTTGCAGTACATATTGTATAAAGTTGAAACTATTTTCAAAGTCAATGTTTCAGTTTTCGGTAAGCCTGTTTCTTCGAAGAGATTTTAGGGAACCGGGATGTTTACATTTAGACCAGGAATATATTGAGGAACGGCTTCATCTCTGTGCTGTGTGGGAAATGGAATTACAGGAATAGAAGGGAGAAGACTCTATTCAGACCACATGAAACTGGAGGAGAAATGGTCAAGATCCTGCTGCCTTTCGTGCCTGTTCAGTTTATTCAAAGAACGCAGCCACTCTACCTGATCAATATCTACAAATTATTTCCAAGGCCTCCTGCATCTGAGTAAATCGTAAAACTGTCTTTCGCAGAAGAAAAGGTCTGATATCCTGAGGTAAACAGTTTCAAAAGCTTCTGTGGAGATCATATTTCAGCTTAGGAGGGAAGAAAGTTTCTAAAAATGTCCAATCGGATAAATAAACTTAAAAAAAGAAGCAACATAAAAAAGAACGGATTCGTGAATTCTACCTTTCCCCTGCATCTACAACGCTGTATACCCTGTGCGCTTTCCATTTTTAATTAATTAATCTGAATGAGGATATGGCATTTCTTCCTTTGATAGCTAAGATACTATTTAACCCAACGTAAAGTCACGTTTCTATGGCAAGCATTAGTCCACGAATTCGAAATTTTATTAAATATATCTCCGTGAATCACAGCCTTCAGTCACGGAAATAACACGTCACAGGAAAGTTTATCGAACTACATTCCAAAATAACTATAATAATATGGATACTGTAAGAAGATGGATTACTTAATAGAATTTTTCGTATATCCAGTTGTGATCATATCACTCACAGGCAGATTATCTTATAAGCATAACCTATACAACAATTTAAAGAAAAAGATATTGATCAATTTTCTAACCAGAGGACCATTCTTAACCCTTAACTTTTTGCAGTCAAATGACCGCACCTCCATGAATACGTGAGTTTTTTCCATTTTGTTCATTGCCATCCAATAGATATTTTCTAAGAACTTTTGTAAGATAGTTTGTGCAATTTATAGACCCTAAATACATTGAATACGGCACAATTCATCTTCAGAAACACAATTTCTTTGCTCCATTTATTGTATTTTTCTTCAATTTATTTATTTATAATAATATTTACCAATGTTCAATTGCAATAGACATAGTCACAAAGTAAATCAAAGTATATTTGGGATAAAGAAAGTTATGTGAGTGTGTCGGGATATTTGAAGTAAGAAAGTTGTATTGCCCACGATTTGGGATAGAGAAAGTTACGCGAGTTTATCGGATATTTGAATTGTGCCTGTGTCAATTATAACAAGAAAGAAAGTTGTATTGCCCGTACTTTGGGACAGAGAAAGCTATGTGAGTATATAGTTTACTTGAATTGTGCCGGTCTTGAAGTGTTGACTGTCCAGTGGAATCTAAGAAACCGCCCAACCATCCAGGTGATATCGGTCTTATGTAGCAAATTCCAACCAATCACAGTGTTTCTTTTAATTGAACTAATCAAATTTCGCCTACTATGGGTTTCAGTCAATCACAAAGCAGAATACATTTCCGTACTGAAGCCAATGAGAAGTATTCTTCTGTATGACACCGTGATAAGTATATTCGTGTTGCATTTACTGAAGTATGGACTGTAATATTTTTCACTTTCACAATAAAATGCAGAGAACAGAGATAATTATTTAATTTAGATTATAAAGACTAATAAATAGAGCAATAGTGTAATAAACATAATGCTATATTAGACATCGATACCTAGGATCCTTTAGGCTATTTGTTTGTTGATACCAGTCTTAAAGACGTAATATATAGGAAATAAAGCATAATGAAACATGTTTTAACAAAATAAATTCAAAATCTTATGAGAAACCGAAAATATTATTAACACTACTAACATCTGTAAGATGAATGAAAATAAAAACGAACTGTTGCCTCGAGGCGAGGCAATACTGGTTAATTTAACAGTTTCTATCAGATCAGTTCACATGAATTGAATTATACACTAACCATGTCATAAATACATTACATGCAGTTCAAAAGGTTTTGGGAAAACTTTCACAATGTATAAATTTTGAACAAAGTCAAATGTACAAAATCAGAATTCTAAATACATGAGAGAATCGCGAGTTGGTCGAGAATCGAAATTCAGCTTCAGTTTGTAGTCAACTACTTTCAAGTAGACAATTCTACAGAAAATATCACACATATCGGTTTGGTGTATATGTGAATCCAGTAATAGATTTATTCCGTAGTCTGTTGAATAATGTTACGGAATAAAGAATGCCTTGGCTATAGCCTACTTCTAATGAACCAATAGAGCGACTATCCTTAACTGAAGTCATGTTTTCTGGATAGACTTCCACGGCTACTTATTAGTATACAGATTTTGTGCAATGCAATAAGTTGAATTCCATCAGTTTTAGTAGAAGGAAAAGTTGACTACAGCTTCCAAATGTGATTACAGCTTCTTATTCAGACTTCATGATGCGACATCTGTGGGATAGAACCAGAACCACGCTTCGGTTGGAGAGCTAACCAACTTACGGTTCCTCGCTCATAATAAATCTACATTTTCTGGAAAGTAAACAAGACGTATTCTGTGTTTTCACATACTGTAAACTGCATCTAACGCCAGAGAGCAGCATTTATTATCTTAGGATTTCGCCTGGATTCTAGAAATGTCTGTCTCCAAACAGTCACCGAATTCTGTATTGGTTAAGATTTGTCTGAGATTTCATTAACTAATAAATTTAGGACGTCGCACCGTTGTGGTACAGTGCCTTGATGCAGATTCTCGAAATTCACTGCGGCGTGGTAGAAAGTCTAGACAGCAGCGCTGCGCGTCAGTCAATTGTCTCATTATCAAGCCGTGAACAAGTAAACAGCCGTTAATTTTAACTAAGGCACAACAACCTCAATTCACTCCTACACCCAGAAGAAACTCTTACTACAGCGAGCTTTAGACTGCTGAAATCGGTTTCACTACACTTCCCCCGTTTCAGAATCAGTAGGTAATAGAATTTATTTTAAAGATTACTCCTTCTACCCCTTTATAAGATAAGGAAAGAAAACTAACCTTATGCCACAGACCGGGAGACTTGTGAAAACAGTTACAACATTTATGTGTAAGCAAAGTTTATTACCAAACGGCACAAATAGTAAACAAAAACAATTATTTATAACAATATAAGAATGAAATGATGGTGTGGAATTCTTCCGACGAGGCACCTAACGGAACACCACTTCAAATATCACTTCAGCATCCGTGTAAGTTCACTCAACGGATCATAAGAAGACAACACTTCCAGGCAATTTAATTTGTTTAGTGTGCACACTTATATCTTTATAGGCCTAATCAACTTTCCAAGTAAGAATCTCTACACAATTTTATCGTTGCAGTGACATTTGGTAATTACTAACAGTAAATTAAGACTGACATGAGCCCCCCCCCCCCCAACAAAACAAAGTTTCATGAAAACTCGATAAGAATATTCGAGTTATCGCGCAAACAAACACACGGACAGACAGACATTTTCCCGTGCACCACACATCTCAGAAAGTACCATTCTGGCACTTAACAATTAATAAAAACACAACAATAGTACAAGCAGGAATAATGGTATCTGAGGTGTTAAAATAACGGAAATGGATAGTTATTTGTACGAAAGGGAAGAAAACTGTAGTGACTTCTGGTGATATTTCAATAATTATCATAACAGGATAGCAACATTTTCTTTTCCTTTAACGAGTTTGCTATTTTCTTTACAGCTCAGCCCGTAAATGGAAGTTTGAATAAACGAAGAGAGTTCTGTTACACAACGTTTACGATTCAAAATAATTATTTCATCATGTCCCTGTGACGGGCTTTATCTTCTTGTATATAATGCCTAAATTTCAAACTTTCCCGTTAAAATATAGGCTACACTACGTTATTGGTCTTTACTCTCTGGAAAAAGATTTTTCAGATAGAGAAAATAAGTGAGTTTGAAATATTAGAGACAAAAATAAAGGAATATGCAAGAGTGGCACCTCGATACGGAATTCAATTGGAGTAATGGTGGATTCTTTGCCTTTGAAAGAGTCGACAAGGCTTGGAGAATATCCTACTTGGGATATACCGTGCGTGTGATCTAGCGAGGAATATCCTGACGTCTTATTGAAGACTGAGATTGCCTGGCCATATCCATAGCAACGGAGACATACATGGAAACCCCCTTTTCTATTCCTTACGTTAGTCCAGTTCCACTAAATTGCGTCTTCCTTATTTTTCTGTTTTATTTTTCTTTTCTGCAGTTTCAACGTACGTTTACACAATTGAGAAGAGGTTTGTTCTAAAGAGGTCTCAACTAATTAATAGAAAAACCAATTCTAAAGGGGCCTCAACTGAATAATACAAAAAACTAAAACAATTACTTCATGAAATATATTTAAAAGTCATTTTTGCACTCCTTAGCTAGTAAGTGTTACTTACGAAAGTTGTTTACATGGATCGTAACTTGACATTACCACACGCAATCTTGTTGCTAGGGGCGACGGGCGGAAAGTTACTTTACCGCCCGCAAATGCTTATTTGCGAGCAGAAATGACCAAGGCCTCCCCGCTTTATAAATATTCGGTTGCCATAAACAATAACAAATGCGAATCCCTTTCTGAAATAAGCACCATTCTTCAAGACTGTATATACATAATATTTTCAGATAATATCACAATTAATATAATTAAATTGATATAAGTAACCGTCGTGCAAAAAATAGCATGCAACACACGGACCGTAAAGGCATTTAAGGGTCTCGAAAACTTAAAAACCCTCGGCTGCGCCTCGGGCTTTCAATCTGTTTCCTCGACCCGTAAACGTGCCTTTCCGCCCTTGTGTCGCAATATACTATTTTGCCACCTTGATTTGGTATATTTGGTTCATTTTTCATTATTTGAGTTTAGGGCTACGCTTATTTGTATATTTAAACATTTCATTTTGTTTTGTTATGAAATAATGTTCCACCTTTCCCCCGGACACAGTATCTCGCATTTATTTTCATAGCTATGTCTACACTCTTGAATTTTTACGTTCATCAAGCTCATGCGTTATAAAAGTCGTAAGCAATTGAGAAAAATAGGAAATGAGTCAGCACTTATCGCAAAAGAGTTGAACGGAAATAGTAACAATATTGCACACCTCATTGCAAAGACAGAATCTAAACAGGTCTTTTGGGGCCTATAAATTGAGAGAAATCTGACATCTTAGGCTCAATAGCGAACCTGAAAGAGAAGGTTTCTGAAAAAGGATGTAATGGAATTAATCTCTAGTAGATCTGTGAACAATAGACCTTGTGTTCAAAAATATCTAAAAATCTGGCCCTTCATGACTTAAAATGGTCACTATCTTGAAATTGAATAAAAATCTTACATATAGGCCTACGTCATTTTTAAAACTTTATTGCCAAATTGAAAGTGACCGACCAACGCATTTGTTCGTGACTGAATAACAAAGAAAACTACAAACAGACGAAAAAGTCGGTAAACCGTTACAGTTAAGATACGTTAAAAATATCCTTGCAACAAAGTTTTAAAAAATTTTACACTCCAGAGTTGAAGTAGTCTCCAGTTTTTAAAAGCATGCGCCGTTTGGCTAGAATCATTGAAAGAAGCTGGACTTACGAATGTTTATACTTCATTCTTGTGTCCGACTTTAGCGTTGTGTAACAAATAGTTGAATAAAAACACTTTCTTCAACGCACTTTATTTTACCTTAGTAAACTTCTGGACGGCCGTTTCGCAGGTGGTGTTCCTGCATCATCAGCAGAGTGCCAACTGAAGTTTACTAAGGTAAAATAAAGTGCGTTGAAGAAAGTGTTTTTATTCAACTAAATGTTTATACGTTTACATAGATTTAAGTAAAATAACCCTTTTGTAACACTTCTCTATTATTTAGAATGGGGCACTTAGTACAATTACCACCATTTTCGGAAGTTCTAAAAAGGTTATATTTAACAACAATTATTCTAGAGTGTCTTCGATCCTTCAAGATTTGTAGGAATGAGGAACCATCCCACAGAATTTGGAAGGACTCTAAAATGAAACTTCCTTATGTCACGTCTTTTTGAAGAACTTCCGCCAAACTGCAGCGCCATCTATGTTATCTTGGACTTCTTTGACATGCAACAAGAGTGGGGATATAATTCTCTTCACTTCTTTCTACAAATACTCATCAGCAGGGCCCGGATTTTGATGACATGTCATTTTTTTTTAAACTAGAACATTATGGACGTTGCCCACTAGTGCAGATAATCTGATCATGATTCCTAGATTATAAAAATAGTAAATTTTATGGTCATTTTTTGTAATTTCCCCCATTTTTAATTTTAAGGTCACTTTTAGAATTCAACGTCATTATTTGGTCATTTTACAGTCTTTTTTTCCACATTTCATGTTTTAGATACTTTTTAAAATATAGTCATTATTTTCTTATTTTTTGTTGTTTCTCGCATTAAATAGAGTTTTTGTGCATTTACTTACATTGAATATTCTTGGAACTGTAAATATGCATATATATAGATTTTGTTATAATTTTAATTCGGATACTGAAAGACGGTTTGTTTGCATTGAAGTCTATAGTTGGGTCAACATCATATATGTTGAATAGACACAAATATGAAGAATAAGCTAGTATTTTCGTACGCATTTTTGGGTAGTTCTTTGTATTTTTGAAGTCATTTTATAGCTCACTTTTTAAAGTATTTTTAAGTCATCAAAATCCGGGCCGTGCTCATCAGTAATTTTCACAAGGTTGAGTACAGCTGTTTGCAGTTCCCTATCTCAATAAATAGAAGGTACGCAAAAACCGGAAGCCGAATTCCAAGTTCCTAGTCATCATCGCTAACTACTAGCCATGGGTACAGCTGTAGATATTTTTAGGGTATGGTGGCTGTTTTGTTCGGCATGGGACAAACTACTTTACTCATCTTCCAAATTTTGCAGGCCTTACTACTCAAAGACCGAAGACAGTCTCATAAATCTTTTAAGAGTAAGTTCCTCCACCAAGTTTCCTTCTTTTCTAAATACAGTCACCTACGCAACTACGACGTAAGGAACAACGTGCGCATTTAAATTGTCTGACGCCATCCGCGACAGGTGCATCTACACAACACCTCTCATTGACTCTAATTCTATCATAAAAATATTCGGGACGTTCACCTACTGAGGTTCAATAAACTTGCTCCATGCAATGCGGATCTGCAAAATGCATCTAGGTGACATGAGTGCACTGAGCTATTATAAAATAGCTTAAAAGATCAAGTCCCTTCTACACGCTTTATAGAGGGTTAATACTGCAAGTAGACTAATGAGACAAGATGGATACGTTTTAAAGTTTGAATAAAATTTCCCTAGATGGTAATTTTCCCAGGACATTTTTCTCGTGTCTTATCACTGTAGACTTTGAAATAAGTTATAATAAGACTATCCTTATATTTTTATCATATTGTCTGTATAAATAGTTTTAGAATTTAATACTGTATTCTCAATTTGTCAATAATAATTTAGAAAAAATACTTGAGTTAAAGTGTATTTGCAGACTAAGTTATACAGTAATTATTCATTTAAATGGAATCATGATTTAAGGCATTAAAGAGGGGATAGTTAAGGGTCTCCACTAGTTATAAATCAATGAGGACTTCACTTTATTGCATTCCTTCACCATAAAAAAGTTACTTGATAGTCTAAGGGAGAAGTCATTCTTCTTCGATTTCAAGGCAAAAGCTAGATTGATATTCGACAAATCTGATATTTTTATTTTTATACAGGAAGGTATATTAAAGAGATTTATTTATTTTATACTTTAATTCTTATTGTCATGGATTCCTATCAGAGACCTCTATATGCATTTTACAATTTTCAACTTACTAATTTATAATTACATAGGTTGTCTAAACTGCTTATAACTTAATCTAAAGAATATATTATATAAAGAAAGAGAGAGATAAAAAATTAAAATTAACAAATTAATAGGATATTTCAAAAAGATGTATGAATAAGCAAAATCTGTCAAAAATAATCAAAAGAATGGAAGCCAACGAATACTTAATGGAAGAAAAATACTAAAAAGAATGGCCAATAAACAAACATTCATAAGCTATAAACAATATAATATCCAGTTGCAATACCTTCACAAAAACTGGTTAACGCTCAGTCTATTCATAAGGCACTGATGTTAGAAGTGGCTTACTTGAAAGAAGAGCTAGGAAGAAACATTTAAAAATAAAACAAATATGCCAAAGACATTATGCTGCTATAACATAAATCTACAAACACCAATCGCGTTTGAAACACAGTGATATACTCAGTTTAAAATAGGATCGATTTTTTGGGGGCGAAAAATATTATAATTGGTTATAACTCTATAATACAGGTAGGCCTACTGAGTTTTGTAATAGACGGTATTATTTTTTATATAAATTATAATCGATCATAATTAGACGTTTTGTATACCAATTTAAAGAAACAAATTTATGAACATCCGCCCAGTCACAGTCAAACTTAGGCCAACCTTATTTGGTAAAAAGTGAGATATTGCAAATCATCCAAGTTTGTCTCATCACATAAAAATGAATATTGCAGAAATAAACTTTTATACACAATTATGAACAAACCAGATTTTCGAAATTCAGAATACTTTTTTTGTTCGACCATACTATAAAAGGCTTATTACGTGTAACGCAACGGTATCATATTGATGCTCATTTCGCAACTGATTTTCGTTAATACCGGTGTGGTGTCGATTATTATTATCGAACACGGAACGATCTTTAGACCATGGGTGCGCAACTGGTGCACATCGTGTCACTGTGCGGTAGGGGAATTTCTACCACTACCGTCGCCCTTGACGTCAGCATAAAGCAGTTTCGACGTGACACTGAACATGAAGAACAGGTTTCTTACGTCACAGAATAGATGGGGGACTAAAACGTTTCCCCTCAGTTGCTCACCTATGCTTTAGACCTTGGGAATAGTAATAATCAACCTGTATTTAAAATAAAATCAATTGTGTTCGTGTTAATTTTAATATCATAATAAAATTAATTCATTTCGTGTTGTCAAAATAAGTTGGTTCATAGAAAAGACCAAAAGAAGCTTCGATTTGGCCGACGCCATGAGCTGTCATCTATCACAGAAGATAACTAAGACAACCAGCTGCTGCGAAGGGCAGCGTGCCCGTTTGTTTGAGTGAATCTAAAATATCTAAACTTTAACAGTCGTATGCTCGTTTCATAATCATACTCGTATCTTAATAAATGCCATTATAGGTTTTTTGCATAATGTATTATTTTCATGATAGTTAAATGAAGTTCATCTGCTCTACTCTGCTGCTAATCGCTTGATATGCTTAGAACCGAAGGGACTAGTAAAAAGAAAGGTGTGATTAAGAGCTCAGCGATAATAGGGATAGTGCATGATATCGAAATAATTCACTAAGGTTGGTTTAATTCCAAAACCACATCTTGACAAATTATTCATCTGTATCAAAAGAAGAGCTAGGTAGAAACCTTTAAAAATAAAACAAATATAGCCAAAGACATTATGCTGCTTAAACATATCTACAAAAACCAATCGCGTTTGAAAAACAGTGATATACTCAGTTGAAAATAGGCTCGATTTTTGGGGGGCGATTCATGTTGATAGGATGACAATTCTAACTATTATTCAGAATATAAATTGGTTAATTGGATAAAATTGTATTCTACGGAAGTTAGATTTGTATAAGGGTTAAATAAATAGGATGGCAATTGATATAATTAGAGCAATTACTCCTCCTAATTTATTAGCCTCATATTTAGTTTCATAAATAATACGAGTGGATTTCGTTTAACTACTAATTTCTCGAGCGCAAAAACAAATCGTTGAAGCATGAATAGAATATGGCTGAATGCACTGATTATTTTAAAAGTCTAAAGTCTAAAGTCTCAACCTCCCGGAATTCTAATGGTCTTCACGGGCTGTAAAGTAGAATGCATTTTACTTCAGTTAAAAAGAAAGTCAGGCAGGTAAGATTATTGAACCGCTCTTGCACTGAGACGGGATGGTCATTGTCTTACCTTGCAGCAGAACAGACAAATAACATGTATAAATACACGAGTGAAAAATATTTGTTGAGGTAGGCCATGAACCCGACGGGAGGGATTCTTTCAGTGAGGGCTACGCTTTTTTCATAATTTATTAGTGTTGATCTCAGTACATCAGATAGTTGAATTACAAAGTGTGGAATAACATATTACATGTTATGCTGAATGCAGTAAAATAAAGATAAAAGTTTATTTATGATGTGACGCTTTTAGTTAATACTTTTAATTAGTGTAGACTAGTTTGTAGAAAATTGCAAGCCTCCTTATTTATCTCTTAGCATTAAGATCACTCACTTCAAATAGATTCAGAAGTGCATTCTACGTATTTATAATAACGCCAAGTCTCTCCTTGATTCCTGCAAACCCTTATTTAAAACTCACAAGATCCTCCACTCCCATGTATAATGATTTTTTATTATTCTCATAGACATCTTTTAAAAAATCAATTTTGACTAGCATTTTTACAACGCGCAAAATAAAAATTGCATAGCACTGTCTAAGAATCGTCTCCATACTACCTATGTTCTAAAATATTTCATTCACTCCCTCTTCAAATCGCATCACAATATATATATATATATATTTAAGAATATGCTTAAATCTTTTCTTTTAGGAAGGTGTTTCTATAATACGAGTTTTATTCTATGTCGTTTTGTACATTTTTTTATTAAATTTATAACTTAAATTGAATTCTATAGCCTATAGCCTATTACCAGGAATAAGCTATTCATTTATTTATTTATTTATTTAACGAGTATGCCCCAATGAGCTAACAGCTCAAAGGAGGGGCTATATTTATTCCAAGAGTAATTTTCTATGTAAAGTAAAAATGTACATGTTAAATACACAAATGTAAAATATTAATAAACTTCAAGGTTTTAAAAATGTAGTATGTTTAAAATATAAGGTGTTTATAATATACTGGGATTTAAATTCTAGCCTACATTGTATTTTTTTAAATTTAAAGTGTAATTTACTAAAATTAGATTAATTAAATATTTCAAAAACGTTTAACCGTTTAACATTAAGTGTAACATGCTTTATTGTATTATGAAAAACACGGTGAAATACAAATAAAACTAGCTACGTAGGCCTATATAAATTACACTAGATTTGACTTTAGAGTATATTTTTCTTTCACTTTGTAACACCCCCTTCACGGGATTTACAAATCAATAAGCACAGATCAGGGAATAATTCAAAGGAACACATTCGAAGTATACGGAGGGAATCAGTGGTGTGTGATCAGCATGATCATATTTTCAGAATAATATGGAATTGTAACCCGAAACCTCATTCGGTATACCATATTATAAAAATTGCATGCTTTAGAAGTCTTCTCTGCGAAAGTTCTCACCCGATCTGGTAAATTCTTTCACCGTAGCCCACAAGTTACTTAGACCTATGCATAGGATAAAAAAAAGTCGTACACAGCAAATGAAAGATGGGACTTGCTAAGTTAAACAAATAAGCTATTGGCATGTTTCTTTGGGCATTAACTTAGTGGATTTCAATGAAATTTTTGTGCTTTTAATTTTTCACAAAATAATGTTGAGACATGTTGAAAGAAAATAATAATCCATGGAACATTCTATCGGCGAAAAAGACACATTTCTACTTCTTATTTTGGTGAAAGGAATCGTGTCGTCGGAAAGGAATAAGAATATATTGAAAATCTTGAATATAACAATTTTATTAACAGTTAGGTGACAAAACTAAGTCATTCTTATCGATGTTCATTTAACTGTATTTTAGTGAATTACATGAAAAAATAAAAGAAAGGCAAATTTTAAGCACACAGGTTTTAACAATACATATAAGTCTACGAATCAACAATAGAGATGCCCATGTATATTTTTTAATAATATTGCCTTAGCAATCATTTCATGAAGGAAAAAATAAACAACTTAAAATTCCAATATGCTTGAGGCGATAAACTAAAGGCAAACAAAAAGAAGATGTTTTAATGCTCATGAAAAATACTAAAGAATGATAAAGCAGTTCCAAACAGCGAAGCAACTTACAACAGAAATGATTTCATTGTGCTGCTTGCTGTTTTGAATATGACTTAAAATACCTTATTATTCTTTTATAAGATCCCAGATTCTTTTCTTTTGAGTAAAGCTCAATACCATAATACACTTTTCCTTTTCACATTGGCAATGGTTTGTTTAACCCAATATATTCAGCCTACTTCAAGTTTATTTTTATTTCTTTTATTTATGTGAATATTTTTGCACTAAAAATGTATATTTTCAGTGAATTCATTACCTGAAAACTACTGTTGGCCACTGGAGGAACGAAGTACTGTATTTAAATTCTGGAAAAGTATTTATCTAACCTCTCAGACATGCCAGATATATATTAAGTGTGTGTATTAAGAATATACCACAGAAGAAGTAAGTAAATTTTGAAGCTATGAGTTTAATAGATATTTTATTTACAATTACGTTTTTTACTTCCTCTTCCCTTACCATACATGTATATACTGGGACTATATATAGAGGAAGTGTCGTGTTCGATCCCACTATTCGAAGTAGCGTTTTCAACATAGAAAGCCCTACACGGTTTGAGGATCACTCGATCCAAAACTGGTATTTTCATAATTATGTCTGTGTAATCATTAATCAATTTACACGACGTAGAAGAAGCATCAAGAAGTTAATTTTAACTATGGTTTAAGAATATTTTAAGTTTAATAGTTTTTATTACAAGACGCCAGTGATAAAGCATTTTAATTCCTACTGAATGTAAATCTGTAAGCAAGATTCCTTGAAGACGGTCAAATGTGACCGAAAGGTCTAAGAAAAATAAATACATGAGGTTAAGAAGAAAAGTAAAATTGTTTTATTTATCGGTCGAGCTCGAGCATGATTCTGAATACTTTAAAAATTCGTGTTGATAAGATTGACTAATGTTTGAGCCCTGTACCCACCATCATAGGCGTAACCAAGCCGACCATATGGGGGGGTTATAATATCCGCGAGATCTGGGGGGTATGGAATACCCCCCCCCAGGGAGAGGGGGGTCCGGGGGTCCTCCCCCGAAAATATTTTAAAATTAAGATGCACAATAACGAGTTTTAAGCTTCCGGGGATCCTCCCCGAAAAATTTTAACAATTAAGACGCACAATAACGAGTTTTAAGCTTCCCACGCTTTATACTTGTATTAAGTAATTTATAAGCAGACTTAGAAAGATTATACAATTTTCCTTTTTTTAATCAATGGAGGGGGGGTTCAAACCCCCAACCCCCCCCCCCTCGTTACGCCTCTGCTCACCATGTCCTACTCAAGGATATTCCAAAACTTCCTCCAATCCAATAAAATTTAGATCTAGATGCAAGTTGTTTCTTTTGATCAGCAGGTAAGACAAAAAGATAATAAATTGAGGTGAAGAATTGGCGCCAGTTATTTTGTTGTGTCTGTTGTTTAGTCGCCAGGTGCATCAGAATAAACAAATGCAATCCGACGAGCGATAAATCAGCGCCACCTGTGTAGCTGTAATTAACCGGCGGACTTGGCGCACAGAGAATGTCACGCGGGGCCAAACTAATGCAGTGCATCATTCTGCAATTGCACATCTTGGTGCAAGAGCGACATATACGGTAAATCTCTACTACTCAAGGGGAAGTACTACTAGATCCTCCTAGGCCCTGGCCTATGACCATAAGAATCCTAGGGGCAGCAAAGAAAATTTACACACTAAAAGGAGAAATTTACAGAATTTTTGGGGGGGACATACAGTTTTCGATGCTGAAAAATAGGTGAAGATTCGTTATTATTTTTCTCAGCAATGAATTATTTTGTAGCCTTGCAATCTGGCATGCTCTATATTGACTAGTTCTACAATTGCATACTATTTTCAGAATTAATTTAACTATTACAGTTAATGGATAATTATCATTACAATATGGCAGCCAAATTTTGTGCACTGAAGTGCCGTTTCCCTGATAACTTTCATAAATACCAATATTTCTGAGTGATTATTTTTTCTATCTATTTTTAAATATCATACGATCAACATAATGATTGAATATTTGGATTATCTGCAGTATAAATATGTTTTTAAAAAATAATTCATCACTTGTTAATATTTTTTAGGAAATTATACATCAAAAATATTTTTTTGAAAAACTATACGAAAGTTACATTAAAGATTGTAGATAGTGTTATTCATTAATATAAAAGATACTTGCATGCAAAATTTAACTGCAATATGTTAATAAATGTTAGAGTTATCAGGGAAACGGCACTTCAGTGTACAAAATTTGGCTGCCATTTTGCAATGATAACTACCCATTAACTATAATAGTTAAATTAATTCTGAAAATAGTAAGCAATTGTAGAACTAGTCAATATAGAGCAAGCCTGATTGGAAGGCTACAGAACAATTCATTGCTGAGAAAAATAATAATGAAACTTGAACTACTTTCCAGCATCGAAAGCTGTATGTCCCCCTTAATACTGTGAGAATACCAATAGAAAATTAACACAATAATAATGACATAATAAAGATAATTTATCACACATTGAAAATAATTTAATATTCCACTGGTAACAAAAAACGACACATCAAACAATGGTAACAGTGGTTATGTGTCACCCCAATATTTAATTTCAATGAAATCATCATTCCTATGTATCAGAATAGGATATGATTAATTTTAAAACCATATCCTCATAATACATACACAAACAAATTATATAAACTTCGGCAACAATCATGACCATTAATGTCCCGAGAGGCAAATGAAGCAAATTTAAACATAAACAACATAGTAACAACAAAAAACTTGTATGTAACCCATTAGTTATCTGATTTAAACCAACGCTCCTTTCTATCAGAACAGCGCAACTGAATGCAATTAACAAATTATATAAACTTTGGCTACAATGGAATCCATAATTTCCCGAAAAGCAGGTGAGACAAATTTCTCTTCTGCACTTTCGGCAAGCAGTTCTCACTTTCCTGTCCTTTTCTCTGGAACATAAGATACATCTTTGTCTGCTTTGAGGTAACTCTGACGGTTTTACTTCGTCTTCTTCAGGTTCCACAGGGCGAGTATTTATCCCTAGAAGTGTGAGGAGACAAGATGAGAGCGCTCGAGGCATTTTTTTTTCTAACTCGTTCCTACATTTGTAGTTTAGCTAGCTTGAAACCAAGGTGCTTGAGAAAATCCTTTTCAGCCTCCGCGCCTTTGGAGTTTTCATCGGCCAACGAAGTGTAGACCTTAAAACTGTGTAAACAAATACATCCATCCCAGCTTTAATGTTGTTGTAGAATTAGATTATTTCAGACTTATTGAAATTTTCATTTGCGTCTGGTGCACTATACGGTACATTGTAGACAATAGAATTTCTGATTTCCCCTTTCACCTTTTTTTTTGTGTAAATGAAATTTGGGTTTTCTTCTGGTCGAAAGCAAACTGTGATAACCGAACTTTCTTCCTTCTATGAGGAAGGAAATTGTAGATAGAATCTGAGGATTATTCATTAGCGTTGTTCCAACATAGGTCAGGCTGTAATCATTCATCATAGTTTCGATTAGAAGTTAACCAATTGTCTCTTGTAATATTTCGACTTGAGCCATATATTGTTGTGGACAACGTCTTTACATAATACGTAGGTGCGATTCATTTGTAGACCGACTTTCTTTCCCCACGTAAGGAATGGCATCAATCATGTAATATTGTAATCAGGCATAGCAATTATTTTTATCTCGTACATGTCTGGTTTTGGAGCGAGATACACGCGGAAGGGAATTTTCCGTGACATCCCAATTGCTGTTCGCCAATAGTTTCGTACATGTAAGATTTTTTTTTTTATTCTTCATAAACCTCATGCTCCATTACAAAGGTGATACTACATTATATATTTTCTTTTACAACAACAATTAGTCACAGTTTTTGTGAATTTAAGTAATAATGTTACAATGCCAAATTAATATTAATATAGGCTATAACAAATATAGGTATATACAATCATCCAGGTCTCTGATATGATATATACTGAAGTTTGTTCAAATCTATGTTACATGTAAGATATGTAACTCGTTCGACAACTGGATATGAATTCTGCAAACTTGACCTTAGGGTTTCTGTTCACTTTGTCATTAAAGCGAAAACAAACATAAATTTGAGCCGCACGATGTGACTGTAAGAAAAAGTAAGCAGTGTTGCCAAAATAAGACAGTATCATAATCATTAACATCCAATATCAGTTAAAATGAACACATGTCGTGACACACATAATAAACAGAAGTATATCAATATTTCAATATTATGGTCTGGAAAGAACAGAGAATCATAAAACAATATTAATGTAACCTTTTCAGATTTTATTGCAAATTTTTTTTAGGAAACATGGGAGAAATTCGTAACTATACTGTAGCAATAGATAGCCTATGATAAAGACCAGGCCAACAGTTCTGTATGGGACACTATTTGGTCAAATATAAAGACATGTTGGGGATCATAGAGCTAAGTGCTTTGTGTGATTACAGCCTATTGCTTTTAAAACCAAAAGCATGTTAGGTATGCTGTGATACGGTTCCAGAGTGCCTAAATAATGTAAACCAATTTGCAATTGCTCATTTGGTGTTTTAGAGCCTTATAGACTACTCCTGAAAGCCTTGCGCGCTGTAGAATGGTTATGACAGTAAGTCATGGTTGAACTTATTTAAGGTTAGGAGGAACCTTAGGCCTACATTAAGATCATAAGTTGCTTCTTGTTCTGAATATCCTTGAATGTTCTTCATCAATTCAATTTCAACATTATAGTTAAAGAAATATAGGCCTACACTTTATGGATACATACACTTAAAGTATGAATTACCACTAATTTATTTCAGTCTCACTGCAGCATTAGGCAAAGTTTCTTTCAGCATCTAAGTCTAACCTCTATTGCCAAGGCTGATCATACTCATTTTCTAGAGCAGACGACATTGCTCTGACTTTTGATCAAATGTTTGATAACAGCATACACACATAGGTAAAATATTAAAATAATACTTCAAATATAAACAAAAAACTGATTCAGACTCTAGAAGAACGTCAGGTATGAAGTACGGTTGCTTCCTCTTGATATTTGTCGGGTAAGGCTAAAAACCGTGCAAAATAGTTTTTCTTCGCCCAAAAAGACGGGTAACCGGTTAGTGTTAAAATAATGTGTTTTTATCCGGCTCACTGGCAGCAATACTGATGTGACGTATTAACCGCTGGATATTGATACCACGACCTATCCAGTAACGAAATGGCGTTAAATCAGATAAAATTGCGCCCTTCCGAACGTTGAAGCCTACAAGAAAATGACCGTGATTGGTCAAGAAACGAGGCATTGCTACACGTTATTGGTCAATATAAAATAGTCGAAATAAAAAATAAAAGTTTATTTTCACATTCAAATTATCTAATTCTTTACCAGAACAATCCCATTTCATGCCGTATAAACATAGCTGATGAATTCCGTTGACATTCATTTTACAGAGTGCGTAGTTTTATTATTTATACAGCTTTAAGAAGGTCATAGCTCTTCAGTCTGACAAACAATTTCAGTCAAGAATAGATGGGACGTTTACTTAACCTCACTGGGGATATTTTTAAATCTTGTAAACGTACCTCCAGTTGCAATGTGCAAGTCGTATGCAGTTAATACATCCCATATGCAAACCACCAACACTTTTGGGTAACATCCAAATCTTGAATGCATTTTTTTTTTCAGAGCAAAGTAGAACATGGAGTGCATTATCTTTCGATAACAATCTTGATCATTCGTTTAACTGTGTTATATGTAGACCTGGGAATTTAGGCTCTAAAAATATTAGTTTTAGGCACCTAAAATAGGCTTTTAAAACAAGTAAATAGGCTTTTAAAAGAGAAAATAGCCACTTATAATATGCTTTTAAAATGTGTAAATAGGCAGAGAATAGACTTTAAACACTACAGTATGCTCTTAGACTGTATTGTGATCCTTTTTTTACTGAAAGAAACATGGTATACCTATTCTTAACAGAAATAATTGCAAAATTAAGACAGAATTAAAAATACATTTATCAAAAACAGTTTTGGATTATATGTCCCTTCTTACTATACACCTGCTACTTTTGTCAGTCAGCATTCCTTTGGCAACAATTGTTTGGGAAAATCAAGTTTCTGTGAAAACCCACCCTCTGCTGTTCTGCCCTTTATTCAGGGATGTCCATTAAATGATTGTAAAAGTTACAAAGTTGAATTTTATTTTAAATATACAAAAAAGGCATTTTAGGCACTAAAATAGTACAAATAGGCTCCAGAGGTCCAAATAGGCATTTTAGGGCGCTATAAATCTCTGTAAATATAAGTGATATATCATGAAATGTCAACATATTTTAAAATTTTCATGTTATTTCATAAGGAACGAAATAAGCATTTGCCTTAAAATCCCAAGTCTAGTTATATGCCACATCCAATTTACTATATTTACTTAGGTAGGTCAGAGGTAGGAAATTCGCCTATTATAATGATTGCTCGGGTTCGATCCCCGAGTAATCAAATATGGAAGTTATGGGGGAAAAAGGTGATTGCGAGAAAGTATTAATGCGATCTCCTGTACTTTGTTCTAAATCCATTAATTTTCCATTTCCACCATATAATAGTCCAATCGGTTATTCCAGTTTGCCATTTTTTGTACTGTATCTATAGACAAATCCATAACATGTGAAATGTATACCATTATTTCATTAAATTCTTTTACTTCCTCTGCCCCTACCAAAGGTACCATAGGTAGAGGAAGTATTGTGGTTAACATAAATAGTCTACACGCACTCTGAATCCAAAAATACTATTTTCAAAAACATGTATCTGTGTCTGTGAACAGCCCAGCTTCAGAACAAAAATCGTACGGAAACAAAATTTTATATGTGGGATGTGACACGTACATTGGCGACGTCTTTCTCTTACATTTACTAGCACTTCATAAAAATGACTGTAATGATTTTGTTTAAATTTTGTACTTGTAATTGTATTAAGTGTTAAACCTTTTATACAATAGACTAGCATGTGCCCGCGGCTTCGCCCGCGATAATTATTTCAAAAATTAAAAATTAAGAGCATAATAGTTAAATCATTATATTTATTAACTCCTAAATCACGTGGACTACATACCACGATTAGATAGCATCGTCTGGTAAAAGCGACCTCAGATTCGAGTTTCTTGGCCCAGAAAACCTCTGTATAGTGCGATTCGTCCAAATAAAACAACGTTTGACCATATTTAGAGCTTACAACATTCAAGCGATCGCGAAAGTTTTATTTTCAAGGTGTGACAAAAATAGACAAAGCCAACTGTAATTGATTTGACATTGAAATGTATAACTGAAAACTTATGTTTTGAAAACGCAAAAAATGCACGTTTTTTGCCCGTTTTTCACTCATAACTCACGAACGAAAACTAAAATTAAAATTCCGGCTTCGCGGTGCATTTTCCGACCCTTCAGCCCACCTATGTTTAAAATTTCAGATCTCTGCGTTCAGTAGATTTCCCTGGACATCGAGGACAGTTCCTTTTATTAATATAGATAATATGAATTATAATGATACCTTCTCTAATTTGTCAAACATCCATTTAATTTAATCCAAACCCACCTATACCATTGGCAACAATATGTTCTGTGAATTTGTTTCGATAATTCTATGCAAAAAGGGATTAAGTATTTTCAAAAACATCTAATTTTTGGCATTTACAATCAGAATTTTTCAAAATCCCTTCTTAGTGAGCACCTACATTATGAAACGAAGGTACTGTCAAAATTCCAAGTCTCTACCTGTTATAGTTTAGGCTCTACGTTGATTCCTGTCAGTCAGGACAAAGCCTTTTATATATATAGAGATAACATATTTAATGCTAACAAAATGCAATATCATCCATGACATAGTACTGTGGCTGAGCAGATCGCTACATTTCATAATGGAAAATCATTTAAAAAATAATCCTACCAACATTATGAATCTAGATAAATTTTAGCTAGCATAAAATTGTCGATCGCTTCGATTTCGTTAGCCCGCCCTGTTTGATACATTTCTTTATAACATTCTTTACAGTTCGTCCGCTCTACTTCATTCATTTGTTTATAACGTTACGGTACGCAGAGATCAAAACTTTTTACGTAGGTGGATGGAAGGGTGCTATGTATGTAAGCCTAAATGCGTAATATTCGATCGATTTGGACGATACTAACTATCCGGGGACTTTTTGGGCCAGGGAACTCGTATCTGAGGTCATTTTTCCCGGTTGGAACACTCTAATCGTGAAATGCGCCCCAAAGCTGTAGTCTTAGCAATTTAATTAAAAACCGTCTTAATTGTTTATGATTGATCTACTTGTGAAGGTAAGGTTCGTGAATCTTTGGTTCGATATAATCGTTTCGTTTCGAATCTCTATGCCCATAAGGTAACCCATGATTTGTTTTAGTCGTTTGAATTCGTATTTACTCCGTCTAACAATACGTCATTTATCAAAATATATAATATTGTTAATTCAACCCAAAATTATAAATCTTAATCAAAGTGAGTGTAAAATTTATATGGCTGGCCTTATAAAAATTTAACTTTCGTAGAAAACAATCTGACCCAATTAACCAAATTTTATTTTGAAGAATAGTAAGAATTGTCATTCTATTGGGTTCAAACAATCCACTGGAATTAAACAGCAATATTGACAAACTCCTTTTCATCCATATTTTACAATTAAAGATCAAATAGGTTTTATCATCCTAATTTATCTACACAAAATTAAAATTAAAATAAATGCAATACTGGTTTACAGTACTCACGATAAAATGTTTACATAAGTTTTCGAATTAACGGAAGAGGTAATTCTCCGACTGGTAAAACTGTTTCCTTGGCATATGTCAGTAACATTTTTCCCTCACAGGGAAAATTATACCCCCTCTCTTACCATAACCCATAAATCAGATTACAATAACTAGGCCTATAGGTAATGCCGTGACCTGCAGGACCCATCACTGTTACCATAAGTAAAAATTTAATAAGACTATGTCTATCTTTGCTATTGCTTTGGTACAATAATTATGTAGCACACCAAGAGGAAATTACTATACTTCGAGCAGAGTTTATTTGCTTGCGATAACGAAGAAATGTTATTTACTTCTGAAATTTCAGTACACGAACCATGAAAACACAAGAGAAATTAGCTAAATGTTTCTCCTCATGAAGAAGTTTGAATCGAATCCTGGTTTACATTTACTCATAATTCGGCATACAAATAGGGATAAAAGTTAGGCCTAATGTAGTATATATTACATGACAAGTTACGTAAACGATATTAATATTCAATGTGACATAGATCAATATAGAGCAGGGGAATATCTAAGCAGTTCATCCTGTTTCACAATTTTATAAAGAGAAACTACGCCGCATGTTATACCATTGTGCTGTGTAGGGTAATACCTTTTTAATTATTTTAATATTTGAAGCCTATATTCTTCAAACAGCCGTATTGAAATTCTAGACACATAGATTAATTCTCTAAATCTAAAATACAATGGTTTCGACTCACAGTGATAAATTATCACTCTCGAGTTTTCCTATACATCTTTTAGGCTATCTACAGTTTGACTCTAAAATGGTTCCTAAGCTAAAGTAATCCTGAAACAAATAAGGTCTTTAGGAAATATAAGCACTGCTTTCTTTCCTTTAATCCTACAACTGAATCGCACATTACTTTGTACCTTAGGATGAGGGAAAATCCTGTATGATGAAGAATTCAGAAAGTTATATTTGAGGAAATAATCGGTTAAAGTTTATGCTTCCAAACATATTCACCCATTTGTAAATGGTACTGTACCTCTCTTGAACACGGACACATAAATTAATAACGAGATCTTATTTGTACTTATTTTGAAACATTACTGAACTGTCGCATATCAAAATATATTATTCTAGTACGGTAGCTTATTATCTAGGAGTGCTGTTAAAAGCAAAATAATCCAGAAGGCCTTTAAGTTTAAGGTATTGTATTTTCACCATTGTAATCTGATATTTACAAGATGGAAGAATATTTCCAATTGCAGAAGACCTAGAACTTCATAACACAGGAGAAAAAATCTAAATGCATCACTAAATTATTCAAGATTCCTGAGAGAAAACACAACACTATTAACTTAAAAGGACTCTCAAGAAGAAAATCATAAAAACAGGATATTTGAAAGGAAACTTCGGAAATAAAAATGATGTATTGTTACAGGAACATAGTATACAAACAAAACTGTTAGATTTTTTTTTAAATGAAGAAAATGCACAAAACGTTTAACAAAATTGGGTCGGATAATAATAGACATAATTTATTGTTATTGAAACTATAAAAATGATAAATACCAAAGTATATCTATCATCAAGGGTATAAAAGTAAGAATGAGAAATGGAGCTGTCAACGTCTTACAAATACTGTGGCTTAGTCATGATTTGTAATCATAAGCTCCATGATGGCATTAGAGTAGAGGGTTTTATTTTATTTTTTGTACATGCATACTCTACAATCTCTGCTCCCCATACTGAGAACCTAGGAGAAAACCTCTATAATCCCCCAAATATACGGATCTAATTCATAAAAAAAATTATTGCTATCCTTACCTGCATCGGTAATTATTTTGTTGTTTATGTAGTTACCTAACGACGGTTCTATACCGCTACTTAGACTTGTGTGATAGTCTCTGGAGTGATGAAGATTACTCCATCCAGGCTACTAGGCCCAATAACATTGTTTTTCATTACTATTACTATTATTATTATTATTATTATTATTATTATTATTATTGTTATTATCGTTATTATTATCATTATTATTATTTTATACGAGGGATGTCCAATAAATAGGTTTTCCTTACTTACTCAATGGCAGTAGACAATTCCTAAGCAAGCTAAAGGAATATTATACGAGTATATGTTATGGAACTCGGGGTTGATTGCCGCGTTTATTCTGTGCTAACTTCATCCAACCATCCTTCGCAAATCCTCCGTCCCTTAAATCTATTCTAATAATGTCCTCCCATATTAGTCCAGAAGTTCAAAGTGGTATTTCTCTTCGCGTCTCCCTGTCAATATTTATGAAGTCTTTCCTCCCCCATGCGCCCAAGATGTCTGTCCAGCCCATTTTATCATCCGTGATTTAATTACCCTTATTACATTCGGTGAAGGGTATAGATTATGAAGCTCGTCATTGTGCAGTTTTCTCCAGTCCCCGTAGGTTTTCCTATTTAAAAAAAATATTAAACATAATTTATCTATTGAATTTTATTTTACGTATTATTCTTCTGCTTACTTTTCCACATAATCACCTTTTCTTGGAAACATTTTTGTTAGCCTGACACCAGTTCTTCCAAACCACTCTTAAACCATGCCTGTCCACAGAGTTTTCTTTTGATGGCAGATTGGAGATTCCTCAAGAGACCACAGTATCTCTCTGCATTCAATGACGGACCCAGGAGGAGCTCAGGAGATTCAAATGGGAAATTTACTCAAATCCTCCGTATTATTCAGATCTTGCTCCTAGTGATTTTCAAATGTCCCCAACTCAAGTTGCATCTCGGAGGTATAGGCCTACACTTTCCCACTGAAGATGAAATGAAATCAGAAGTGATAAGTTGGCTACGGCAACAGGACACGCCATGGAACAACAGTGGTTTGGAAAAAAAAAATCCCTTTAGGCAGGCCTACAGGCGGAGGTAGATTTCGAAGTGCTTTTGGTTTAATTTATTGTCGCTGCATAGCACTCTTCGTCTTTAGCCTTGGCATGGCAAACCTGCAGTAATAAGAACTGAATTCGGTAAAGAGGAAGAGCCTACAATCATTTGTTTTGACAACAAGAATAGGATATAATATTCTGGGAGGCCGTGCGCAAGATTAGCAATGAATAAAATTAGCAAAGCCGCTAAACAAGACAAAATTATGATATTATAATAATTCTTTCAAGTGTTATTATTTTCAAACATTAAAATCTCGCGTCATATGAGAGCTATCAAGAAACTATTTATTGATTTGTAGAGTACTCATCAAGAGCTTTTCAACGATACCCCACAAGACGTGGTTACAAAAGTTTCGAATTTTCATCCCCCACCCTCACTCGAACCCCCGAATCGTTGGTGTCACTGTGAACTCCATAGGGAGTACTCTAATTTATTCAAACAAAGTTTCCCTCTATACTTCATAGGGGCCGAGATAAAAATGTTTTAAAATTTCAACCCCCTCCCCCGACCACCCCCTTGGGCCAATTTTGCTCATTAACGAACTTGTCCGAACTATTGGGCCTAGAAATAACATTGGTTCAAATATCTTCAAAATTACGGCCGCTAGCGTGTAAAGATATATATATAAATATCACAATTTTTTTTTTTTGAACAGGCGGTGGTTTCGTACTCAGGGGAGCATGAAACGTAAAGATATGAAAGAATTTTTCGAAAATCATGACATGGTATCCATTGCAATAGGTAGATTTTTCTTCGAAATCTACCTAATTATGTACGCAACCAAAAATGTTTACCAAAAATGGCAATTATGTTGAAAAGTAAGCAGAAGATTTGTAATATGTAAAATAAAAGTATTTTGACAAATAAATTAATATCTAATTAATAAATACTTGTCCAACAATTAAAAATATATTCCTGTAGGCCCAATAGCCACGTAGATGTTCTAAAAAGTAACTGTCATGTAGAAATCTGCAAGGCATGACAAAATGGACGCTATGAAGTCTAGTGTATCTTAGTCACTTCGCAAAGAATACATAAGAAGGAATGTTAGAAGTTATGGTACTTACATATTAAGAATATGCTTCAAATAAATTATTATTGTTGAATAATAGCAAAAAATTTAAATCAATAAATCTTTTAAAACTTAGAATTTCATATCGCGGAAAATTTTTTTTATTGACTACTAGCTTAAAAGGCCCGGCGTCTCCCGGGTTTTGTATTTTGTAATATGAAATTAACTTATGGAGGACTTTCGATGTTGAAACTCTAGGTCCTTATATAATATGTACGTGGAATTAGAAATGAGGAAGAACGACATATGACATTCGGACTATTCCCTCAGAAAACGCTAGATATAGCTTTTTATGGCTCATAGAGGATGTCGAATGTTGCATTCCATTGCTTCTACACACCATGCCTGGGAGGAGTGCAAATAAGAAGAAAAATAAATTCCGGTTACATAAGATTGTATTGTATTGACAGAAAATTGTATTTCTCACTCTCATATTACCATACAACCGTTTCGGGGCTGAAGTAAAAAAGAAATTCAGTATCACTTTCATACTTTCCTTCCCAGAAATCTGGAACATAATAAACTGCGCGCGTAGGACTGAAAATGTTCCATCCCGTTTTGTCTTCTTTTAGATGCTTAGAGCCTCTGATAAACGTCCCTAGGCCTATTTCTCAACTAATACAAAGCCTACAGCTATGAGTGGCTATCAGTGGATAGGATTTGTTACCGACTTCCGATATAGTATACTAACTGGCACACACTTAAGTTGTCCCTGCAATACGACCGCTTATTCTACATCAAAATGTGAAGTGAGAAAATGATATTTTCCATGTTGAGGGTAGAGAAAGTTATGTGACTGCTTTATTTTCTTGGATTTTATTCGTCAAGAATTATTTTCACAATTATGTATTAAATACTTACGCAGAAATATTGTGTGTGGATTTTATTAATCAGAATTATTTTCACAAATGTATTACTTACATCAATAGTATCAGCATTTGTTAAAGCCCAATTATAATATATTATCCAAAGCCCTATGTAAACATCGTAAACAATACTTTCGTTATGTAAACAATTGGCATCAGAACTCTCTAACTTTGCCTCATTTCACATTTCCGACTTTTCCCGTGGATTTTCCAATAATTTCCTTTCACACAAACCTTGTCGTGACAATTACGAACAAAACAAAAAAAGAATCAGCCAAATCGGTCGAGCCGTTCTCAAGTGATGCGGCAACAACCCTTTTGTAAATTCATTTTTATTAATATAGACTAGCTTAAATGGCCCGGCGTCGCCCGGGTTTGGTATTTTGTAATATGAAATTAACTTATGGAGGAATATAGAGTAGCTTAAATGGCCCGGCGTCGCCCGGGTTTGGTATTTTGTAATATGAAATTAACTTATGGAGGCCTTTCGATGTTGAAACTCTATGTCCTTATATAATATGTATGTAGAATTCGAAATGAGGAAGAACGACACATGGAACTCAGACTATTCCCTCAGAAAACGCTAGATATAGCTTTTTATGGCTCATGGAGGATGTCGAATGTTGCATTCCATTGCTTCTACATACCATCCCTGGGAGGAGTGCAAATAAGAAGAAAACGAAATTCCGGTTACATAAGAGTGTATTGTCTTGACAGAAAATTTTATTTCTCACTCTCATATTACCATACAACCGTTTCGGGGCTGAGGTAAAAAAGAAATTCAATATCACTTTCATACTTTCCTTCACAAAAACCTGGGACATAATATACTGCGCGCGTAGGACTGAACATGTTCCATCCCATTTTGTCTTCTTTTAGATGCATAGGGCCTCTGATAAACATCATTAGGCCTATTTTTCAACTAATACAAAGCCTACAGCTATGAGTGACGTATCAGTGGATAGGATTTGTTACCGACTTCCGATATAGCATACTCACTGGCACACACTTAAGTCGTCCCTGCAATACGATCGCTTATTCTACATCAAAATGTGAAGTGAGAAAATGATATTTTCCATGTCGAGGGTAGAGAAAATTATGTGACTGCTTTATTTTCGTGGATTTTATTCGTCAAAAATTATTTTCACAGTTATGTATTAAATACTTCGATAGTATCATCATTTGTTAAAGCCCAATATTATAATATAGTATCCAAAGCCCTATGTAAACATCGTAAACAATACTTTCGTTATGTAAACAATTGATATCAGAATTCACTAACTTTGCCTCATTTCACATTTCCGACTTTCCCATGGATTTTCCAAAAACTTTCTTTCATACAAACCTTGTCCTGACAATTACGAACACAACAAAAAAGAAATCAGCCAAATCGGTCAAGCCGTTCTCAAGTGATGCGGCAACAATCCTTTTGTAAATTCATTTTTATTAATATAGACAAGTTTCGTCTTTTAAATTTTAATCATTATTGACTCCGCTTATAAATAGACTCATATACAGATATTCTGATATTGGTATTCAAGATCAAATATTGGGAATTAATATAGGCCTACAATTTCAAGTCACAAAGACGTTTATATCCTGTATATAGTTAATAAAATAGTAGATTAATATTATTGAATTATCTTGATATCATTCCCATGTGATCCTAAAGCTGACTTTTTGAGGGATGGTAATTTTGAACTTCATAATATAAATTTTCCCTCAAAGGACCAATATGAAATTCATTAATTTATTCACTAACAGACTACACTGAACCATGCAACAACATTTTCTACAGGATATATATATATATATACCATCACTATCAATCCCATTTTATGGTGAATAAAAACGTCAAATTTGGGTACAAATATTGGCGTATTTTCGGTGTATTTTCGCATACCAAATTACAATTTTTGGTTTATTTCACATTAAAACTTAAGGCTCAATTTTTTGTTTATTTCACATTAAAACTTAAGGCTCATGTGATGAAAAATATTACATGTTACCGGTTCAATATTACCACGTCCGTAGGGTTAACAACTAGCGTGAGGTATTGCCAGGTAACGCGTATCACAATTAATGTAATGAAGACATTTTTACCTAAAATTTTTTGAATGTCAGAGTGGGCACGCGGTTTAAAAGGCGGTTTGATGTGAGAGGTTGGGCTTGTAAGGTGTGGGCTCGTCGCCTTACAGTGAGTGAAATTTGTAACACTGTATATAATGATTCACCCATGCTAAAGTCTTACCACGCGAAGTCCCCCTTCGCCCAGGCGCTGAATAAGCGCCCTCTGACTGGATTTTTGCTGTTTGGTACCAGGGTTCGAATAACGGCTCATGAATTTCAAATTTTATTTCATATATTTAGTTTCATCGTCATATTTAAGTATGAAAATTTAGTGGTTTGGTTATATTTTATTTTATTTATTTTATTTTATGTTTTTATTTATTATTTATTTTAATTTATTTTGTATTATATGATATTATATTATATATTATATTATTTTACTCTTTATTATTATGTTTTATTTTATACAGTATTGTTATATTTTATTTTATATTATTATATTTTATATTAATATATTTGATTTTTATATTATTTTATTCATTACTAGCTTAAAAGGCCCGGCGTCACCTGGGTTTTGTATTTTTTAATATGAAATTAACTTATGGAGGACTTTCGATGTTGAAACTCTAGGTCCTTGTATAATATGTATGTAGAATTCGAAATGAGGAAGAACGACATATGACACTCACACTATTCCCTCAGAAAACGCTAGATATAGATTTTTATGGCTCTCAGAGGATGTCGAATGTTGCATTCCTTTGCTTCTACACACCATGCCTGGGAGGAGTGCAAATAAGAAGAAAAAAATTCCGGTTATATAAGATTGCATTGTCTTGACAGAAAATTGTATTTCTGACTCTCATATTACCATACAACCGTTTCGGATCTGAAGTAAAAAAGAAATTCAATATCACTTTCATACTTTCCTTCCCCAAAACCTGGGACATAATATACTGCGCGTGTAGGACTGAAAATGTCCATCCCATTTTGTCTTCTTTTAGATGCTTAGGGCCTCTGATAAACATCCCTAGGCCTATTTCTCAACTAATATAAAGCCTACAGCTATGAGTGACGTATCAGTGGATATGATTTTTTTTACCGACTTCCGATATAGCATACTCAATGGCAAACACGTAAGTTGTCCCTGCAATACGAACGCTTATTCTACATCAAAATGTGAAATGTATTTTCCATGTCGAGGGTAGAGAAAGTTATGTAACTGCTTTATTTTCGTGGATTTTATTCGTCAAGAATATTTTCACAATTATGTATTAAATACTTCGATAGTATCAGCACTTGTTAAAGCCCAGTATTATAATATAGTATCCAAAGCCCAATGTAAACATCGTATACAATACTTTCGTTATGTAAACAATTGACATCAGAAAACTCTAACTTTGCCTCATTTCACATTTCCGACTTTTCCCGTGTATTTTCCAAAAATTTTCTTTCATACAAACCTTGTCGTGACAATTACGAACACAACAAAAAAAGAATCAGCCAAATCGGTCGAGCCGTTCTCAAGTGATGCGGCAACAACCCTTTTGTAAAATCATTTTTATTAATATAGACTAGCTTAAAAGGCCCGGCGTCGCCCGGGTTTTTATTTTGTAATTTGAAATTAACTTATGAAGGACTTTCGATTTGTAGGCCTACATAGAACTTGAAATGAGGAAGAACGACTTATCACACTTAAACTATTTCCTCAGAAAACGCTAGATACAGCCACTACATGCTTGATTTCCTTTTGCCACATTTCTGGCGTCACCATCAATACTGCTCTGTCAAACCGTTTCCTAACATCGCATAATTTAAAAGTTTTGTTATTTCTGGCCACAAACCCTTTGATAAAACTCCATACCAGTTCAATTGGATTCAAATTGCTATGATAAGGGGCAACCTCAGTACTTGATGGCCCGCTTTATTTGCCATATCATCAACCACATATTTATTTTCATCTTTGTCCGCGAATTCCTGTGCTAAGATCACTAACTCTGCCTTAACACTTTTATCATTAAATGTTACATTCTTTTCTTGTAGGCATTCCACAATATCTTGTTTACGCCAAGAAGTATTTGGACGCCGATAGAGTTTCACACTGTGGTATGATGCATTGTCCCTAACTATTAAACTGTTGGGTTCAAGTTTCGGCAAAACATTAGCAAACCAGTTACGGAATACCTATTCATTCATGTCTTCGTGGTACTCACCTGATTTCTTTGACTCAAAAATGAGCAAACCCCCATCTACGAAGCCTGTTTCACTACCTATATGCGTAACTATTAGGCGTTTCCTCTTACCCATAGGATTTTTTAAACCTTGACTTAATCCTGCCCTAAAAGCTTTTTCCTTTGATTCAACAATAGTGTCATGCCAAATTTTAGGGGTGGTGTGTCCTGCATTTACCCATGTCTCGCCTAAGTAATAAAACTTTCGACCCTCTGCTCGGTATTGCCGTACAGCTCTAAAATATCGTCTTCTCCAAAGTACAATATCATCACGATCTACTATAACATTAACCTCACTTCTTTTCACATATTTCATTCCAATGTCCAACAATAACTTATAAATTGTTGTTCTTTTAAAATTAGGTAGGTCGGAGTCCTCATTGACAGCACAAAGAAGTTTATCCACAGTTGGAGGTATGTTATCAAAAAAGAATTGATGAACTTTTGCTCGAATAGCACTTTTCACAAAGTCATCAATGTTATCTAAAACACTATGCAGCTTTTCAGCCTTTCTTGGGGAAGTTTTCACTACACCAGAGTCTCTGTATTCACTACACACTTTCCAGATACTTATGGTACATATACCGGTGAATTCATATGTCAATTTTACAACGTCCTCAATTGCAAGGGCTGGATATATATTTTTTTAAACCCATTAAACACATTCAATATAATTTCCTTCTGTCCACTTCGCAAAGATTTACCTCTCTTATTTTTAATTATGCCACTTGGGCCTGGTTGAATTTCAGTCATTATGTTTAATGCTTCTCACAAACTGGATTATAAATTATAAACACCACGTTTCGCTGTTCACTAAAATTTGTATGTTTACTTTATTCACAACAATGACTCTCGCAAACTGGAGGGTTATTTCGCGAATACCACGTTTCGCAATACATTGAAACATTTGCAATAAGTTGATATTGTTATCTTAAAAATTTTCGTCACATTTTATGAGCTTTTACTGTTATAAAAATAAAATCTAATACCGCACTATATTGTCTTGTAGCATGATGTGTGGTGGGGTTCAAATCACGTGCATTTGTTTACACGGACTTGCATTCTCAAAATGAATGGATAACATACTTTCGATTTGGTTTGGTTGCAAGACTCACTTTTGTTTTTGTTTGTTTTGTTATGAAAACATGTGAAAGTGGAACTCTCAAACTGTGAATGTCACACTTCTTTTGTCACACTTCAATTTTTTAATTTTTTTTTTTATGTAAACAATTGACAGCCGAACTCTCTAACTTTGTCTAACTTTGCCTCATTTCATCACATTTCCGACTTTTCCCGTGGATTTTCCAAAAATTTTCTTTCATATAAACCTTCTCCAGACAATTACGATCACAACAAAACAAAAATCAGCCAAATCGGTCGAGCCGTTCTCAAGTGATGCGGCAACAACCCTTCTGTAAATTCATTTTTATTAATATAGATAGATAGAAGATAGATTAAGCACATGTATCAGTGATTAACCCGTATAAGAATATGTGGAGTTTCAACCTATTGCAAGTGTCTAACGTCATAATTTTTTTTGTTTTATTTTTATCACTTTTATTTTATCGCATCTACGTGCACTTGTTTCTTTTTAATTTCACAAGGACTTAACACTGAAACATCTTCAGAAAAAATACACATGTGGACAACTACATTAAATGCAATAACAACAACCCAAAAGCTCACCAATTTGCTGTTTTTCATAGCCTAGTTCATAGATTAATTAATATTCCAATGACAAAGACAGAGTATAATAAAGAATATAAACATATACTAGAAGTGGCAACGATTAATGGGTTTAAGACAAATTTCATAGACAAAATGATTAGAAGACACACTAAGAAAAACAAGATCAGAGAAATTAGTACATTGGATACTTTAGAAAAAACACAGCAACATTACAAAAAATTTACATACCACCCTAAATTCTTTAATAAATTTGAAAAAGTGTTTAAAAACCACAATATAAAATTGGCACCAAAGAATAATTATACCATTAGGAACTTGCTCAACCACCCACTGAAGAATAGTACACCAAAAACTAAACTATCTGGTATCTACCAAATAGAATGCGCAGATTGTGATCAGGTCTACATTGGACAAACCAGGAGGAGTTTGGAAATAAGAATGAAGGAACACTTAAGAAACATAAAACTAATGCAGACCGAGAGATCAGCAGTTGCATACCATTGCTGGACAAAAAATCACAGTGTTAAAAAGGAGATCAAACTATTAAAACACGTTAAGAAACCATCCGAACTGAACGTATGGGAGAAAATATTCATCACTAAGAAAGAAGACAAGGTTATGAACTTTGAAATACCACCTATAGACGACATAGTGCGACTTACAAAAACTGAACGAGAGGGCAGCACAGAACAATGCATATATACAAACCAACATGGCAACCAGAATAACAGTCGACCACCAGCCGATGATGGGAGCTAATAAACGCTCTTGAAACTAGTCCTGTGTAATTAAAAGTGAAAGTAAGTGGAGAATAAAGTGTTGTTATAATTCAGAATTTAGGTTTTTATCAATAGTAATTATCAGTATACTCCACTGTCTATAAAACTTCTTTTTTATTGTGTTATCTTCATACCTTTAGCTTCTTTGATCAGAAACAATAATCAAACACAACGATTGGGTAGGCTGCATGTGAGTAAACAGAAATATGACAAAATGTACAATTTTCTGTGTGCATTATAATTCTCGGTATGGTAATAAATGCAATATTAGTAACTCTAGATATTATCAGTAGTGCCAAAGAGTTGAATCTATAAAGTAAAACACCTGATCATAACGAAAAGTATTAGTAACAACCGCTTCTAAGGTTATGATACGTAGATTCCCCCCCCCCCCCCATCGATTATCGCTTACAATGACGCGAATAGCGACGTGTTTTATTCAGTTTATGGATTTGGTTATTCTTTACATGCCTATTCACTAAGTAATCACTATAAATATACCTCAATTTATCACCTGAATTGCAGAGCTATACTCATAATGAACTCAGGAGGCGGCCACATTTACCATACATGTGTAGATATTGTATTAAACCAGTCACTTTTCCAATATCGTTTATTTTCTGTTGAAAAGGGCTGTTAGGTTCGTTACCTGGAAATCAGAAGGCATTATGGGAGATTTGTTGCTATAATGGTCCATGTCTATGTTTATTACAAAGCAAAAGTTTCTTCCTTATTCATCACACTCTAAGCCCTGTACAGTAAGCCAGTAGAAGTAGATTCATTCTTGGTACTACAGTGACCACGTGGTATGGAAGAGGCATTGAATGGACTCTTGCATAATGAAATTCAGAGGGAAATAAATTGCCTGCCTATGATATCGGACGTAGGATTTCCGGCTCCGTGTCGGTCATTATCCATTGTGCTGTGGATGCGAGTCTGCGGATGATGGCTAAAAGCCTTTCTTAAACATCACATGCACTGCCTTCCTTCATGTACGGCAAAGAGAGATAAAAACCAAATAGGCCTAGCAAGGCGGTACCTTAGCTACAAATCCCATGTCCTCCTTGCCCATCTGAAGCTCTAACGAAAGGAAATCTTCTTGGAAAGAAGGCTCTGCCATGGATATTCAGAAAAAGATAAAGAGGATGAAACTATATGATTTTTGGAATCATAATTTACTTTATGGTGGAATATTTTTACTATTCTAAAGTGAGGTGGGAAAAAACTAAAAGGTAAAATAACGATAGTTTTCACGGTTCCAATGGAAATGTGTGCTTTGAGGCACAACGATACACATAATAGACCACGGGTGCGCATCTGTGGCACATCGTGTCACTGTGCGGTAGGGGAATTTCTCCCACTACAGTCGCCCTTGAGGTCAGCATAAAGCAGTTTCGACGTGACACTGAACATGAAGAACAGGTTTATTACGTCACAGCAAGGGATGGGGACTAAAACGTTTCCCCTCAGTTGCTCACCTATGTAATAGACTCATCATCGAAATATTTCTCTATTATATTTTGTCCAAAACTATAAAAGATTTTTGAGAATTGTATGTGACTGAAAGCATTTTATAGCTGAAGACCAAATTTTGTCTGAAGAAGCCATTTATGAATAGAACGCTGATCGAAATGAGGGGGAAAATAGAACAATTACAGGGAGAGCTCAGAACACTTACAAATATTCTAGGAGCTCAAGGGGCCTAAGCCCCCATGTCCGGTGCCTACCGATAACTTTGATAAGCAAGATAGTACATTATTGATTACAGCATGATGATTGGGTTGTTTTATATAGAAGGTGATCCGCTAATGTATTCTATATTTTTAGATAAAGTTTTGCTAGTTTTATATTACTAGGACAAAAAGTTGATTCTTATCAATGGGGAGAAAAAATTATAAAAAAGAATTTTTAAATTTTCTTATTTTTTTGGAATTTCTTAGCTCAAGAAATTTGAGCCCAACGACTCTGGGTAGAACCAAACATCATTTTGATTAAGATTAATTATATTTCACTTTGCTATTGAAATCAGCGATAGGCCTACTTCTATAGTACAAATGTAGTTAATTTCGAATGTTCTGTAATTTCATACAATGTGTACATCTCCATGACGTCACCAACGGGTAATTACGTGATTAATTTCAATATGAAATTAAAAATGGTTTACTCCTCCTTGTTTCTCTCTCTAACTCTCTCTTTCAATGTCTTATTTATGTATATTCTGAAACTAACATTTTATATTAAACTTAGGATGGATACGCGAGGATTCGATCCACAAGGTCCAACGCTCAAGAGCTAACAAATTGCTGAGAAACGAACGTTGTGCATACTAGTTCGCAACTTGGTTTGCAGATGTCACTGACTTTAATTATTACCGATTACATGAACAAATTTTACAAGACTCCTGTTCTGAAATAGTTTCCTTTCCATTATTTGAGGGGACAAGTCACCCCCCCCCCCAACCCTTTATTTTTAATATCTAGCACCTTTACCCCCGTTCAATATGTTGCATATAATATAGTCTGCCATTTTGATTTATCATGAAGCAGTGCATTAGATTATTTACTATTATGGAAAATTACTAGTCCATCAAAATATGTAAATACCCTACATTTTAAAATGAATTATATATACCCTGCCAATTGTATTATATGGGTGTGAGATTGGTCCTTTACTCTTCGGGAAGAACATAATCGGAGAGTGTTCTAAAACAGGGTGCTTGGGAAGATATTCAGACCTACGAGAGATGAAGACGGGAAATGAAGAAAACAGCATAATGACAAGCTTAATAACCTGTACTATTCACCGATTATAGTAAGGGTAATTAAATCACGGAGGATGAAATGTGCTGGACATGTTGCACGCATTGGGGAGGAAAGACATATCTCAAAAGTATTGAATGGGAGACCCGAAGGGAAAAGACCGTTTGGAAGACCTATAGGCCTACGTGGGTGGAATATTAGAATATATTTAGAGGAAGTAGGATTTGAAGGGAATCGTTGGGTAGAGTTAGTACAGAATAGGATTGAATGGCGGACTCATGTAAGCGCGGCAATGAAGCCCCGAGTTCTATAAAATACACTAATATTCCTTTCGCATTCCTAGTAGTTGTCTATTGCTATTGGATAAGTAAGTATTATAGATTTTTATGTGTAACATTTTGTTTTAAAATATTATTAAAATACGAATAACACTTCATTATGGGAAAATGGAAAATCTGCATAGAGGTTACGAGCATAGTAATATAGCCTGTGATATGTAGGTTGACGTCATCGAGATGTACACATCCCATTAATTCTAATCCTAATAACAATAGGGTAGAAGTAAAATTACTCTGAATAATAAAGAAGGCAGAAGATAACATTAAAAGAAATGCATAATCTATTTTATTTTTTGTAATAAATTACGTTTATGGTTTATGTCTACAAGATATTTAGGTTAATAGTTGCCACAAAATAGCAATAGTGCACAGCCAGATTTCTTTTTCGGAAGTAATGACCTGTTTCTCACTAGTACGAAAACAACCGTAGCGAATACACCAGTTTTAACGTTGACAAGTCGAGGTGGACTATGTCTTCCACACATTAATCTTTGAAACCGCAAGGAGAATATATGTATTTTTATTATTTTCTCTATTGATATGAAGAAAAAACACAACGGTATGGATAATAATTTACTTGTCAAGTTAGGTGAAAATTTAGCCAAAAAATATTTTTGGGGTGAGAAAAGTACTTACTTCGGACAAAATTGGTTTACTTTCTACCGAAGAAGCAAGCTGTTAAAATCTGCAGAGTCATACTACTTCTACTCTGTATAATAATTGAAACATGTTTGTAATAACTAGGGCTCGGACTTTTAGGTAAAT
Source organism: Ectobius pallidus (assembly GCA_964059195.1). NCBI lineage: Eukaryota > Metazoa > Arthropoda > Insecta > Blattodea > Ectobiidae > Ectobius > Ectobius pallidus. The sequence continues at coordinate 61,675,888 of CAXKWD010000002.1, forward strand.
ACATATTTTTTTTGCTATTACCTATGATTTCTGGACTTTGTCAAAGTTCCGGTTGGGACCTTTGGATTCAAAATACTGAGTTGCATATCACATAAAAATTAATACTTTCGATATTTCTTATTTTAATAAATATTTTTGGTAACTTAATTTTTTTTTTACATATTTTACCACATACCACGTTTGGAAATGAATATTTTGGCTGTTTTTGTAAAATTGTGCCATATTTTGAATATGTTGCATTGATATGTTGAGTCAGACAATAAATCAGGGCTGATTTGGCCTTCATTAGTGCAAATTTCTGTTTCCTCTCACACTGCGTTACTAAGATGGAAACAACAAAACAATTCTTGACAGAATCAATAAAAGAAACCAAACACATTGAAAACAAACTTAACAAAATCAGTGGTTCAAAAGCAAACGAAATTAAAGAAAAATTCCTGTCATTCGTAAATAAGAATGAAAGGTTACAAGTGTTGCCAAAGATTTCAGATATTTTAATGGGTAACAGTGTAGAGAACTTGGAGCAGATGGAACATCTGAGTGTCAGTGATACTGCGTTTTACAAATATGCAAGATTAACATCCTGCAATGTTGAACGTACATTTTCAAGATACAAGTCTCTGTTCCGTGATAATCGTCACAGCTTTAAGATGCACAACTTAAAATCTACTTCTGTCGTTCACTGCAACAGTTCTACACTTGCTGACTAGAATGACTAGATGAGTACTTCTGTAAATATTGGTTAAATAAGTAAAATATTTTTATATTTTTTAAACATATTTTCGACTTTTTAACCACATAAAAAATAAATATTTTCGTTTTTATAAGCACCTAAAAGTCCGAGCCCTAGTAATAACGCAATAAAATCAAGCAAGTTTGCCAAATTTGAAGTTTCTAGCTCATGTTGAAGTGGGTAAACATAAATGTTAATGAGTGGATGTCGTAGAACGTCATAGATGTGCATGACGTCAGGGCTATCCATCCAGTTTTTTTAATACTTATAGAACACCTAGAAACACAAAATTTTGCACGCTTATGGCAGTTGTAAGTGCCAATATGCCTGCCAAAGTTTACGTTCTACCTGTCCCCTAAGTGCGTAAAAAATTACATAATGCGAGTAAAAGCAAAAATCGAACTCTAAAGAATAACCGACGGAGATACGACAAAATGTCATAGGACTAAACTTGTAGATCTCTCAGAATTCGTTATTGCTGATGCAATCGGTTCTTCTAGCCTATACAACATGCCGTTTAGCTACTATAAGCCTGCAAAGAAGGTCTGCACAGACCACAAAGTTGCGTACGCTTTTTTTGAATGTTTTTGGGGGGTAAAAATTAAAAGTAGGAACGTTTTGGAATATTTTCGTCAGGCTATAATCTATAGATATACCGAATTTTAAATTTTTTACTCATCTGGAAGTGGGGAAACAACTGTTAGTGAGTGAGTTACCCACTCGGTTTTGTAATATAATGATGATTTTCTATTTAAAAATCATGTGGCCGTTAATTGGTTGTTACTCCGGTACCGGAGAACCAATTTGGTCCAAAATCAATAGGGTTTGTCCTATGGACATTATAAGTTGTATACTAAATTTCAAGAAAATCTGATAACGTGTTTCAAGTTATTGCGCGTGGCCTGACAGACATTTTACCCGTCCACCATGCAATCTTAGGAAGTACCATTCTAGCACTTAACAAATTGAAAATCTAATTCATAGGCCTATGTACATTACGCAGGAAACGAAATAATAACTCCTTTATTGCAACCAATGATCAAAGTATGAAGAATGAAGCTCTGGTGGAATGATGCATTGCAGGGGAAACAGGAGCATCCTGAGAAAACCTGCCCTCATCCCATTTTGTCTACCACAAATTCCACAAGGATCCACCGAGACTGGATCCCTGGTCCCAGCAGTGAAAGGCGAGCGGTCTAACTAGTCAGCCATGGGGGCGGCCACGCAGGAAACGATATGAGAGTATGAAGTGCACACAGTATACAGGAAAAGTGCATGCCAAGGCTTGGATGTAATGTAACACTAATGCAAGCAGGGTAAAGAATGCAGTAATTCTCTCACTATGTAAAATATTATCTCCTTGGAAAAGATCCCGTAGCCTACTGTCAGTGCCATAGGCGTAACCAGGCCGACCATATGGGGGGGGGTTATAACATCTGGAGAGGGGGGTTCCGGGGTTTTCCCCCCGGAAAATTTTAAAAATTAAGATGCACAATAACGAGTTTTAAGCTTCCCACGCTTTAAACTCATATTAAGTAATTTATAAGCAGATTTTTAAAAAAGGTGACATATCACATTAATGAAATAAATAGTACAATTTTCCCTTTTTTAATCAAGGGGGGGGGGGTTCAAACCCCCAACCCCCCCCCCTCGGTACGCCTATGGTCAGTGCATACAGTATATAATCTAGTGATATCATGTTAGAAGGAAGAAAAGCTACATGGATACTGGATCTTACCATAGAAATGCTAACCCAGGCAAAATGTTAGGTTAGATCGGCCTTACCATTGTAATACTTCGTATTCTAGAGCATTTAGAACGCATTTATATAAGTTGAAATGTTAAATCACATCACTTTAGTCGAATATTACTATATACAGACTTTCCAATAAGAAAATGTATGATTTACATACCTTAAGGTGATCTTGAAACAAACCGACAGCATGGTAACCCACGATGATATTCACTCCAATTATGTAACTACAAGTATACGAAAACACACGCACATATTCACTAGAAATCTTTGTGAATCACATAATTAACTATACTATTTATTGTAAAGTGATACTGTATTATAGTAACGTACAATTGCGAAAGAAAGCACACGATTATATACGAAGGAAATCGAGGACGTCTACCTGATGATTGCTACCCCACTACAAGTTCCCATAACACCCTTCGGCAGATGACGTCATGCCGCGGAACATTTGAAATATCCGTACCAGAATGAAAATACGGACCAACCTGTATTTACAAACACGACAAAAATGCTTAATGAAGACCAATAAGAAGAATGCACCTTTTAAAAAAAGAAACCATTGTATGCACTAGTTCAGTTAATAAATATTGGTGATTGCACTAGAATTGTTGAAGATATCTTACATAAATGAAACATAGTTTTCATATATTTTTATCTAAATTACCGAATGAAAATGTCAACGTTGTATGACATAAACAAATCAAATAACAATGTCCATGTAGATTATACAATTTAATATCATTATTATTATTATTATTATTATTATTACTAAATCTATTATAATTACTACAAATATGTCTACAATAATAATTATTATAGTCATTAAGCATGTAAATTAATGCAATAGACAAAGGGAATAAGACACAGAGAAACAATATTATAAGAAACAATATCAAACTAAAACTTGGATATAAAAGTTAAAGTTTTCACCTATCAGTTATAAACACTTATCTAATATAATAATTGATCTGGTGTTTCCCTGTAGACCGCATGCAATTGTGAAATTAATCATTGAAGGTGACCCTGCTCAGTTGCCATAGTGATCGAAAAAAAAGCGCCGATGAAATATAATCTTTGCAACATAACACATCAATTCTTCGATGGCTTCGATTTAGTCAGTCCACTCTGCATGATTCATTAATTTTTAGGACATTACAAAAAGCTCAGAGCAGAGCTACCTACTCGGTATTCTCCCTCGGAATGTCTGGGTTTGCTTTTGAAATGAAGAAAATATTTATAAGCAGCAATATGTGGGACAAAATAGTAGACACATTTTTTCGTCGTTTAGATGTTTTAATACGAATATGCTTCTTCTTACTCTTTTGTGAGCAATTAAAATTCTGATTCAATATATTTCCAAACTAGCATGTGCCCGCGGCTTCGCCCGCGATAATTATTTCAAAAATTTAAAATTAAGAGCATAATAGTTAAATCATTATATTTATTAACACCTAAATCACGTGGACTACATACCACGATTAGATAGCATCGCCTGGTAAAAGCGACCTCAGATTCGAGTTCCTTGGTCCAGAAAATCCCCTGTATAGTGAGTTTCGTCCAAATAAAACAATGTTTGACACAACATTCAAGCGATCGCGAAAGTTTAATTTCCAAGGTATGACAAAAATAGACAAAGCCAACTGTAATTGTCAAACTTCCATTTAATTTAATTCCAAACCCATCTGAAACCACTCTGGTAACAATATGTTTTAATGTCAAATGTGATTCGGATTCGATAATTCTGTGTAAGAAGGGATTAAGTATTCTCAAAAACATTTGATTTTTGGCATTTAAAATCAGAATTTTTCAAAATCCTTTCTTAGTGAGTACCTACATTATGAAACAAAGGTACTGTCAAAATTCCAAGTCTCTACCTGTTATAGTTTAGGCTCTACGTTGATTCCTGTCAGTCAGGACAAAGCCTTTTATATATATAGAGATAAATGTGAAGATAACCTATAAGAATGACACAACATTTACGTTACGTTGTCTTATCGTTGCAAGAAAAAAACGGTATACTGTGTGGAAAGCCTGAATGATAAGCATAATACAGCATGAAGTGGGCAGCGCAACCTCCAGAAGTCAAATCAGTCTCCGAGAAGAGGAACACTGCTACGATCAGCTAAAATAAAAGATTATCAATTTGTCATCAATGTCTGTATGATATAGTCACCATTTCGTAAAATAGTTTTTTTCCTTTCGGTTGTGAGAAGCGCGAGTTCCATACTATCCAAGAGTACTGTGAGAACAGGTATAATAGTTTAGTTAGTATGGGATATTTTATTATCAACATATCTTTTGTTTTTGCTTTCTTGTGACTCGGGATGTGTAGTAGTTATTAGGTAGATTTCGAAGAAAATCTACCTATTGCAATGGATACCACTTTATGATTTTCGAAAAATTCTTTCATATCTTTACGTTTCATGCTCCCCTAAGTACGAAACCACCGCCCGTTCAAAAAAAAAATTTTGTGATATTTATATATATATGGCCGTAATTTTGAAGATATTTGAACCAAATTTTAATATGTTATTTCTAGGCCCAATAGTTCGGACAAGTTCGTTAATGAGCAAAATTGGCCCAAGGGGGTGGTCGGGGGAGGGGGTTGAAATTTTTAAAAATGTATATCTCGGCCCCTATGAAGTATAGAGGGAAACTTTGTTTGAATAAATTAGAGTACTCCCTATGGAGTTCACAGTGACACCAACGATTCGGGGGTTCGAGTGAGGGTGGGGGTGGGGATGAAAATTCGAAACTTTTGAAACCACGTCTTGTGGGGTATCGTTGAAAAGCTCTTGATGAGTACTCTACAAATCAATAAATAGTTTCTTGATAGCTCTCATATGACGCGAGATTTTAATGTTTAAAAATAATAACACTTGAAAGAATTATTATAATATCATAATTTTGTCTTGTTTAGCGGCTTTGCTAATTTTATTCATTGCTGATCTTGCGCACGGCCTCCCAGAATATTATATCCTATTATTGTTGTCAAAACAATTGATTGTAGGCTCTTCCTCTTTACTGCAGGTTTACCATGCCAAGGCTAAAGAAGAAGAGTGCTATGCAGCGACAATAAATTAAACCAAAAGCACTTCGAAATCTACCTCCGCCTGTAGGCCTGCCTAAAGGGATTTTATTATTATTGTAGTAGTAGTGAGAGAAGTCGACGATTTCAGTTCCCACAAAAAAAATATATTAAAGAAAAAAAAATCAGTAGTTGCACATCTATTTATAATCTGTTTACTGTTGCGTTATCGTGGCGTTCTATGAACCTTTTCACTCGAGTCCCTGTATAAAGATAAGAGTTTGGACACCCGATTGGCTGGAACCAACTACGAACCTCCTTTCAATAATTATAGGTACAGTCAACATTGATTAGCCTACATACCAAGGTATGTCATATGTTCATTGTGGGCTATGGTTATTTTTAATTACTTACTTTTTACAGGGACCTGTTCACGATACTTTTCACGATTGTTCGTGGTGGTAGCCTATGGCAGTTTCCCTGGATAAGACTGATAAGATCTTAATATCACAGATTAATGTATATTGAATTCCCTTTCACAGTATTTGGGGCCTGCAACTTTACCGTAAATCCGAACCACGTTCGGTCCCTTCTATGTTTCACATAACACGGAATTAATTGGCGGAAGCAGTGATCGGATCACCCATCCAAGTTCTTTTTCACAATAGCATATATTTATCTCGCTGGGCAGCTTTGAAGTGGTGAGATACAAGAAATGATAAGAACAAGCCGCCCCATAAGCTCCGCCCACTCCCATCTACCTATAGTGTCTATGGTTCGGGCAGAGGAAGTAAAAATATAACAAGAACATTTCCCCCTCTTGATTGGTAAGACTATACTACGCTTTGTTGGAATACACTACCCTGTACCTGGCACTTGGTGTAACCGACATAAATGTAAAGTGATAAACGTAACCACATTCCCTGCCCGGATTATATTTGTACTAATCAATATTATACTAAAAACATAAACGACACTGTGACAAGTTCAGTAGATAGATGTAAGAGAAGCCTTGAGCTCGATGGGTCCTGAGACGTTGCTAGCTCGCGCAAAATGTTAGGTTATGACAATCAAACCATGCTATTTCCGTAAGATTTAGACTCTATTCATACATATAAATCGAGCAATTACAACAAAAGCATACACCCGTTATTGAAAATAACCATACATGCAACCTTTACCAAGAATATTTTGTATTTTGCTCACCTTATGATGATCTTGTAACCGCTACAGTGCCATGGTAAACGGGAAGGAATTAACGTATTTAACCACAAAGTTATAAAAACACATGGAAATAATGCACAATGCACATCACAATGTACATCATTACTGATATTACTTGCCATTAAAATCACTCTTATCACACGATTACAGAAGAAAAGGCACGATGTAAAAAAGACACAGGAAATCAACGCCTTCTCCACAAACCCAAACGACTTCAATTACCCATAACTCCCTTCAACCACTGACGTCATGCCGCGCAACGTTCAAAATGTCACATACATTCTTTTTAGTGCCCAATCAAAACATTTACAGATAATTATGCACGCTGAAAGTGTTTTAATAAATAACTGTTTTAAGAAGTATTTGTTTTAATAAATACGTTTTTTATGTTTTAATAAAAAATAGGTATAGTATAAAAATATTATATAAAGTTGAGGGGTAATTGGGTGGGTGATACTGAATATACCAGTATTTGCTCTTGAATATACCAGTGTTAATTTAACTGAATTATTTACATGGGATACCGTTCACTTTAGTTAATTATTATTAGAGGGAGTTCATCGTTAACATTCTTTTAGCTGGTCGACTGAGAATTTTCCTCAAGTATTTTGCTTGGTTTCTCATTATTATTTTTTATGTAATCCAGACTACATTCATGCCCAGGCGATTAGAGGTTATTTAACAAGACCTTGCCTTGTAATATGCATAACGACGGCCTTCTTTTCATATAAAGACAATTAATTCGGGAATTGAAAATGAGGCGAAAATAAAATATGTGTTCGATGATTCTAACTTGAAAAGTGGTATTTTCTGTTATCTTACAGACTATATTTTTTGTTTTTCAAAAGATTGGACCAAATTATATGACCCTTAAATTATTTTTACTCCTGTTAGGAAACGAAGCTCAAAGTAATGCACTTCTTCCCGGGTCAATCTCCCTACAAGATGTGAACTGAACTGCGAAGGAAATTTTTCCCTTTGTATGAATAACTGTGAATACGCTTCGGCGTGACTATCAACAAGTGTTCGGTAAATATTACAGTGCGATGTGGATCAGCAAACAATCTCTCCGGTAACCTCAGCCTGTTGCAGGGATGCTGCTGGGAAGATCAAAAGAATTGGAACAGTAAATGTACAGTATGTCTACAAAATAATATTATTTCTACAATTACTAAAAGTGTAATCATTTTCGGTAATATTGTCATAACAAAGATGTGGCTGGTTTTAGTGCACTGATGTGTCATTTATCTCCGTAAATATCAATATTTTTAGTGATTATTATTTGTATTCACTCCCCGATATGAACAAAACAACTAAAACCATTTGAATATGTATAATGCAAATATTGTAAATTTAGATATATTGCGAGAAGCTAAAATTTAAAAATTTCTAGATATTTTGAAAAAGGAATTATATAGCCTATGTTAGAGTATTAAGCATACTTCCCCTTATTTTCACTGTTTCCTATAAATTTTCTTCTCAGGATCTTAAACGCTTTGAGTAACGAGGGGAAAACTTAAAAAAAATAGAAGTTACGGGACATAAGAAATACACGCATGTAGTGTGCGTTAGGGAATTAAAATTCTCGTGCTGCATAAACCAGTCCTTCATCTTCCTTCTATACCGGTACATTAGTTTCGACGTGGATTATTCTAACCTGAAAAACCAAGGCAAAGGATGTAAGCACCAGGTATGTTTGGACATTAATAAATAGAAAACTTGAGAAGTGAATGTCAGCATCAAATAAGAGGAAGTACATGTGATAAAAATTCGCCCAATGGCATGAAGAGAGATGTCTTTTTATTATAAAATTGATTGAAAACTTTTTTTTTAACCAAAAACCCTGTTTGTCGCTCTAAAAGTTTTGACTTCATGTTATTAATAATACTAGCAAAAGATCAAATTCTTTCTACGGTTACTAGTGATTTTTTTTTTCATAAGCAAGATGTTTCAGTTGCGTAATGATACAAATAATGAATGAATGAACCTTCTTGTGTAACTGATTTGAAAAAAGTAGGTTATATAATATACTTTATTAAATAATAATTATTCGCTAAAATGTCTGTACGTTCGATGATCAAAAATATTCAGTAGTACAAAATATCCATGGACTCAAGACCAGATAATATACTGATTTCTATTCTAAGAGGAGAGGTAATGAAATATGAAAGGATAAAAGAAAATGGATAATATGGCAAAGAGAAAGCTATATAATTACGAAGAGAAACTAGAATACAAAAATATGGGCAAAGTAAACAAAGAAAGAAAAATGGAATAAGATAAATACAATCAGAATTAAAATTAAAATTAAAGAAGAAAAGTTAACAGAGAACACAAACGGTAAAAGAAGCAGAGAAAAAATAAAAGTATCGACATAAGCACCCACTCGAGAATTCGTACACAGACCAATCGCGGAAATTAGAAAGAAAGCAGGAAAAACAGATGGGAATAAGGCAATGTAACAAGCAAAGAAGGGGTGGTACTAGGACAAAGTGAAAGGAGAGATAATGTTGTATGAATGAGGGAATTCCTATAGTCTGTAACACAGTATACATGAATCCTCCATTGATACAAATCTCTCATCTGTTGGCATGGAGACAGTCTATAAATAAGTCAGCAATTTCATGTTAAATCGGATCAATGGAACCTACATACATTCTCATTCAAGCTAACGTTCTGCCGGGAGGAATAATGAGATGAAAACAGCACCCAGCTAACTCTATGAAGAGAATAATAATAATAAAATATAATTTTTAATTTTAATTAAAATTCCAAAGAGGCCGATATCGTAACAAGTAATAATAACTACTATTAATAAAACATAACAAATAGTAATAATAATCATTTCAACTTTTTAAAGATTTTGCAAGTCTTTTTTCAATGAAATTCAATGCACAGGTACGGGAAAAAAAGTGGACCGACTCTTGTAGCTGAATATAATATAATTTGTGTTGGTATTTTATAATATTATTAATAATTAATATATTCAGTTATAAAACAATGCGATTAAAAACCATATTCTGGGTTTTGAAATGGGCTAAGTCAACAGTCAACACTAGAACAAATTTAAATACATTCCCTGCTATCTGTGAATGCCGCTGAGCATGCGCAGTGACTCATATAGGCAACTTAGATATTTTAGTAGGTCCGCTTTTTCCCCCTATCTGTACCCTTATGTGAAGACGTCAAGTTTTTTTTCTAACATGCGGTTTTATCAAGTGATCCCCTGCAGAACGATGTAACGTTGCCATCATATGTATTATTATATACAGTTTTAACAAGTGGTCCCCATGTAATGTTTTCGTCACATGCAGTTTTAGCAAGTGATCCCCCTAGAGACCGATTTTAAAGACGTTTACACGTCAAAGCAGTACGAGTTTTACATCGCTGCTGAATTAACTTAGTTGTAATCATGCACTTGACTGGAAATAGTCTTATCCAACATGAACGTGATTTTACTGACAGCTCTAATGTTAATACTGGCTTGTAAGCCAAAGTACGAGGGGCATTCAATAATTAAAGAGACAAACTGACCTGGAGAAAACCCCGTTTATTTAAACAAAACAAGACTTTTCCTACTTTTCAACATAATCCCCATCAACATTTATGCACTTGTCCCAACGGGCTACTAGCTTTTTTTATACCGGCTGCAAATAACTCTTTGTCTTGGTGTCGGAGCCAATTTCCCACAAATTTCTTGACATCCTCGTTATCCTGGAACTTCTTCCCACGTAATACCTCATTCAGTGGACCAAACAAATGGAAATCAGAGGGTGCTAAATCGCAACTTCAACAGGCCGGCCAGAACGGTGTTCGTCAGTCACTGATTCACGACCATTTTTGAACTGTTTTACCCACTTGTAAAAATTTCCACGGTTCATACAACTTTCACCATACACTTTAGTCATTCTAGGTTTTTCACCTTCAGCAATAAAAAAACGTATCACAGAACGTTGTTCAACCAATGTGGAATTTTCAAGAAGACCCGACATCGTTAAACTAAATTTTGAGGTTATAAACAGAGCAATGTTGATCCATCAGCTGATGAGAACTCGTCCCAGGAATGCCAATTTACAATCCTAAATGTATCAAACTTGTACTACCAACCGTCTTTTCCCCAGACCAATTTGTCTCTTTAATTATTGAATGACCCTCGTATAATAATGCGAAAGGGCCAAAAGAGAAACCGAGAGACAAAAGGATATTAAATTTCATAGCCCAAAATGTCAATGAACTAGTGCAATATCAGAGAGAATTACATTGATATCAGAACACATGGGAAGCTGAGTAGAAACAAGAGAGGACGGAAGTAAGGTTTCTTGGCTGGACTCGGATGTCCAGTTTATTGATGAACTGGATTCCACCCCCTTGTGGTGGAGACGGCAGCTGGCGTGAAGACTCAACAAAGACGTGTTGATTACGAGCTCTGTGTCTCTTCTCTCCCTATAATCACTGCTAACTTCTCCACGACTGGAATGCCAACGTGAAGCAGCCTTCTTCTGCAAATATCCCTACTGGAGAGGAATCTAGTCCCGGCAGATGCGCCATGATTACTGCTAAAATCTGTTCACATCTCGGGATTAATTAAACAAGTTTCTCATAGTAACCTCTCGTCCAGTTTTATATATAGAACCCCGTTTAACCTTCAGAATAGGAGCAGGGGTGATTTCGGATAAATAATTTTTCTGACTATTCCACGCATATTCCGCGTGTTTGATACTGACCAATAACTTTAGCAATTCCTCTGATATGGACCAATCACGATTTATCTTATAAAATGCTTGCTATTAATATGAGGATGATGTTTTATCGATAAAATTGTCTGCTCATTACTGGATATGTAAGCATAAGTGTGCAGTGATTAATACGTCACACGCTGCCATTTAAGAATCAAGAAAACAGATTATTTTATACAACATAACTTGTTTGGGAATTTAAATATTAGAAATGTACATTGATTAAAAACACAATTTCGATTCGGTGCAAACCAGTTCGTGTGCTTTTATTCTGTTCTACTGTTAGCTTACCTGAATGAAGTTAACTATGTCTTATATGCACCATTGATAGCACTGATCACAACATGGTAACTCGAATCGATTCATGGATGGTTGATTCGTAGTATGCCGTGATCTTGCAGCTGTTAGTTTTGTTTTTATATAACAAAGCACGAAAGTAATTATTATTTGTATAATCCGTTACACTGGGAATAGTCTTAATATATCCACCTCGAGTTGACGAGTTTCATCAGATAAATTCGCTCCAGCTGTTCAGTCGCGAATCTATCGATAAACTCGTCAACTCTAGTGGGAATACTTATGGTAATTCATTAATTTCAATACACCCACTCCATTTATAAAATAAAAATAGACTTATGCCGTTTAAAACAATTTATGAATGGAAATACATTAACCTGGAATTATTAATAAAACTTTCAGATTATCAATATAGTGCTTCTGGTGCGGTCATTTTCAAAATGGAGTTCCACTCGTCGACTAATTTGGTCGTTAATTTGTTTATTATTAATATCCTCCCAAACTCTGCCTATTTTAATTCTGAATCCTCCAAATGATGGATCAACTATCTTAATCCTTTCAGAGCTAAATATATCTATGTTGTAAAATCTTGTTTAGGATTCAGAGAAATCTTTTCCGCTGAAAAAACGTGCTTTTGACTATCACAGAGAAATTTGTTTCCTTAAAACAAACACTTCTACTACATAAACAATCCATCAGAAAGTAAATTAAAATATAACAACTTGATTGAATATGCTATTTTAAAGCAATTGATGAAAGCGTTCTTTAAATAAAAATTGTCTGCAGGAACTTTGTTCAAACGGTGCGAAGACACGAAAAACAGTTCTAAAGGTGTGGAAATGGAGGGTGTCCGGAAAACTGCAGGATTTTAACAGTAATGAATTCAATTAAGAACATATTTTTAATTTTATTTTTATTATAGACACACTCATTTCCCCCCAATCATGATTTTCATTTCCCAGTTCGATTGGCAGGAAAATGAATGATTACAAAACTGAGGAAGAAGTTAATAATCATAAGCTTCATAGAGGGGAGGGGGCAAAGTTTTCGGGAAAGTTTTATCACCTGTTGTTTTTCTTGTAACTATGTTTCTCTAATCACTCCCTACTGTTCGTTTCATCAGAATATCACTGACTGCATCCAGACTACTCTTCTCTACAACTACTACAGCGCCGGCGGACACACTATTTCCACTATTCAATAAACCGCTTTGTGAACAAAAAATTCTAAATAATATTTTCCATATACTGTACTAGAGTATTTTAACTTTAAATAAATGTGTCGTATCGTAAAGTAACCAAATTCAGTTGCACTTTCTATATATTACTAAAGCCTTGGAAGCAAAATGTGGTCCACAATGAGGTATTTTCTCCTTCATCTTATATTCATGGATGATTGTTGGTTGGATTTATGGCTATTTAACAAAGGGGATGCACAGCAACTTAGGCCTGTGATTGTCGCCGGTATACAGGAATTTTGCCCTACAGAAGATGTGTTACATGCATGTAAATGTACAGACATGGGACTCTCGATTATACAAATTTACTCTTTATACAAATCGATCCAACGATTTTTAAATTGCTTCATAGCTAGTACATCCTTCAAGAGGCTTAAACTAAAATCAAAATACTTCTGTTCTCGTGTACTGCGGAGAACTTAGGCCCTTAGGGTTCCAGAAGTTTAGGTTCCCATAATTTTTATATATTCAATACATGAGGATGATCAAGGTCAAGTTATCAGATTTAGGCACCGGTCTGCTTGATCCTAATACTCATTTCTGTTAGAGGCTGAATCTACTCCACAGTCATATTGACACGAGAAACATTAAGCCACCTGAAAAATCTCAATGATCCAATCGGGGATCATTTGTAGCTTAATGCCTCAACCAAGTGCATAACAGTGTTCCCCACTCAGCCGAGTAACATTTTTAAATAGGCCTATATAGAATTAATGGATTATCCCTGCAGCGCATTATGAGCGTAGACAAAACACACCATTCGTCATAGGGCAGCCATGATACGCATTAGTTTTAAAGTTCTTTTAGGATTGTGTAATACTTTAGTTTTGCCCTTCCAAGTTTATATAGACCGTAGGCCTAAAGTCACAACATATTTTAATGATTTTTTTAAAATTCAGTTTTATTTATACTCCTTTGAACAACGAGCTCATATCAGGAGTTCAGGTTCTGTGTGTAACTATTGACATAACTATTGATGTGTTTATGGAGTCTGTTTTAAAATAACATAATTTCAATAATATTAAATTTTAATGAACATCATCCCGGATGAATTATGGTAAGTAAATTTCCAATTCAGCATTTGCCTTTACGAGTGGGGAAACAATGAAAAAAAAAATCTAAATCCAATCCACAGGGTTTGACGCTAGTCCAAAAAGCTACCATCTCAGCCCCTTCACTCGGTTACACTTTATAGAAGCTACATAATTATTTATTTTCTGCAGATAATCAAATTAATATCGGCTATCTGAATTAACACTATTGCACTCTACTGTTTAAATAAGGAACTGTCAGATACAAAGAAAATGTGATGCGATGGGACAATCACAACCAAATTTATCAATTTCTGTACACAATGCGTAGAGGCTTTCGGTCCACCCTAAGAGTCAGTTTCACTGTTTAATTAAAAATTGATTATCCCCTGAAGTAGGCCTAGTGCATACGGCAAAAACAAGTATCCATGAAGACGTGAAATGTAGTGTGCCAGCCAGCGCACTACAAATAACGCAACTTGACGAAGCAGAGTGGTGTTGTGTGGCATGCTCGCGCGCGTGTAGATAGAAAACAATGGAAACCAAAAAGAAAAAAAGAACAGAAACTGTGATATACGACACTTTTTTTGGAGTCCTAAACAACAGTTCCTTCACGCCACCTCCTTGTCTTCTTCCTGGAATGTTGATTAAAAACAATATAGTTCATTCATGCACTCACTCGCACACGCACACTCACAATATTACATTGTTAACAAGATCAGTTAGGCCATACGCCATGTCATGCTGTCCGACGGTTACTACAGCGACGCTCAGTATTTTAAAGGATTATTTAAATACGTCACCAATAACAAATTAATAACGATTAAATAACAAATTAATAATGACACTGGGAGTGAATGTTGGCTTGCGAATAATTCTGAATCAAACGTCAACAAACAATCGAAGAAACAGTCCGGAATCATTCCAATCTATAACTTCATGAATTTTCAAAATAGACTCACAATAAAAAATAATAACTTCAGACGCATTTTTTACAACACAGTCACATGACAATATCAGTTAGTTAAATCAGAGAAGAAAATCAAATAGGAGTCAAAAGTGCAACAGTGCTTGATCTCCAGATAAAAAAGAAAGACCATTTTGTAACAATGATCCAGTGAAACATACGTTGTTGTGCAACAAACCCATGGCCTACTAGAATGGTAATAAACAGGCTTTCTTACAAACAAGGAATTTATTACCAAAAATTCTACAAAAATATCCTAAGAATTATTTTTTATAAAATTCCTAAATTACTTAATGGAAAAAAAGGGTTTGAACTTATTATTTATTGGTAATTTTAAGTAATATTGCATTACTGAATTCAAGTAATGTGCAAACATTGAAGACTGCTCTATATTGTATTTTTGCATGTTTTTAAATGTGCATACAATTATTTTACCTTGAAAAGCATTTGTTAATATACCGGCAGTCCTTTTGTCAATGTTTCCCGGGTTTACTTTGAACTACAGTAGACAATAAACAGTTTATGTATTTTTAGCCGGTCGAAACTATATAGACTGGCCGATTAAATAGGGATGGAAGTTTAAATGATAATTATTTTGAAGTGATTATGTATGTACCCTTCCTTTTTTAAAGAGCTTTGCATCAGTATGGTGAAAACAAATTCTGAAGGGTATGTAAAGAGAAACACCACGTAACAAATTATACAAGAACGGAATATCTAGTCAATACTGCTACTTCTAGAAAAATCGTGTTGTTAGAAAACATCGATGTTCTAACACTAAAGAAAGAAAGAAAAAGGAGAAAAACAGGTACTGCAGGAAAGATAATATTTTACACAATTTTAAATAGTTTATAATATTAAAATTGATATATACTCTATTATAAACAACAGCTTATGCATAATTTTACAGCAATGTTCGAAAACCGAGAGAGGAAGGAAGAGGGAGTTATTTGTTTCATTCACGAGTTTACGTAACATCGTTTCAGAAATTGATAAATATCACCATCTATGAAAACTCTTTCTGATTTTCTCTCCCCCAATACGTAATTTTCAGGTCTTTAAAATGGTGCACAGATAAAAAACACCCAATATGAGTTAGTAAGAAAATATAATTGTGAAAAAATTCTATATGAACTCTGGCAAATTTAATAAAGTGAAATCAGGTCAACAATTTTTTCTGCTCAATTCAATTTCACTCCCAGTGTCATTATAGCCTTAAACAGTTTGAAAAGTATTCTGGACGTTCGATGGATAATATCATAACATATAATACATTTGTATTGCTTCTTACACATGAATTGCTATGAATTCAAATAAAACGAATATTATTTACAACTTCTATCATAAGAAAAAATATTTCAGTGGGATGCAACCTGAATTTTAATAAGCAAAACAAATTATATTGTACATTTTTGTATCACACACAACAAACTGACACTGAACAGTGATGAGATTTCAGTGTATTTCCCGAAATTACAATTTTGTTTATTTAAAATTAGTTTCACATCCGTCACGTATATCTTTGATAATATATTTACAGAAATGCGTTTACAGCTAATGTTGTAAGTGAGAATTAATGCGGATTTTTATATATATATACATGTGCAGTGTTTTGATATGGAACCATGTGGAACTCTACTGGGAAAGTTCAGAAATAAGTTCCCCCTACGTTGAGAACAAGACGAGAAAGCTATACCATTCATGAGGTATAATTTTCAGGAAATTCTGTAAATGTTTTAAGTAAACTATATTATTCTAAAAGCACATATCTGAATTACCAGATTGCAATTCCAACTATTTTCATAATTGTTATGGGTAAAATTTGGGGACAGAACTATAGTACATCTAATGCTTCTTTGGTAGTCACATCATTGTGTACCTGATAAAATATGTTTGCTCATGACTTCAGCAAATTTGAGATTCAAGAAAAATAAAATAATAAGCCGAAAAGGTTATCAGTTTTCACAAAGCCATTTATAATGGAATATATATAGGCCTATAAAGAATGGGTATACCCAATAAAATTACTTACTTTATGAAGTGACTGTACGACATGGAACGCCTTTTAAAAATAAACTAGATAAATAATTTTTGTTCTTTTCTTATTTTAAGACATGAAGTTCCTATTAAAATTTCACTACCTAAATCATGTTCCATTTCAATAAGAGCTTAAAAAAAGTAAATCGACATTCACACATCCCTTAAATGAGCCATTCAATCTTTTGTGAAACACAAACATATGAAAATATATATCCCTAGTTATTGGAACTTTTACAATTATTTCGTGATGATTATTTTCATTAAAAAGTCGGAATTTATTGGATTCAAAATTAATATACACTGCACGACCCCGTTACAGGAATTTAATAATAAATACAAAGAGTAAATTGAAAAGTCATGATTTCATGTTTAATATTAAAATATGATTTTAGTAATAACAAGCAATACAGCTTCAATGCGCTTTGGAATTTAATCTCTTTGACAAAGGGAGGTTATTATACAATGAATTCCAGTTTCACACTTCCAAGAATAGAAGTAATATCTCAAAATGATACGAATAGCACGCACAAAACCCACTGAAGAATTTTCATAAACATTCACCTGCTGGTTTATTATAAACTGGGGTTAATGCTATGAAAGAGGAAATTTCTGTATTATTTTTATGTTCACACATTTCCCGAATTTAATTTATGAGATCTTATTTCGCATACTTTGCATAATAAACTCTTAATAAGTTCGTTATTTTAATAATGAATCTACTGTTCGTATTACTTTTGAGATTCATTGTTTTTTATTTTATAATTAACTTAGTTGCGTTCCATGATATAAAAACTTAAGTGACTTTCAAGGAACTAATCAGATTGCAGTGAACATGGGAATAGTGAACTTATCTTTCGGGAAACGCGGGACCTGCAATAATGAAAAATTATGACCAAATATTCCATTTTGTGTTTTAATTTCAGTGGAATATGTCAGTATCAAGCTATTCGTAAATTTAAATTTACGAAGCGAGTTACATAACGAGTTTAGTAGTCACTTTTTGTCCCCTATTTGCCTTATTTTTAGCATCTTTTCCCTTTCTTTAACCTTATGGAAACTGCACACAACAATTTCGCCTCTGGTGATGAGGTTTGGTTTTAGTAACTTAGTATTTTAATTAATCTTACTGAATCGGTATGGAAACTTTCCCCAATGTGTTCCTAAGTTACACGTTAAAACAAAAGACCGTATCAGGCATAAATATATAAATAGCCAGTCATACTAATATATTTTTTTTATCCGCTGAAAAGCGAATCCACTTTATTTTACAACAAACATCACGGTTACTTTTTACATTTATGCTTTCAAGCATTTAAAAATATTAAACGAAACTCTTGAGTTGTTTTTACAGGAATACCAAGATGTAAATACAAATGTGGAATATTTTACTTTAATCTCTCGCATTATTTCGAAGAATTTCATGATAAAACATTAAACAATCAATTTACAAAGCTTAGAAATGTGTCGTCTTCCTCTTTCCACAGAACAGCAGATAAAAAGGAAAGCTAAAAACCTCAACAAATGTTCGCATAATATTAAAGCTTGTACAGTAAAAAAGAGTGAAGTGGAACATCTAGAAGGCTGTGAGCGCGAGCGTCGCTGATTAAGTATTCATTGGACAGCATCGAGGAGGCCGTGGTTTGGGCTCTTCAAGTGTAATACTGCAGTGAAAGTATCAAGTAGTCTGGTATAAAATATGCGAATGTGAGTTTCTATCATAAACGGTACTCCAGTACTTCCATGACAACTTTGTAACCATAATATTCTACTTCAAAATGAGTTAACCCTTTATTTGGCGAGAATGAATTTCTCACACAATATAATAAAACTAAGCCAAACTGCTAAGAAAAACGTAACTCAACGATTAGCCCAATAGATTTTTCTTGTTACCTTATTCTGTAATTATTATGACATTTAATTTTTCTTCCTATTTTCCTCCGTTCTTTTAATACGGTATCCTGAAGGATACATATCAATTTAAGGGTTAAATTGTTGGTGCATTATGGTAAAATACAAAGCAATTAAAATATTACCCCCCACAGCAAATTGTACACACAATACATTTTGGTTAGACATCTTCAGAAGTTACAGTATATTTTATTTGCAAAGTACAGTGCCAAATCGTTATAACTGATACCAGATCAATCCTTTACAGCTTCTTTTTAGCGTGACTTAAAAATTTAATGTACTCTTCAGCACAGAATTGAGCGCTCTCAGATTTATAACACCCATAGAGGCATTAAATACGTAAACATTCAACTGCCTGAATGCATTTGTTGGCCCAAACTCAATGGATATTACCTGCCTATCCCCTAAAATGACTTAAAAACTAATTTAAAAACTCTACAGCTAAAAAAATAAAAGCCATGTCAGTTGCTCTGTCATTTACATTCTACCACCAGTATTTTTGACGGTTTGTAAATTTTGTACCATTCTAAATGAACGAATTAACCTATGAGATCTCAGAAGTCTTCCTGATAGTGGGAATGTAAACCTACATACTTGTATTTTTATTTCCTCGAAATATTTTTTTAAATATTTACTAAGATACTAATTTATTGCTTACAAGTTTCATAAGTTACACTGTTTTCTATTGTCCCACATGAAAAGAGTCTAAAATAATGTTATTTTTTCAATATATTGTGTAACGGTATATGTGAATAAACAATATACTTTTCTTACCATATATTTATGAGTTTTTTGTTATAGAGTTATCCTTCTAGCATTTTAATAGCACTTAATGTAGGCTTAATTACACTTTTCAAATATGTGATTACATTTTGAAGACTGGCCCATCTCCAAACCGTATAAGGTATTTTAAAATTATTTATGCAAGAATGAAACTGCAAGATTAATATGCTCAAATCCCTAGAAAATGTATTTTTTTTAAAAAGAAAATGCTATTTAAAATAAGTAATGTAGCACCTACAGAGCCCTGACATGGACCCGGGGTAATGGAATCGGAGAGTTATAAGAGTTATGAGAGTTACGAACCGACCGTCTTTACTACAAGACTGCTTCTGGAGTCTCATTTTTTTATAGTATGAGATGATTATATCAGGAAATAAAATACACAGAAAGCATAATGTATCATGCAATAGACCTATTATTTTTTGCCTAAAATATTACAATAAAATAACACTTATCATTATATCCAGCGAGTTTATTAAACACTGTAATTTGAATTTCTGTTTAATGCTCAAATGATTGACTCTTTTAAGATGACCTTACAAATAATGTTATTTTACTCTTTTCATAAGGACACATCTGGTTCATAATGACTAATATGATGAAATGTAACATAATACCGTAAAAAAGTATAAAATAAAATACGGTGAACGAGTATTCTTTCACTGTCACGAAAGTACTGAGTACAAAATCTGTCCACACACAAATTAAGTCTAAACTAAAAATATATTGAAAACTACATGCAATATTTGTCTAAGAATGCAACAAACTATCTGTCAACTACTACTGAGCGATATTATAATACCATCCATAATTCAATGGATCTTTCATATGACTTAACTCTCTATGAAAACTAAGATAAAAACTGTCTTAAATACTGTATATATAATTACATAAGTCGCTGCACGTTATTATGTTAATATTAAATATATCTTTCCTTCTGAGTTTCGAGCATTTTCTCGACAAAATAGAACTCGCCCTGGGCCCAAACTCGACCTTCTCATCACAAACGCATGCACAGAGAATGCCTTAATAGAAGAACATAAACACTGTCCCGCACCACGAGAAAGAGCTGCAGTGGTTAG